>CM021770.1:18047333-18073060 GCA_011076525.1 Nettapus auritus
TCTTTCTTTCTTTCTTTCTTTCTTTCTTTCTTTCTTTCTTTCTTTCTTTCTCTCTTTCTCTCTTTCTCTCTCTCTTTCTTTCTCTCTTTCTTTCTCTCTCTCTTTCTCTCTCTCTCTTTCTTTCTTTCTCTCTTTCTCTCTTTCTTTCTCTCTTTCTCTCTTTCTCTTTCTTTCCTTCTTTCTTTCTTGCTTGCTTGCTTGCTTGCTCTCTTGCTTGCTTTGCTCTCTTTGCTTTCTTTCTCTGTCCCAGATTAGTCTGCCTGCATGGTCTGCATCACTCAGATCACACGCTAAAAAGCTTCCACAGAGACAGAGTAGATATTTTGCTACTTGTCCGATACGCCTGTCATATACAGTTCACCATTCCTTTAGAGTACCATTACAGATCATTTGGTCACTGGCAAACTGCAGTAGCAGGAGGCTCATCTGAAGGTGGCAGCAAGAGCAGCTTTCTCTCTCGGAGAAATAAATTTTTGAACCTAGAAGCTATGCCAATAGGGTAATGGTGAAATTTGGACACAAACTACTTTTCGTTTTAATAGAGCCTCCTAATATAGACATATTTTAAATTATATGTAAGAATTAGAATTAATGTAAAGGTGGTATTGGGCTCCTAAATACTGAGAGGCAGGGTTTATTAGCTCAATCATGGGACTATGGTAATGAGAATGTTAATGTTTCCAGGACTTTGGTAAGTATTTCTAGACAAAACTCCCCTGCCTTTTATAGATGTATAAGTCTGCGTCAGTACTGCTTCATGGCTGTCTGGGTCGGGCATAACTGAATTGCAAAGGTATGGTCTATGACTGTCTTTTCTGTTCTGTTCTTGCAATGTCTGGTACAAAGTGAACCTTGTACCTGAGAAGGCTTTCTGGGCTGCTTGGTAGTACAAATAACAAATAATATCACCCTAAGATTCCTTTATAACTTCTAGGCTAAAAGAAGTAGTGTTAGATTTTTGTTCCTAAGTCTTGCGGCTTTTATACTGTACAAACCTGTAGCGATTAAAATTGAAGCTGATGGAAGTTTTTTTTTTTAGTTTTTCTTTTCTTTTCTTTTCTTTTCTTTTCTTTTCTTTTCTTTTCTTTTCTTTTCTTTTCTTTTCTTTTCTTTTCTTTTCTTTTCTTTTCTTTTCTTTTCTTTTCTTTCTTTCTTTCTTTCTTTCTTTCTTTCATGTTGAAAGCTTTCAATTTTATGAAAATAGCACTTAAAATTAATAACGTTTATATTTGTAACAATAATACCTTAAATCCAAATTATGTTGGATATTATTTTTTTTTCTGTTAATATTCCCTTCCTTTCCCTTCCCTTCCTTTCCCTTCCCTTCCCTTCTTTAGTGTCCAAGAAAGTGAAAAGCAAAGGAATAAAAGAATGAGAAGACAATTTAAAATTTTACTGAAAGATTGGGGAAGGGTAGAGAATGTATATTCCCATTTTGAAACATCTCTAATTTCAGCCAGGATTCATGGTACAATCAGGAACAGGTGGAGAGTAATGGCGCAGTTGTAATAAGCTCACATTGACAACTCTGCTGAACTGCCCTATTCTAGATAAGCAGAAAATTCAGGAGGGTTTCAGATAAATGTATTGCAGCTATCCAGCCTGAGCTAATTTAAGCACACAGTTTTGCATTTTGGGGAAGTAATTTGTCAACATAAATAGGCAATTTGTCAACATAAATGTGCAGTCCTTGGAGAACTGGTGTATTATGTGCTTGCACTATTCTGTCTATACCTCATAGATCCTACATTTCTAATGGACTTGTTTGTCCAGCAAGATGAACCAAACCAGAGTTAGCCAATACTATATAGTGAATATTAAACAAATCAGGAGCCCTCCTATCCTTAATATCTGAAAAAGCAAGAACTCCAGTAAGGCCTTTATTTAACTACCAGGTTCTGCAAACAGCTGCCACCAAACTAAATCCTGGAGACTGTGCTGCTGATGCCTCTCCAGCTCTGAGGCCTGATGAAAGCCATCCTGCTGCAGGTGTTCACTTCACTGACACAAGATGAACATGTCCATGAATATGTCCAGGCAGATGAGCCATTGCTGTCTTAAGCCATGTGGTTTGTTGTAAAGAAGTATTTTCTCCACCACTTCCGGCTCAGAAGTTTTGGTTACCAAGGCCCAGACTGCCAGGCCATTGCTTGTTCAGCTCTTCTGGTGTACTAGGCTTGTGTCAGGACGTGTGAGGGCTACCAACGGCACGGCAGGGCTCTGGCCAAAGCTTATGTCTTGGTGAGGGGACGGACTCAGGGCATCCCATTTTCCAGGGCTACACTGAGGCCTTTCTCCTGTGAGGCTTTAAGCTGATTTATGACTGACTATCCAGCATAAGCTTTGTGATAAGGTACAAAAGAGAAACAGGGCCATCTTGGCATCAGCAGGCCACACAAAGGCTCTGAGGCAGGTTGGCAGGATGATATGGTGCAGAGGCAGCCTGGTGGCAGCAGTCAGTGCACAGATGGTAGCAGGGCAGTTCAGAGACATGACGAGAGCAGAGAAGGCTGTGTCCAGCCCAAAGGGAGACAGACATTGCACAGACATTAGATTTGAATGCACCACGGCATGGGGAGTAACAAAAGGCCGTGACAGCACAGGGCTGGCGCTGAGGCAGTGTGTGGGCCTCTCACAGCCCAGAGATGGCACCAAGACAGCACATGGGCCCTTCACAGCTCAGAGATGGCACTGAGGCAACGTGGGGATGGGACAGAAATTAGAGAAAGTGATGAATGCTGGAGAGCCCAAAAATGGCTTGAGGTATTTTGTAGGCCTCAGTTAGCCCCGGGGGCTGCGCTGAGGAGATTTACATCTCAGGCACATCCAGCTCCACTCTTGTGACCCACAGACCGGCAAGAAGAGCTCTCCAGAGACTGCAGGAGCACCTATCCTGGTTTTCCCTGTGCTAAACACGACAAATGGTAAGTTGGGAAGTTCAAATGGGTAAAGGGGAGGTGCTTAGCTCTAACACGCAGCTAGAGGGGAAGCAGATCTGTTAAGCTGTTTGAGGATGGGACCTTGCCTCACACAGATTGCTCATTTACTACAAGTTGTCTTTGCCAGATTGTAATGTGTTCCCTTCTGTACCTTTCCAATCTTTCCTGAAGTAACAAACTTCAATTCAGTGCTGCATATAGGCAGCTACAGCGAGGTGTTAATACCTTCTGGAGGGTGGGCCTACGTGGACCTACGTGTTGCATGATTACTGTGACCCGGCACAGAGAGAGGCTGGAGGTGTGGTCTGGGAGCTGTGTTAGAGCACAACTGTGTCTGAAATTATAAACCTCCTTGAGAGAGAGTCTAAAACCTGTTAATCTGAAATTCAGGAATTGCCAATTCTGGGTTAACATTTCTGTATGGTCAAGGATATTTCCAGCATAAAGGTATCTGAGTAGATGCCAGCTGACCACCTCTAGATTCCTATGAGGCTATTGTCTCTTAATCAGTAATCATGAAAATAGAGGTCTTTTTGGCTTTTAGTGATCATTGGTGCTGTGTTGTTGTTAAGTGATAAGTTGCATCTGCTGTTCTTCCGTGTTCTTCCGACATGACACAGAGGATATTTTACATGCTGTGTACACAGAAAAGGTGCGAAGATATGTAAAAATAGCAACAGTTTTATCTCCTGAACAGCTTCCACCAGCTCATCGTGCTATCTATTAAGAATGGAGTGCTGCTGTGTAGCCTTAAAATTGTCTGTGGAATCAGCTGGTGATTCTGATGTTAAAAGGGCCGTTGTTACACAGCTAATGGGTCTGAATATGAGGACGTACTCTAGCCACCTGTTTATGTTAAGCGAGTATGTTTTACTGTACATCTGCTGGATGTTGCACAAGCCCCAGCCTGCTCCTCGGTAGCAGCGAGATGCTGGTCAACATCCACAGCTTGGTGGTAAGGAGGCCTTTCTCAGTGTCTGATGGGGCCTGGCTTGATGCTGGTGGCAAGGTGTTTTGCCTGCTCGTGCAACCTGTATATTTTCTAGTGCTTTTTGGCCACCTGGCTGATTCTTTGCACCCCAAGGAAACTGAGAAGTGAACTTGAGCAATTGTTTAAAATGAAATGTTCAAAACAACATAAATTGGACTGCTAAATTTACCATGTAAAACCAAACACCAATTTGACACATACTTCAGCCATGCTGTAGGTAGCCTCTGTAGTCACTACTGGGTTCTCATTCCTTCTTGACCCTGATCATCACCCTGTGGAAAGATTCATGTTTCAATTTACTGCTATACCAACCAAAATGTTAAGCCTTTGGGAATGCGAACATTAGAGCTGGCTGGAGGAGGAATTGATTTTTTGTTGTTGTTAAAATACAAAAGAGACTTGTACTACAGTTCTGGGAAAAAGTCCATAGAGCTTCACTGGAATGTTGATAGCATAGCTAGGATCTGAATTTTTGAGCCCCAAAAATGGCTTTGGATCTTTTTATTTTTATTTCTTCTTCAAGTAATTTTGGAAAACAAAGATCGATATTTGACTTCAGAGTGTAAAAAAAAAAAAAAGAATAATTGATTGTTGAGAATTTCTCTCTGTGGGAAGTGGTCTTTCTCCTTCCCTACAATTTCATTTTATTATGGATGAAGTGCTGTATTCAGTAAACTTGGAATTATAACAAGGACCTTGTGTTTAGATGACTTAGGAGCAGCACACAGTTGCGATTACCGTAGCACATGGGTGAATAAGTTTTCTAATGTGTTCACACCAAATGCTTGTTCGGTGGTTTGTTTTACTTTACAAAGGGAATTTGTACAAAATATCATGAGCTTAGGAGACATCAACAAAACAGGGAGAGAATCAGAGGATTCTGAAAGGAATAAGACATAACAACTGTAAGATGACAGAAGCCAGTGGGGAGTGGTAAAATGAGAGGATGTCACAGGAAACCTAAGAACTTAATGACATGCATCTATGGATGGATGGAGTTCGCATGGACTCAGACTTCAGATCTGATCCAATTGCAGCCCAGTTCTAATGAAAAAGGCTATAAATCAGTCCCAGGATTCTGATGAATCGTGCTTTGTGCTCATGGTCTGTGATACAACCATCAGTTCTTGATGGAATTACAACCATCCTGCTCACACTCACCTGCTATTTTCTCTGTATTAAGTTAACAATAGTAAATAAACTGCATATTAGATTTCAAGCTGAGCTGTTCGTGCCGAATGAATTCGTCTTGCCCAGAGGCTGCCTTAATTTAAAACATATGTATTCATTTAAATCATGTTGCTTCCATATATTAAGCTTCTGTTCAGACAATATTCAATATTTTGTACAGACATAGTTTGCTATGAGTTTGAATCAAAAATGTTCTCTGATAGATTTATTTAGTTATTTATTTATTTTGTGGAAGGTGGAGTGATAGAAATGAACTGGACCATGACAGCTTTGCACAGCACTTAAAACTAGCACCTGAAAACAACACAAGACACTGTCTTTTTTTTTTTTTTTTTTTGTATGGGCAAAACCTTCACTAAAATCAAAGAAAGTTTTCTTTAATTGCAGGAAAGATGGGATTCTTGTTTAGTGAAAATACAAGTGAAGTCAGAAGGACCGTTGCATGATAGTGTATTTATCTCATGCAATAGCACATGTCCCAGAACATAGACAGGAATTTTCAATTGATTCAATTTCTAAGGCGTGAAAGAATTTTTGTATGTAAAACAGAGATTCTTCTAAGAAGAAATAAAGAAAAAGAAACACAGACTGGTGGCAGACTCCAAAGAAATTATTTAGACCCCTAAAAATGAGTTCTTTTCACCAGTGCTGAGCACTGCCAACCCCCACTCTTGTTAGGATACAACTTCTAAGACTGGACATCGTTTGACTGCATGTTCTTGCAAAGAAATACTAAGAATATGCAGTAGGTCAAAGTGGCTCTTTATCTTTGTGCAGAGATAAGGGCTGCTGTTCCTCCTAGGAAAGTGTCTTAGAAGCGGAAGGCTGTGCTTCTTATCATTCAAGTATGTGCCATAAAGGGGTAAAAATAGGGACATTGAGGATAAGAAAGATGAAACTGAGGCACCTGTTAACCACAGAAGGAAACTTGGGAATGAGACGAGATGGAGAGTCTCGTCTGTTTTGGAAATTGCAAAACTTCACTTAGAGGAGTAAATAATTTGTATTAAAATGATCTGTAAAAGCCTCTGAGATTACTGACATGAGAAGGCTTGTAGAATTTAGACTCCTGACTTTGCCATGCAGACCAAATTCAGTTCACTGAGTTTTACAAAAGTTGAAAATGTCAGAGTTGGATGACAGAATTATATTTCTGTATCTATTAAACACGCACAGGACATCCTCAATCCCATAGGCTGCTTTGAAGATGCTTTGGTTTGTGACCTGAACTGAACTGATTTAAGAGAAAAGTTCAAATAAGGTATTCAGATTATATCACTGTTAGAAATAATGCATGGTTCTTTCAATCTCACAAAATTTTAATTCATGATACATAATGCAGACTATTTACAGTGATTGCCATTTTTTAATTGCCAGCTTTCCTTTAAAAGCTGCACCAACAGCTAGCCCAATGCTGTGCTCCAAACCTTGTTTGCAAGGATTTTCATTTGCATTACTAATGTACAGATTTACAGAGAGCAGAAAGGGGTTTATTCTTAGAGCTTCTGCCTTGTATACTACCTGCAGCCACATTCTGCCACTTTCATCCCTTCGTAGTTATATATCAAAGTGGGCACACCAGCATCATCCTTATAGAGAATGGAGATGGAATCCAATTTTGTTGGAACACAGCAGGCCTTAGAAGCTTTCTTCGGGTTTTGGAGGTGCACCAGAGTTTGGACAATAGCATGTTTTGTTGGGGTAACGTTATCTGTCAGAGGGAAGAAGCAACCTCCTTTGCACTCAAAAGCCTCATAGTCTTTGGGAGCGATGATCCAGGAATCCCAGCCAATCTCCTCGAAGTTCACATGGAGGGAAGTTCTCCGGCAGTGGTTGGCTCCGATGCTTCTCTTGCTTCTGGAGGAATGCCGGCGGGGCCCAGTGACGGCCTTTCCCTCTCGTGGTTGTTCTTCTTCAGACAAAGTGTTGTTCTTTCCTAATTTATTTAGTACATTTTCTTGTTCATGAACGATCATCTCCCGGAGCTCCACTCTGGTCTCTTTTGTCCCATTGCTGCGGTCATTGGAGAACACTATTAACAGGGGCAGATTTTTTTTGTCAGGAGTAAGACTGATATCCAGCTTCCCACATATGAAACCACCCAGAGCCTTACTCTCTATAACAACCTCTAGCTTGTTTTTAGTCTTCAGTTTGTCTGCCCTGACCCATCTTTTCACAGCACTGGATACTTCAAACATCTCCCAGCCACACTCCTGGATACTGTGGGAAACGAGGAAAGATTTTGTGCTTTCTGGGTTTTCCCAGTGGTCTCCATCTAGAACATCATAAATGACCATGTTGCCTTCCAGTCTAGACAGAGACCCAACTTCCCTGTGACAGGAGATAAAAATTCTCAGTTCAGCTCTGGTGATTTCCTCATATCGTGGAATAGAGATGTTGAAGAGCAAGATGTGTTTCTGAAATGGATTTTCTTCTGATGAAGCTAAAGAAACAACATCTGCAATAAGAAATTAAAACACATGGTTACAGTGCTTCTGACTGTCCAAGTAACTTGCTTTTCAAAGATGCAGGATATATTTTGAGAGTAAAATAAGAACATGGTTACCTAGTATTAAAAAATAATAATTCTGCCTTCTGGCCAGGTTTCAAGGGCAGAGAGCGAAAAGTGAAAATGGAGGTTCCTGTGGTGGTGGTATTTTCACCAAGATGTCATGGTCAGGTGAGCATGGGGAGGAGTGGAGGGATAGCGTCTAGAGTCTGCCTAGCAGAAGGTGTGGGTGGTGCTGGTCAATACTAGGTGTGTTAATAAAGCATATGAAGTGTTCAGATTTAGCATTTTCCTGAAGAGATTTTTACAGAAAGGATTCTCAAAAAAAAAAACCATGGGAATTTACCACTGATCATCGTGCAATGGGATGAACTGCTTGCCTAGTATGGAGAAGTATAGTATGTACTTGTCTTTTTCTAAGAATTAGTTGTGCTGAGGCTTTTGCCTAGGCTGTCTTCAGAAAGCTTTGAAAGCAGCTTGGGTTACTGAGAGTTAGGGAAAATAGAAAAGCGTTTGAAAAACTTGAATTGAAGCTTGAGGGTCTGTCTAATTTGGCACTTGGTGATAAACAGCCTTTCATGTCTGGGTCTGTTCCAGGCTGGACTTGCAGAGCTTGTGTGATATATATATATATATATATATATATATATATATATATATCACACATATATATATATTCCTGCAAATGTATGTGCAGTACCAGCAATCTGCCTTGGGAGGGGCAGATACTTGTCTGGAAGATCATATTGGTAATGTTTTAAGTGATCACTGACTGATGTCTATGTAATGGTCAATGTAAGATAATTATTCAAGCATCAATGGGTTTTAGGGCAATTTTAATTGGCTACTTTTGACACTTGTCTACTTTTTACACTTTTTCAGTGTTTACCCTCTAAAGCAGTCTGAGAGGAGAGTGGGATATGGGAACTGTGATCTAGCTGTTACACTGTCTAGCTGTAATCTAGCTGTCATACTGTTGAAGTTTCTTTCCATTTCAGGACTAGGGTCACTGATTTGAGGATTTGGAGATCCCTATGTTACCTGCATATGTCTATTTTTTATATAAACAGATTCTCCCTGTCTCATTTCTAGAATTTCAAGAATTGCATTTACTTATAACTACTTTTTACTGCTTCTTTAGGTAGAGCTTTCAAAAATCTATTTATTGGTAAACAGATCTTGATCTTTTGTTGTTGTTGAGACAAGTGTGACTACCACTTTCCCTATAAATCTGCCTGCCTAAACTAGAATCTGGGAGCAGTGCTGTTCCTTCTTTTGATCCACAGACAAATTTCTCAGCTGGCTACTGTGTTTTTAACGATGACAGGAGCCTACCAGAAAGAAGAGCTTTCTTGCATGGATGTCTCAGTTATAGATGATCAAAAGTATTCAAACACAGAAGCTCAGTGACAAATCTCTAGCTTGGAGAAACATGGTTCATGTAAATGTTGTATTCAGGGCATTGTTTCAGTTGATGCTTTTAAGAAGAGAATATTGTACAATCAGAACATCAAAGAAGAAAACTTAAGGTAATGGCATTTTTTAAAGATGGAAAGAAATGATGGAGCAAGACTACAGTCCAGAATTTTAACCTGCTTGGTTTCTAAATTATCTGTGGAAGTTAGGCACTCCGTTTCCTCAGAAATTCAAAATAATCTGAGTAACTGCTGTCCATATACTTCTTTAAAAATTCTAGTCCACATATTCAGGACTTCTCCTACCTTCAGTACTGAAGCTCCTCACAATGTTGGATGCGGGGATGGAGGACTTGTCCGCAGTATATCTGTTGTATAAATCAATCATGAACTGTGGTGGTTCTTCCTTGGTCTTCACTTGTGAGGGGACCCTTGATAAATTCAAGCTCCTTAGTAAATCCGTCTTCATATTCTCCAGGAAAGATTTAAAGTCAAAATGGGTCTCATCTTCCACTTCCCCAGGATCGTGAAAGGGTGCGTCAGACTTTCCCATAGCTGATAACTTGTCCCAGTTTTCCAAAGGCTTGCCTCTTGTCAGACAGGCAATGATATTGAAAACAGACAGTGCAGCTAATATTCCAAGATAATGCATTTCTTGTATATTTACTTTCTGATTACTTTTAGCAGATTAAAAATGTTGTACCATTACAGACAAAGAAAAGGAGATGGAAGGCAAACAACTGGAATGCCCTTTGCAAATAACTTTCTTGTGTTCTTTTTGCAGTCTGCTTCAAACCCCAGCCTCTTGTCAGTTGTCAAGCAGATTGGTTGTACACTTGTCCTTATCTGAGTCATTGATGCCATGCTTCAGCTTCTGTTATCTAGCAAAGCTCTTAGTTAATGAAGATTCTGTAAACATCTGACAAACACAAATGGCTGGTGGGAAGGATGTTGTATATTATAAAGAATGCACATTTCACTTAAGGATCATCATTGCTTAATTACACTCTTTTATCATTTCCTTTCCAACACAGACAGAAGCTTTCTTAGGGACGTGGAGGATTACACAGTTTTCATCAAGACTAGAAAACAGAGATCTAGAACAAAATTGGCTGTTAGTAAACAACATCTCACAAATCTCTGTCACAGTCCCTTAACCTGCCATCATAAAATCTCCAGTAATTTTATGGAGACCTGTGATTCTGCAAGACATGATCTCATGGCGGTACAAACAACCTTAAAACTTCTTTCGTTTATCAGCCAAGAGCTATTATTTGTACACAGTGAAATATCTGTTCTGTGTCAAGTTTGCTTCGTGATGTTTGCAGGCTTGTCCATTTGCAGTTTGATTCCTTTGGTAGATGGGAATTAATTATTGTTGTTATAGTATCTTACGTAATATATTTCTTAGATTCTTGATGGTCAGTCCAGTCCCACAGCAACCAGTCATTATTTTGGTGACCTCAGAATAAAGACAGAACTAAGCCTGCTAAGGCTACGTGGAAAGTAAGAGGTCTCTGTGAAGATAAGGAAGATTATCTATGCAGATAATGTTACCCATGAAAAGAAGTGGCCAAGAGAAAAATTCAAGTCTGATGATATCATTTCTCATGATACAGAGGAAAATAAAAAGTGTATTTATAAGTAAAAATGGCACTTGTTACTTATCTGAATGAATCTCATTATCTAATCTAGTGATACATGTTCTGTCAGTATTATTAATGCATAATTTTTTCTAAGCACAGCTTAATACACACTGCACATGTGCCACAAAGTCTGAATAGCATTAGGAGCTCTTACATTAAAAAAAATCGCTAAGATTAAGACAAGATTTTGTCCTTTCTTCTCTAGTTTTGTAGCAGGGCATACACAGTGTTTAAAGTGAGCCCAGACTTCTCAAATGCTCACTTACGTATCTGTTCAATTGACTACTGGGATCCAAGAATCTGGTTAATTATGTTCCTAAGCTGTAAAGTGAGAAAGGATTGCTTTGCACTGATCCTGTTCTCCTGAATTAGCAAGATTGTTATGTTTTACTCAAGGCCCTTGTATCTTCTACCTGCATGTAAGAGCCTGGTGGCTTGTGTTTGGCTAATGCATAAGTTTCTAAGGGTCTCCAGAATATCTGAAGATGTCAAAAAATTGCTTTTTTTTTTTTTTTTTTTTTCTTTATTTCACTTTTTGTAGCACTTTTTCCAGAAGATTATCACTCACACTTTAAAAAAAAAACCATCCTGGTACTTCATTTATTGTTTCATTGTGTCTGCCTTTACCTTCTAGACACTAGTACTTTCCTGCTGGCTTAAAGAGCCCCACAGTAAAGGCATTTCCCCCCCCATCAAAGTATTTGCACTGTGTAATCAAGTTACTTCTCAGTTTGCTTTCTGATAAAATAAACAGTTAGAGAATATATCTTCTAGAACGTGTCTAAAAATGCACTAATTTTTCTTGTTTTCTCTGCTTGTGTCAGAATTTCAGTGCCTTTTTGAAAAGGTGAACACTGGGGATACACATGGTTTTCTAGTGGCCGTCCACCTGTACCACATGCAAAAATAAAATCTTTTTCTTCTGGGGTTTGCTCCACTGTGCATCTTTTAAGGCTTTCATGTAGCTCTTTTTACACAGCATCGTTGTGGATGTTCATATAATGCTATAAAACCACGAAAACCACCAAAACTGTTTGAAAAGTCATGATTTTCAAGGGTGCAATCTTCCTCTCAGTAGGAACAGCCTCCCTTTCTTGTGTCTAGGTACAATGTTCTGCATCTGTCTGCCTTGAAATGCGTTATATGGATGATTATATGGAGTGCAGCTAAATCAAGATGTCTATACAAATACCTCTCTCCTAAACACTCCTATGCAAATGCTGTGGATGTTGTCATATACAGACTTCCAGTTCATATACAAAGATGTCACATAGTGTCAGGCCAAATGTCATCTTTGCAGAAACTTTACAATGAACAGTTTCATTTAGTGACAATTGCTTTTGAAAGCTGCTCTTTGAGGTTTGGCAGTGGGACAGTTGTTAATTCATTTGATAAACAAATACATTTACATTGTCCAGTGGTTTCTTCTAATTGTGCTGCCTTGTGAAAATGAAGTGAAACAGTCCACAAAAAGCTAAGTACATTCTATCTATCTTTATCTTTGACAATTAAATTGTGATCTCAGTCAATGAAATTAATTTTGTTTTAGAAAAGAAGTCCTTTAAACTTTGCTGACTAGCATCAGCTGCTTTCCTGGCTTATCTGTCTTTAATCATCCAATATCAATATATCCTCAATTCCTTCAGGATTAATTAGTGGGACTATCTTGACCTGCTATTTTAAGTGTTTTTCAATATAACTTTCTCAAGAAAGTTTAACATTGAGTGGAATGGTTTATAGGATGGTCATAGAGAGCAAAAGGGCTGTTGGAAGAGAAGAACCAAGAGAGCAGTGGTGCTGGTGTTTTCCAACAGCAGCTGACTGCATTTGTGCCATTTAAAAAATAATTTAAAGTGTTTAATGCAAAGCTTCCTTTTCTGAAGGAAGATTAGGTGTCTAAATACCAAAGACCCAGGAAGTAGTAGCCACTTCTAAACAAATAGTGGTTAAGGCCTTGGTCACGTTTGAGAATTGATACATACAGCTAAACCAAAAAATGCTTTGTGACAAACATACCCGTGTTTGTCATGGGTGAGTCATGACAAACATACCCATGTTTGTCAACTTCTGCTTGAAGTTACACTATTCCCCTAAATGAAACAAATTTTACTAATAAGAGAATTGTCTTGTTTGTGTTATAAGGGAATGCCTTGATAGCTATGTCACTTATGGGTGTAATTTTGGTTTGCCTGTGCTAAACTGCATAGGTATGCCAACAAACCTTTAAATGCAGGTTAGATCTTTCAGGTTTTTCAAGGTATCCTAAAGAGTGTAGAAGTAGTGTTTTCCCTTACATCCTAAAGACCTTACAGCAGATTGTAGGATGGTATCTCTCTTTTGTAATTGCTTGCATGGCACATCTTGGAAAGCAAATTTGTACTCAGTGACCAACTCAAGATACAGAAAAGATTCCCAGAGGAAAACAAAATGTGAAAGACCATAACACAAATACGCTACACTAATATGTCATTCTGTTCAGAGCTGATGCTAAATGGGATCAAGACGACCTACAAAGAAGAATAAAGCTTCATGTAGAACATGAAGAACACAGAAATGGCAATGGCTTAGCATACTTTGAAAAGTGTTATGCTTATGGCTGTTCTGCAGGAACAAATGATGAATTTCTGAGAAGTTTCTCATTTTTCTTTACATATCATCATTACTCTGTCAACATTAGTTCAGTGTCTCTTGATTTATAAAAACACAGGACCCTACATTTTTAAGGAAGGTCTTTAAATAGCAACAGTATGCAAAGGTTTGTCCTGGTAGTACCCATGTAAATCCCTGTAATGCTTTTGGAGAAGAAATGCCTAGCAGGATCCATGTCATTTTGGCAATTACTACAAGGTCTTAGAGATAACTACTTCTTAATGAGAGCTGCTGGGAGGAACTAGGAAGAACTGTTGATAGAATAACCTTGCAGACACTCCCATGTACACAGATTCTTGGTTTGGTGTAGGTTAGCAGGAAGGGCCACATTTACACACCCCTGTTGTCTGGGAATCTGCACCCCATGAATATGGAGTATTTATGGTAGAAATTACCTAGTGCCTTAGCAGGAGAGGAGCCTTCCAGGTCAAGTCATTCATCTGAGGGTAGTGCGTGTTTTGTCCTTTCTGTGAGCAATACAGCTCTAATAGGATAAGCTGGTACAGAAGGTTGGACTTTCCCTTTAAGAAAGGGTTAAGAAAGGCTCCACAGCTCACTCTCTGTGCTACCTCACAGACCTCCGAAGTTTGTTCTGCTCCTGCTCTGCCTAGGTGGTTGTAGAGCAGGTGGGTGAAAGCGGAGCACATCACCAGTGCGTCCTGGTATGCAGGGACACAGAGGGAGATAATTAAGTGGCTCAGTAATGGAACAGCAGCTCTTAGAGGAGTGCTGCAGTTACAAGGGCTACAACGGATGCATCAACAGAGGATTATGCAGGAGTTAGAGGGAAGCAGAGTTATTTCTGTTAAGACTTTTAATGGAACAACTGCCAAAGATTGTGTCCCATTTTGAAGTTCACTGTTGGAAAAAGAATTTAATGAAAGTTCTGGAAAGACTTCAGAAAAGAGCCATGAGAAATTGTTTTGAGACTTGGAATAATAAGAAATCAAAGTACCCATTTAAATCTTAGCCAAAATGTAATTTGATCCTGCTCTATATACTAAAAATACACAGTGAGAGTATTTTGGATAATAGACAAAAGGGATCTAATAAAAATAGGTTACAGTAAAATCCAGTGAATTGAAGCGAAAGCTTAATAAATTCAGACTAGGATTAAGCCACTGCATTTGAACAAAGAGCACTAACTTTTGGAATAACTACTCATAGTCCAGTTGAGATAGTCCATCACTTGTTAAAGCCAAATTTATGCAGGTTTTTCAAAGGTATTTCCAAGCTCAAAACAGAAGATCCATAATACATGGTGCAGAAACTACTGAGCAAAGCTCTTTGAACTGTGCTGTGCAGGAGGTCAGCGTAGATGATCAGAGTATTCCATTGGTGCTTTAATCTATTGAAGCACATTATGACAAGCTTAACATGCATTTACATGTTTCCATCTAATTATCAGAATGTAGCAGAGTGGATTTATAGAAAGACAATTCAACTATTTTTAGATACTACTATACCTTTAATTTATTAGCTTTTGTTAAAAGCATGTAACAATCTAGAGGATATAAAGTATAATTTACAAAAATATAAATCTTGGTTATTTTATTTTTAGTATTTCAACATATTACTATATAGTAGGTGTTACTCAGAGCATATGTTTAACAACCTGAAATTATATCCAGCAAACCAAAATTGTGGGATATTATATATGTCTTTTGTAGAACAAATTATATATTAGGGAAGGGTAACCAAAAATGGCTGTATTATCATACTGTATATATGAAAGCTTATACAGTGCACTGTACTTGCATCCTGAAGAAAATATACATATTAAGCCCTTTATTACAGCATTTTTCAGTATAAATATGCAGATTAAGAGAATGAGTGTTTTAGGCAAAAAGTTTCAATCTGTTTACAAAAATGATACTCTAAAACAAGCCTGCCTTTGCAAATTCATTTCCCATCTCCTTGGTTAACTGAAGAGATAAAATAGTCAGTAAAAATACTGTATAAAAACATATTTTAGTCCATTGATTATGGAAAACTTTACATTTAAATTTCTCACTAAATACCATGTTTCTTGGCTAGGTGGGTTAGGAAGATACTTGTAAAAGTACTGAACTCCTGGAAGGTAAATATACAAGACAGATAACGATCGTAAGACATATCCTTCCAGGCGAGCATGGATATCATTTTAACCTCTCCACATGCTTTCTGTGGAGGAATTGCAGGGATCATAGAAGAATTGTTGGCATCAATGCAAGCAGATTCATCTCCCATTCACAACTTTCCCGGTGTGGTCAGGCAGGACCAGTAGGTAGGTCTTGTTAGAGATGTGTTTGTATGAACTTATCGGCAGGCACAGGTTTCCACCGACATATTGGGATATACCTTCAAAACAACGTTTTTGTTCTCATCTAAGAACAGGACACTGAGGGAGCTCATTTTGTCAGGAACGCAGCAGGGCTCTGGGATGCCGGGAATGATTCCCACTGCTTTTACAATGCTCTGGATTGTAGCATGGTTTGATGGTCGGACAACCTAGAACAGAGAAGGAAATGGTTATTGCTTCATTTATGAGAAGCTGCTTTCCCAAAGCAGCTTGGAAAATGACAGCAATTATGTTATTTTTTTCTTGGAAAAATGAATACATGTGATTGAGTCATAGGGCCATGCAGCATAGTCATGCCCTCACATTTTCAGCTTTTCTGCAGAGGATGTATCCGAGTTTGTACTCTGTATGCTGCCTTCATAAATACCAGAGGAGGGCACTGGTGGCATAGCCAGCAGTCAGTAGCTTAGAAAAAGAGCAATGCCCATGGCTGCACCTATTAAATGCTGGAGACAGGCATGCAGGGAAAAGGGCTAACATGGGGCTGACTTCTCAGTTGTAAGGTGTTCTCTTGTGTTCTTAACCTCTTGTCTGACTGAGAAAATTGGCTATTGTATTTCCAAAGTAAATATGTTCCAGTACTGTTTCTCCTCACATATACTAACCTAGAACTAGTTACTTTTTCCTTATACTAATTACTCTGGTTTAAAAGAGTGCTCCAAAATCAGCGTCAACAAAACGAAGTTGCTCTAGAATAGATAATCTCACAGAGCATTTTCAGACCTTAAGCCCTTGCAAACTAGTACTGTTACCTACAGTTTCAGTAGTTTTCAGCAGATTTGGTGTACATGGCATCTGGGGGACAACAAACAAAACTTTGCAAATCTCAACATGGAAGCAGATACTTTAAGTGAAAAGAATTAAATTAAATTAAAGCTTTCAACTGTTCCTTAACTTAAGTGACATCATTTGAGTCATTACAAGAATGGACTCTGAAATCATCCTTTCTGCTTTGGTGTTTCAAGACAACATCCCTATCAAGACAGTCCCAACAAGTGACCAGTCTTGGAAAGAGCCTTTCTGTAATTAGCATGTGTTGACATAATTAGCAACAGTTTGTTCTCTTAGATTTCAAAGCTGTCCAAAACCAAACAGCAGTGAATTAGCCTTGCAGCTGCTGCATGAAGTTGAAATAAGCTTCTATCCACATTGGCCATGGCTGCGAATCTGGACAGCAAGGGAGACAGAAGTAGCCTTCATGTATATAAGCAACTGCAAAGTTTAGAAAATCAAAGAACTGGAGCTTCTAGAATCTAACTCTTGCATGAACTTTTATGAAAAAGCTCCTCAAGTAGTCCTAGCTCCTTTAATATTTTATAGTGTTACTTGAAAGAGTCAGAGATCTTAATGGGCTACTGAAAGAATTTGTTGACCCCTGACCCCAAGCAACAAATAACCATCACTGCCCTCAGTGCCAGTAACTGTCTTGTAGAACTCCTTTTTATGAACCTGCAGAAGATCCTACTAGGACCTTTTCCAGCCATACGGTCTCTAGGATCCGCAGGGAACAAACAGATGTGGGCCAAGCCTAGTGAGAGCAGCTGTCACCCCTGAAACCAGTTAGAAACAATTCAGCCTGCGTAAATCAAGCTACCAAAACGACAGCACTAATTAAGTTTCTAATGCCTGCAAGCGTACACATTATGAGCAACAATGCTTAAAGAGAAAGCTGCTTATTATGGACTATTACTTTGTACAAAATCTGGCTCCCTGAGCCCTACATCCACAGCGGAGCCAAGCAGCACACCCATCCCACATCCAGCCAGGCTCCAATTTTTCCAGCCCTTCTGGAAATCTGGCCCAAGTGCTTAGCGATCTTGGGTTAGGCTTCACATTAGCCTTTGTACCGATGTGTTAAAGTGGAAAGCTTGAAAGACTGAGCTGAATGCCCGATAGTGATGGTACTGGGCAAGCACTTGATGACTTCAATGCTGGCTACAAGTTAAATACAGCAGGCTAGGTTCTGCTTTTTCTTAACCTCTATGACAGTCCTAGTTGGGGGAAATTCCGAACCTCAGGAAACAGGAGTGTGGTGACATAGTTGAAAAGCAAGTCTGGAATACTTCAGCTCACCTTCTTCCTGGTTTGTACCCCTTCTAAAGTCTGCTTTATCATGAATTTACCCATCAGAAAACATGCTGTGTCACATCTTAGTAAGTAGTACTTCATAGCTTCAGGAAAGCTTTGTTTTCATTTCAAGAATGGAATTCAAACCTGAAACCCATAAACTGATTCTCTTACGAGGATAAAATTGAGTGTTCTGATTACTGTAGATCGGGGAGAAGGTTTGTCCAAGCACTGGTTTCTGACATTAGTCACCAATATAAACTTATTACTCTGGTCCAGCTAGAAACATGTCCATTCTTTCTGGTTCTGTTTGCTCTTCTGTCATAGTAGTTTGCTCACAGGAAACCAGGTGTGTTAATTTTTTTCTTTTGTACATATGAATCATGCATTAGATTACGGCCGAGGACCTATATTCCCAGGCTGGATAAGTTAAATGGTCCTTGTGCTGCATAATCTTCCTATACTACAACAGAACAGTGAAATTGTATGTGAGCCTCTGCAAGCTTTAACTTTTACCAGATCATGTATGAATTTGTGTACCTGGTTCAGCATTGGCCAGCAACACAAGAACATATGGTCTGGGCAGATTTCCACACCCCATCCTGAAATCTGGATTTCTACTGTTCCTAGACTTAAACTAGCTTGCATATCTTCTCTTCCTGCAGTCATACTACTGATTTCAATGCAAACACACATCAGACTCCCTGTAGGGCAGATTCCTGTCTCAGATCTTTGATATTCTTTGTTGTAAAACACTATCAATTATTCATGGGCAGATGGACCACGTGCAAAATTGGCAGTTAAATGATTGATCAGCCCATTTGTAGGTAGAAATGCAAAATAATTAGTTTTTGAACAGGCACATTATGCAGCGCTTCAAACCTTCCCCCTTTACCTGAAAGCCCTGTAAAGTGAGAGAATTTTTGTTTCATGGGATTGCCAAAATTTCTACTTTTTGCTAAAGGGCAAGTGAGTTGGGAGTAGGCCAAATCAGAATTCCACTAGAATTCAAAAACTCCTTTGCCTCTTTATTAGGAAATTTCACAGTGCTTCTTGAGGAAAAATTCAAAACACCAGACTTAGAGTGTTATAGACAGCTACTTGGCATTTTCAGCCACATATGGAAAAGCGACTTTTTTCCAATTTAGCAGGATTTTCTCAATTTTAAGACTAACAAATTAAAGAAGCACCAGAGAATTTTGAGACAAATGTAAGTGTAGATAGCATTCTTATTTTCAAACTGACAGGCAGATTCTTAAAATACATGTCACTACTTGGCAATTTTCTCCAGTATTACCAGTAGAACTCAGAAATACTGATAGAGTAGCTTGTTTTATTAGCTTTAATGCTGTCTACTTCTGCTGCCACACAAGAGTAGTTTAGTGTGCATAACCACATTTTAATAAACTGTGCAAGTCTGTTATGGTTTCAAGATACAAAATAAGAACTACTAAAATCAGAAATTCTTTTACAGGTTATTTTACCCGAGACATTTTTCTTAAAAAGATGTTAAAAACAATATTGCTTAATTTTTTCAGTCTAAACAAAGCACGGTGAGATGGGTAAGATTCTAAAGGTAAAAATCTAGCTAATGAAGTAGTTGGAAAGGCAAAACAGTACTATTTACAAGGTAACAGGAGTGAAAAGTCATGCTACCTTAGGCATTGGAAATTCACATGTCCCTGCACAGTAGTAGGCATCAAAAGATTTGGGAGATATGATCCATTCATTCCAGCCAATGTCAGCAAAGTCAACTTTCATATATCTTCTTGAACAAATCCGTGGCTCATTCCATTGTTTTCGCCTTGCCTTCTTCATTGTTTTCTCATCAAAATTTAGCACCTGAGACTTTGCAAGTGTTTCTGTGTTTTCTTGCCCTTTTCTCCTTCGGTCTTTGCGTGAGCCTTTTGGTTTCAAGGACTTGTAGGCATTCTCCCATATGTCATGTTTGTTGTATTTGTTGTTGTTATACTCTACCTCTGGCAACTCATTGTTCTGAATAGAGCTAGAGAGGTATGTGTCCCTTCTCACTCGGGTATCAGTAGAAGCATTAGGTGACAGATTCTGGTCCCCATCGCTGGAGGGGAATGGGTCATAACGCTGTAGGGTGACGGCCACACTGTTGGGTTCAGAGATTGCAAGGTCATTGGCATAAACCAGAATATAAGGCAAATGGCTGGTGACCTCTTCGGGGAAGCCCTGGTGCTTCTCCCCAGAATCAAGCTCAGCGCAGAGGATGAGCTCTGCAGCCCGTTTTGATTCTTTTATGATGTGCGAAATGTCCTTTGCATGCCAAGCCCCTCGCCTTTGAAGAAACACGGTGATGTTCCCTTTCACTAGTCCATAGGCAGAATTCTGGGGGATAGTTTGGAAAATGAGGTTGAGACGCAGGATGGGAGGCAGGTGAAGGAGGCGGCAGGATGAGTTCTTGGACCGTTTACAAAACACTTCCCGGTGCCGAGGGCGTTTGTCAGCATAGAAGTGAAATGTGGCAGCAAGGATCATCTCCGAATCCTGCATGGATGTCAGGTTGAAGCAGTACAGTGGCTTCTGGGCCAAGAATTCTGCAAGAGAGCAAGGAAAACATGGATAAATATGAGAAAAAAATGGTAGTCAAACCACTTATTCCTGAAAGCGGATTAGCAAAGTTTGCTTTTTGCTTACTCACTTCCAACCAAATAGTATAGGGAGCTTGTTGGAATCACTTCAGCTTAAAACTGTAGTGAATGAGAAGAGGAAAATACCCTGACAGTATTTATCAGCACTATTAAATTTCAGAGGTGAAGAGGAACACTACTTATACATTATTCACAGATCAATAAGATCACAAGGAAAAAAATATGACCATCTGAAGAACATACTGCTCTCTTTAAGCTCAGACTGGTACTAACAATGCATTAAGGGACTGGAATGGGTAACCACTAAGTTGGTGCTTGCTGCCTTCCAGTTCAGAGGTATGCTAGCTGGAGCCATCATTTGGACTAAACCACAGCAGATTAGGATGTTCATCAATACCAGGACCACAGATATAGTCTGAAGTACTGATATTCAAATATGCAATTTCCATCTACACCGTCTGTACTTCTCCTCATGAAGTGGAGTGGACCAGCCTGTCTTCTGTGATGACAGCCTGTTTGTTTCGGTCAGTTCAGGACAGGATTCCTATCAGTAAACTCTTTGATCAATGCTAGTTGCATTCACAGGTGCTCAGACTATAAAAAAAGTTGGGAGTTCAGATTCCAGTCAAGTCTTTGCAGAAGTATACTGCTAGCACTATCAATTCTATATATAGAACTTGAATTCATGCATCACTTGGATAGACGTGTTTCAAACACCAGAGGTCCCAGGGTTTCTGTTGAGAAGCAAATTTGGAATGAGAGCTCAGAGAAAGGGAATTTTAGTTTTTCTAAATTGCTAATTTTTGCATTCCAAAATGAAACAAATCCTTCAAAAGTCAACATTCTTTGTAGAAATAGTGAATAAATAGCTGCTGAGTATCCAGAAACCTGGAAGTGTGGGCTTTTTAGGAACTAAGGAAGTTTGAGTTTTGGATGGAGCGTAGCCATATTTATTGTAATTCATCAGATCGCTCATGCTTTTACCAACCTGTCAGCCAAGAATTATGTTTTCCAGGCCTACTCTGAATTGAGCTGTACTAGCTTCCTGCATTAAAGCTATGAATATTTTACTGACTGTATCTACCTCTGATCACTGTAGACAGCTTCAAGTTCAGAATACAGGCAAGACGTATGGAGATATGGAAGAGATGGGTATAGGAAAAAAAACAGGCAAGTGGCCAAGGAAAGAACACTTGTTGTTAGTAGGCAAGCCACCTACCAGGAGAACACTGATTGTAGTAAGTGAAGATTAGCAATGCAGATTTACTGTTAACACATTTGTGTGAAAACCAATATGCAGAAAGCCTAATTTAAAATATTTTAAGCTATGAAATTATATTAAAGCAACTGGAAGCCTCTAGAGGCCAGAATTACAGTTCCTGAGAAGCATTGATTTGCTTTTCTTGCATATAGGCATTATGATACAGTCTTAATTAAACTGCTGCTATTTTCTACTCTTCACTGAGGCCTGGGCTTCATTTCAAGGACAGGTGGTATTCAGTGAAAGAGCCTGAGCTGTAAGAGGCAATTTTTGCAGGAGGGTTTCATGGCTTAGGCAGCTGTTTGCTGCCATGAAGACCAATTACCCTATCTCAGGGACCTAGATGAAGTTGTACAATAACTTGGAATTTCCCATTTGGTCACAAACTACACTCCAAAGCCACTTACGACTTGACTGTGCAACTAACTTTGGTCAATTGGTGCCATTTTCTAAAGCTACAAAATTTCCTGAAAACAAGAAAAGAAGTCTATGAACTAATTTGCATTGAACTAAGGCAAAACTTGAACTGTGTGCCCATTTCTCAGCTCCTTCCCAAAGAAATAACCGACACTTGTGAGGACAGGTGGAGGTGAGTTGAGAGGCAATCAGGTGTTTGGGAAGCATTCCTCCTGAAGTTATTGGTACTGCTTGAGAAACATGAAGTTATGAATTTTGCACGTGCTCCAAGTATATGCTATATAGCAATTACTTCATATTAATATCTAATGCTTCTCCATATTCAGCAACCCAGACAACACCACCCATACCCTGTAAGGGATGTGTGGTTTCTTAGGGCTGTGGTAACACAACTGTGTAATTGAGGAGACCTTGGTAGCACATATGACAAAGGAGCAACGTCAATCCAAAATCCAGTGAGAGCTCTTATCTTGGCAACCCTACCTTGAACACTGATGCTAGAATGTGCCCAAAGAGCTTTAAGCTGCAGTGTAGGAGTAGAGGGTTACAGGTTTTCTAAAGGGTACCTTTTTTATATAAAAGTAAACCCATTGCTTGGGATAACAAGAGGAAAGTTATTGTAGATGTAGTCTGTTTTGCTTGTCTAGATAAGATCAGAAGTGTCATCTATTTCATAAAGAACAGATGTTCCACATGTCTTGTTAGAAGACCATGCTGATTTTTTCTCTCAAAAGATTGAGAGAATTTCTTTGAGGAGATAAAGAAAACACTCTACAAAATGAGCTTCTCCCCACCCTTGGTCTTGTGTCATTCCACAGTAGATCTCAGACTGCTCATCACTAGGTTGATGAATCACAAAGAAATAACATTTATTGCCATGAAAAGCATTGCAGGGGAACTTTGGCTTTCATACCACATTACTGGGGAGAGACAAGATCCCATAGAGAAGGGATATGGATGCAGTACAGGAGACAGGAGGTTTGGACACAGGTGTGCATGACCCTGAGCAAGTTATTGTGCAAGCATCTCTCTCTGCCTTAGTTTTGTGATCTGACAGATGAGCAAAATACCAGCATGCAGTATATGTGAGTAGGAAACACTATTCTGGTGTTTTAAAACTGATTTTAATCACTTGGATGCAACTTGCTTGTTCAGCAGAATAGCTAAAAGAAGAATTTGGAAATGCAAGAATTGTGCCACCAAATGGGGCTTGTGGCCCAGGACCTTGTTTGGGTAGCAGGCAGCATCAGCTGCTCAGTTCACCAAGAAGGAAGAGCAGCAGTAGGAGGTCACAAGGCAACCATCCACTGTGGCAGCTCCTTCCTAACCCCCTTTGCTGGCTACTGGTCTAATGCATGGAGATTTCCCTCCCAGATGGCTGCAGTTGCTTACATCCCATCTCCTGGGTACGTGTGTTTTAACAGCCACAGCCTTCCGTGGGATCTCCCACTCCTAGCAGGAGAACTTGTGATATATAAACATCTGACATAGGAAAGATTTAATTAATGCATTACAGGTATGCATTACTGTGCGATAGGCTAATAACTACTCAATAGTAATTCATCAGATGTGCATATAAAATCGGTGCTTAGGTGTAACAAGTGCTGCTCTGGAAGCTGGTCTCATTCTTATTTCAGAACGAATGTTAGCTATAGCCATAAGAGTTAACCAAAGAAGGAAGAGACATTTTCCAGAAACGTTATTTTAAGTATCCTTGGCAAAGGATAACAAACGTAAAGAGCATTAACTGAGCAAACAACCGATTTTAAAGAGAGAGAGTGACAACGAAATCGTTGTCAAGCGAAAGTTCCGACCCGGTACGCGCCGTTGTGCCCTCGTAACGAAGCTGAGCAGAGCTGGGGAGCGGGAGAGAAACCCCCCTTCTGCTCGGGGGGAGGCAGCGCAGCTCAGTGCCCCAGCTGAGCTCCGGGCGGTCCCGCGGCGGCACTGCTCCCGCACGGGAGCCGCGGGGAAGGTTTTGGTCCCCGGGACAGGTTTTGTGCCTACGGGATTGGCGCAGGGCCCGCAGCGCCCCGGACACCACCGGTGTGCTCGCCCCTAGCAGCGGGAGCTCGCAGGGGTGACCCCCTCGGGGCAGGTGCTCTCGGTGGAGGGCAGGGAGCGGCGGCACCCAGCCGGGGGGCGCCGGGGATCCCAGGACTCGTACAGGCGGCGCCGCAAAGCCCCCGCAGCCCCTGGGCAGACTCCCCCGAGTCCCCCTTACCTGGCGTGGCTTTGAAGCTGCGCACCGTGTTGCCGTCCCCGGGCCGGCTCCCGTACCGGTTGTACTTCTCGTAGAGCTTAAGCATGTGGACAGCGACCATGTCCTGGGCGAGGCCGCCCAGCGCGGGGGGCGGCGAAGGGGAGCCCCCGCGGGGGACTCTGCCGGCAGGGCAGGCGGGGGGGCGGCCGGCGGCGCTTCCCCCGGCGGCGGGGGGAAGGCGCAGGGCCCAGAGCAGGAGGCACCAGCAGCAGGTCAGGCGGCCGGCCATCGGGGGCTGCTGCTGCTGCGGGCCGGCGGGGACCGAGCCGCTGTGTCCCGGGGCGGGGGGGTGCGGCCCCCCGCTGTTAACGCCGCTGCCGGGCCAATCCCCGGGGCGAAGAGCTGGGGGGGGGGGGGGGGGGGCGGGGGGGCCCCCCGGGGGGGGGGCCGCCGCGATCCTGGCGAGTGGCGCGGCCCCGCTCTTTTAAGCGGAGCGGGGCGAGGCCCCCCGGAATTAGCGGCCGGCCGCTGATTGGAGACGCGCGGCCCGCCGGGGGCACGGCGAGCGGCGGGGAAATCGCGCCCCGAGGCGGAGAGCGGGCGGCGGCGGGTGGAAGTGGGGAAGGAAAGGAGGAAGGGAGAGGAGGAGAAGGGAGGAAGGGCCCCGCTGTAACCGCGCTCGCTTTCCGGGGGCCGGGGAAAAGGCAAACCCCCGGCACGAGCCAGCGCGAAGCAGCCGGAGCGCGGCGGGGCACTGCTCGCTCGGACAGGCGCTCACGCAGTTGGGTGAAGGGGGCTGTGCCCGGGCAAACTTTCCTCGCTGGGCTGTTTCCACGGGGGATGTGAAGGAGGAGAGCACCCGGGTGAAGTTCTGCAGGGCTGCCGCGGCTTAGGTCGGAGGGCGGCGATTCAGAGGTGGATGGTGCGCGGTGTGCTCATCCATCAGGTGACAGCAGCTCGGAGCCAGGCTTAGAGTCACCCAGCGGGCGCACCAGCCGTCCTAGGGCAGGCGGCCTCCGAGGGACGGGGCTATATTCCTAGGGAGTTTGTTCATTCCGCTTCTTTTTAAGTCTTGTCCTTCGGTAGCCAAGACAGTTACTTTTCTTGGAGAGTATACAATGCAATAATTGAAAAATTGTTGGAAAAAGCTACTGTTGCTGCGTATAACACAACTCTTTTGTGATTTTTTTAACCTTGGAGTGTCAAATCTGAGCAGATACTATTGAAAGCCTCTGAACCACAAGTTTGTAGGTTTTGGATCATCGCAAAGAAAGGTTCGATTCATTTTTAAAATTAGCACCAGGCCACATCTCTCTGTGCCCTTACAACGTCTGAAATGAACAATTTGCAAACACAAATTTGTCCAAATGTACGTTGCTAAAATATCAAACCTCCCATTAATTACTCTTTGCTTGTAAATAAGCCAAACCATCCTTTGATGCTTTTTTTTTTTTTTTTTTTTTTTTTTTTTTTTTTTTTT
>CM021770.1:18077246-18214693 GCA_011076525.1 Nettapus auritus
CCAAGTTCCTGTTCAAAGGCAATTTTAAGGAAATATTTCAAGCAGCCCAAGGCAGCAGTCTTCATGTTCCAGCCAGCAACCTATAGGGCTTTGAATTCCCTGTCCTTTTACTCAGATTGTTTCCTAGGCAGCAAAGACTCTTGCTGAGGTCAGTGTTCAGTCCAAGTTCAGAGCTCAGCCTGATACGCTTAACAGGCAAGATCAATACCTGCTGAGCAGCAGCTGCCAGAGTAAACAGCAGGGCTTTCCAGCAGAGCCAGGGGGAACGGGAGATGGGCTGGGTAGGCCTGAGGAGACTGCGGTGTGCCCTTACACACAGCGTCAGTGCTCGGGTGGCCAGCGGTAATGCGCATCTCCAGGCTCCTCTTTGTGAGTGCAATTTGAAGAAATCTGTGGAAATGCTGGGGGGAGTGGGGAGGTAGGGGTGGGAAGAAGCAGCAGTGATTGGGAACGACCTGTGCCCACAGCTGGTTTTGCAAAGATCTTCTTGCACATTGGGTTGGGATCTCTCCAGGATTTTCTTAGTCTGGGTAATGCTGCAGATGAGAAGATGTACTGAGCTGATAGTGCAGAAGGGTTTCTGCACATGGTGGATGACATTAAATTCTGGGGAAGTATCTTAAAAGCACGAGGAGCGGCTCCTGACCAGTAGATGGCAAGCGTGCCCCTAAGTCAAGGCTCACCCATTGCTCCTCCTGCTATGGGACAGGGCAGTGTCCTTGGGATGACAGGATCACTTAAGATCCTGTAGCATTTTTCTGGTGAGCAGCACTGTCAGGTAGCCTCAGTGTTTCCAGCTTGCCTGTTCATGGCCTTCTAGGACCAGAGAGGACCACTGTAGTAGCTTAGGCTGATCTCTGCTTTTGGGTGCTTTTGGGTGACCCTGGCTCAGTGAGGTACACCTGGTGCTCCTGGATCTCCCTTGAGCTGTAACAGCCATGGTAAGGATCCATGCAATCTTAATTGCAAGTGGCAGAGAACTTGCAACAAGAATTATATTATCATCAATGTTTAAAATTTACATGTTTGTATCTTAAACTTGTTGGGTGTTGATTCCTCTAGAGATTCAGAGCTGCAGTATTGAGTCAGTAAAGAATGAGTGGTTCTTGTGCCCTTCCAGCAGGGGCAGAATTGCAGAAATGAACGCAGGCAGCTAGGGATGTACTAAAGCCTGCCTTATGACTTATCCATACGAAGTATGGCAGATATCCTAGGACACTTCCTCCCCTAGAGGAGGAATTCTATTCAGGCATTTAAATGATTAGGCAGACTTTATTTCTCTAGCTATTCTTCTTCTTTTTTTTTTTTTTTTTCCTCCATATTTCCTCAATCCGTATGTTTTTCATCTTCTCAGATCCAATACTCCTGTGGGGAGGTGCCAACCTATCTGTCCTTTCTAAGGAAATTTGAGGCATTCACCATTCAGCTAGTCCATTTGAAAGAGTCATTTAGGTTATCATTCCTGTTGCAAATTATATATATATATATATATATATATATTTTTTTTTTAAAGCAATCAAATATCAAAGTGGAGTTTTATTCTGATTTCTATAAACAGAATTCCGGGTAGTAAGCAGGATTCACACATGTATGAACTGACTTTATGGATCACTGCTGTGTAGCTTGGCTTCATGTGGGTGTTTTGCTTCTTGTAAAAGAAAGCAAAAAAAAGGGAGATTCTGTTTTTCTGTCACACTGAGTTGTAGGCCAAAATGTAATGTCACTACATCAACTTCAGAGTTGCACCCAAGATGAATTCGGCCTTGTCATTATGAAATTCTTGCTATGATCTCAGAAAGGGCTCGTGCCAGAACAGCAACCACAGAAATCATCAGTTGAAACTCCACCGAAGTTCTCATTCCGTGTGTATTAAAAATTAAGCTTTGAAATAGAATGCTTTATTTTACAATCTTGCATTACTTTTTCATTAACGTTATATAACTCTGAGGCTGTTAGGGGGATTCCAGTTGGGATGTAGGTATTTCAGCTGCAGCGTGGAATGGGTTGAAATGTGAGTGAAGAAACAGAAACACGATCCCAAGTGAGATATGATACTAGGTCTTGGTATCTTATCTCTGATATTTTCAGTTATAAATTTCAGGATGCCCTGTCCCTATTAATCAGATGTACACTTAGGTAAGCTAAGGCCTGTTCACGGATATGCTATGAATTCAAAGACATTTTTCATGTCATCAGTGCTTTTCCAGCTCTTCTCAAACTCTTTGCAGAGGAACTCTTTCCACAGCAAAAGCTCCCAGAAATTCTATAAGGTTTACTTGGAATTGCTTTATAGCAAATGAATGAGGAAAAAGATGGTAGATAAATATTAGAAGCAGAATTCTGGAGTTCGCACTATTTTTTTCAATAGTTAGAGGCACAATTGCATGTGTCTTAATTACTGTTCTATTCTGAAAATCTGTTCTTCCACTGTAACTTCTCAGACTATCAGTAAGTCAGTAGCACAGAAAGAACAAACAGATACTAAAAAATGTGCTATTGTTAACTGATGGGTTAGTTGGTATTGTATTAAAAGGACCTTTGATCTAATGGCATGGCAGTCCATTTATGCACTAATCATGGCATTGTACATTCATGTTTTTTATGTACTAGTGATTTCTGGAAATAGTTATTTCCCCTTTTTGCACAGCACTGGTAAGGGTCTGTGAGCCAACTTGAATCCCTTGGCCCAGCTGTTTCACATTCCTGGTGGGGATGGGTAGGACATGGAGGTTCAGAAATATGGGTAATCAGCTTGTGATAAGAACACAGTAAACTATCACACTGACCATCAGGTGAAAAATTTACATTCCAAAGGCATACAGACATGAAAACATTTATTTTTTTAATTCCTAATGTAAGAAAAGAAATGCAGGGAGCAAATGATATTACTTTAAATCCCTCCTTCTTGGAACGGAAAGCTAGGCTGAGACTTGCATGCATTAATAATCAGCATTATTTTTATTTCTTTTTGTCCAATATTAAAAGTCTTATGTTCAAAAGAATGCACGTGTGATTTCATAAATATACCATTTGCAGAAGCAGTGAGGAAGGGCTGTGTTAAATTTGCTAGATTTCCTGTCATTGAGAAGGCTAACAGAACTTTTTTTTACTGAAAGACCCTGAAGCACTAGAATAAATGTGAACTCTTAGAGGCTGGAGCTTTTTATAGATGTGAAAGACAAACATCTGTGATGAATGGTTAGGTGGAATTGAACCTGCCATGGGACAGGAGAATGGAATGAGTGACCTTCTGATGTTCTTCCCAGCCTGATTTCCTATGCATCATTTTGCAGATGGAAAAGGTGAGTGTAATCCAGCCTGCATTTATAAAGGAATAGAGCAATCTGGGTAGTGAACTTGAAAAAGCTGTGCACAAAAGTTGTAAATTTGCAAACTCAATTCTTATTTCATCATTTCTTAATATAAGATGGTGGCAGTAGCAAGTGGAGACACTAAATGTGTGATGTAATTTTGTCCTACAGATTTCCTAAAGAGCTGCATTAAATCCTTTGTAAAATCCACATCTTCAGTAAGATCTCTGAACTGAAGAGTTAGCAGCATCTTAGTTTAAGAAATATCTCAGCATCTTTGTAGATCCAATAAAATGTTAAATCTGATTGCAGCTCTTCAACTGGCTTGATCTGTCATCATGACCTTCCTTAGAAGGCTTCTGAAATGCAGAACAAGTTGCCCATGGCTTGCAAGGAAAGGAGGGATCTCAAAACTGCAAGATAAATAATTTGCTTTACATATTGGACAAGTAGTGGTAAATTAAGTGAATTGCCAAGCAAATTGGTAATTGCTGATTGTCAGTGATAGTCTTATGGACACTTCTTTCACCTTTCCAGCAGGTGGTTATTTGACTTGCCTGGTTAGTGGAGTATTCAGCTGTAGTTCCTTGGCAGCACATTACCTTCAGGGGATTTCAGGAGATGGAAGCTTCTTGAAGACTCTATTTGAAACGGCAGAAAAACTTTGAGTAACTAAGGGCTACTGAAACCCTTACCAGGTTTTCCTTTATGTTCAAGGTGCATTTCCAAGACATAGTGCATTTTTTCATAAGAGACCACAGGTATTGGCTTGTTGTGTTTATTTATAAACTGCAGGCAAATAAGAAACTTCCATACTCAGAAATCTTTGGATGGCATTCTGGTGCTCGGATGTAGAACAACTTGTATGTGTTAGAACAAACATGCTAACCTTTGTTGCCAGCATCTTGGTGTCTCCCAGAGCCCCACTAGAGCACTTGGTGTGCTCCAAT
The DNA here is from genome assembly GCA_011076525.1 of Nettapus auritus. Taxonomy (NCBI): domain Eukaryota; kingdom Metazoa; phylum Chordata; class Aves; order Anseriformes; family Anatidae; genus Nettapus; species Nettapus auritus. Next base: position 18,081,508 of record CM021770.1, read on the forward strand.
AAAGTGGTCCAAGTCAGGTGAGCAAAGGTTGCTTAAGAGACTTCTGGCTCCACTGAGGTCGAACATCCATGGCTCTGCTCAGTGAGGCAGCTGTGAAGTCATGAAGCAATGTGTTCTGAAATTGGAAAGGGCTGCAGCTGGCAGTAAAAGTTTGTAGTCAAACAAAGCTCTAAGCCTCTACTTTGTTTTTGGTGGGTCAGGCTCCTTCCATAGGAGCTGAAAGCAGCCGCGGTGCCGCCGAGTCCCATAGCCAGGAGTCAGACAGCTAGTAAAGTGGCTCAGCAGGGCTGTGCTGGAGCAGAGGCAGCTTCCAATGGCCCTGTCTTTAGTGAGGAGTGTCAAGTTTTTATGAGCATCGTTATGTTTTTATAGTTTAATGGCTTTGACTATTAAAGCATAACAAAGCACGTTAAAAACTTGCCATGGCTCATTTCCGCACTCAGTAGCAACTCCTTGCTATGTGCAGTGTGGGTCCCTAGGAAATACTAAATAACAAAGGCCAGCTTAATACAGTGCTTTTCACATCTTCCTTACCCACTTTAATCATTTTGGTCCCTTTCTATTTAAAAATGGTCTTGATTTGGGATGTGTTTTACTCAGCTTCAAAGCGCTCTGCACAGGGGCTGGTCTGGAATTAACACCTATCAGTTGACTTCTTTATAGAGCGATGGTAGTTTGCATAAAGACCCCAGATGAGCTGGAGATGACTAGAAATGTGTTTTAAGAGACACTTCCTTAGAAATAAGGAGCCCTGGATTGAAGAATAGGGTGATGACTTTCCATAAAGAAGTAAAGAAAACTGAGTAATTACAGACACCTGGAAGTTTGACAGAATGGAGAAGGATTTGTTTTCAACAATGATGTTGTCATCTTCAGTTACAGGAACATGGATGTAGAGCCAGGTTGTAGTCCAAGGCAAGCGGTGTAGCAGCAATTCAGAATTCACTCTAGCAGAAGAGAGATCTGTAGATGCTAAATGCTATTAAATTGAGACTGGACACTGCTCCCAAGGATGTCAGTGTTGCAGAGAACTTGGGTGGGCACTGAGGTACTCTGGCTGTCAGGTACTCCATTACTGGAGCTCCACAGGGAAACAAGGACGGGGAATGATGCAGAATGAGGGGCAGTTCTTTAGGGTGGGTGAGAGAGCATTAACTCTGTGATACTTGTGAATGTAACCAAGTACCTTGGGGTTAGATTTCTTTGCATCTTTTTCTGCATTTGCAGTGTAGAAAGTATGATAATTCACTGAAAAATCTTATACAAGGGATGATTTTAAGTCTTAATTCCAACCAGCAGTTTCATGAAATGAATGAACAGAGTACATAAAGCTTTATGTTTGATTTTTGGTTTGCTATTTCAATAGGATCTTTGCAAAATAAAATTTTAAAGTTCCTGTTAAACTAAAGCCTATAGGGCAACTTAAATGCAGTAGAGCACTTAAGTACTTGTATTGCTTTTTTAAAACAAAGTATCTAGGTGTCTAAAGATGCAGATGTACATGCACCTAATGGCATTTTCAGAAGAAAGCTGGTATTTATCTTGGGAATTTTAGAAAATGTTACTAGGTGCTAATTGACATTGTTTCATGCCTAAATATGATTATAATTGGGTTCCCTGTGAGCTTTGGGATCAAAGTCCTTTGGAAATGTAAAATATTTTATTATTATTTACTGCCTTTACTTAATTTGATCATATGTTTTATAAGCTCTTGAAAGCCATTGCAGAGTTATGGCAACATGATCCAGACATGGAATAAACCCATGGATGATGCATTCAGAAGGGATGTATTTACCACAGTGCATTCCAGTGCTTGTCAGTGGTGCTTGATCCCCAAAGATGGTTTGTTACTACATTCATCTTCCTGCTAGCAGTCTGCATTTAATACCAGTCCCACTCATGACTCAGAACACAAGTTCATAATGGGGTTACTTGCTATTGCCAAAGAAACTTCACTCAGTCTTTTTTCCTGATTTCTCATTTCCAAGAAATCAGGATTCTAGCAAGCTACTTGAAAGGGAACCACTAAATTTAGGGATTCTGCTTCATGACCCACATGTTACAGGATCTTTTATAGCAGAAGGTAGTTATAACAAGTGTCACTGAAAACATATTACAGATCACTGTAAAATAATCCCTGCTTTATTACAGTGAGAAGTGATTCAACAGTAGAATGTAGAATGATGAACAGGGAAGAAAATCCTCCTAATAGCAGGGCATGTGCCTTTTTAGGGTTCTGGAATGGTAGCTGGACTTCTTGGGGAAGACAAATAAGCACAGGTGACAGGGATCCCAGCTGACAGATTTTAAAAAGCTTCTAGCATGGGAAAGCAGAAGAGAGACCTGTTGTGAAACAGTTTGCTAGAAAATGGTTTTCTTAAAGGAAGGTGTCCCTGCTTGATGGGAAGGAATAGAAAGTTGCTCATTCTTCTGACAGCAAATGAAAGATTGATTCTGAGATTTCACGGCAGAGCAACTGTAATTCTTTATTATCCCTTGTAGGTGTTATGGTCTGCTTAATTCTGCCTGTAGGTCAAGTGGCAAAACTGAATAGGTAACACAACAAGACAAAGGAAAATCTTATATAAACATAGCTGTCTGTTTGCTTAGCTCATTCATTGTACCTGAACAGTATGGTCTCTTCTCCCCTTTGTAGACAGAAAGTGTTGTTGGCTGCTGTCAATATGAACTGTGGTATTATCAAGAAATGTAGAAAGAATTCCAATTTGACCGTCTCTTTATATGGGGAGTCTTTATGTGGCAGTAGGTGAGGTGTGAAAAGGAAAAATGTGATATTGGCCTTTCTAATGTCTCCAGAAGTGAATTTGTCAGTGTAAGCATGTTCCAGGAACAATAAGGACAGGTAGGAACAAGTGGACAGAGTGCTATGGGACTGGAAGACAACAGAATGATGCAATAAGATAAATGCAGTACAGGGAGAGGTGAATAAAACTGGATCCTGTGAATCACCCTGTGGGGGTGGGGGGGTTTAGCTGCCTGAACTTAATGGGTTAGTGACTGTTCCATTTCTGTCTTCATCAGATGAGCGGTAGCATTGAAAGTGAAACAGTCTAAACATGATGAAATTTGTATGCTAACAAAGCCGGTACCGTCAGTGTGTCAGGTACTATAGTCTCCCCATAACATATAGTGTGTGGTTTGTTGTGCATTACATCCATCAGTTGCCTACGCTATCTCTTGCCAAGCAGCTAGCACATCAGTACCTCCATCTAACTGTGCCCTCTGTTAACACAAAGCAAAGCACATTTACTAAGGAGACTTCATTCACTTGTGAAACAATCCAGTGAATTCTTCTTTGACTATTTCCACCTCTCAGACAGGAAGTTCTGTTGGTGCTGTCTGGATAGAGACAAAATGATTTGCCATCTTTCCTGTATCAAAAATAGTTTTAGTACAGAAAATGCCTTTGTATACATATACAAACATACTTTCATACCTGTATCATACATTTCACGTAGCAATGTTTGTTAAAAAGTCTGTGTTTGTTCTCATATTCACTTTAAAATGAAATGGAAAAAGCTGCCTTTGCAAGGAATTTTTATTGGCGGAGCATATCATTTACTTTGGCTCCATAAATCAAAGTGCAGTCATGCTGCAAAATATGGGTAGCCCATTTAGAAATATTCCATCAGGAGGTATAGAGGTACAGTATATTATACCTGCTGTGTCAAATAAATAGCATTCTCTATTCCTGTTCATCTGTATATGATATCTTTTACTGCAATGTGGTGCTTTCCATCAAGGTAGTTAATTTTGTTCCTGCAATTTAAGACGGAATTGATTGCTACAGTTACTTGCCCTTGGGACAAAGTATCTTTTTATCCAGAATGTCATTCTGACTTTTCACCATTCTTTTAAAAATATTCTATATGAAATATTGTAGGGTGTGCAATAAGCTTTATAGTTCAGTTTTTATTTTCTATCTTCAGCATCTGTATGTAGCCTGTAGTAAGTGCTACATACATCCTTCTGTTTACCTGCACTTTGCTTTGCAAGATGTATTTCAGTATCATTTAGATGAAGCCTATGGATGACTTTGGCTAGCTTTAGATCACAAGGTTCTTCAACCAAGTATTTAATTTTGCACCAAATCTCCTATAGTTTTTATAGTTACTCAGAGAGCAATGCAGAGCTGGGTTTTAATTTCAAGGCTTTATAAATGCAAACAGCTTTATAATATTACTTTGAAATAATTACCATGTTTGTGTTGGTCTTCTAAAATTGTGCATGTTTTATAAATTAAAATTTATTTTGAAAGTAATTCCTAATGAAAAGGAAGCGTTGGAAATCATTCATAGGTAGCTACTTATAAGAAGGCTGTGTCATACTTCAAGATGAAGCAATAACACTGAGTGAGTGAACAAATAGCTCAGGATGGTTAGAGGTGTATATCTTTTGATAAGCTGCTGAAAGAAGTATTGCCTTGCTGAGTGAAGCTAACTAAGTTGGAACGCCCGAGGAGCGATACATTTCAAACAAAGTCACAATGGAACAGTGTAGTTATTTCAGAATTCAAGTGCAAAGCCCTTTGGGCAGGGACTGTATATAGAGGGGGGTCCTCTAAGGTACTATTTCAGTACAAATAATGATAAAAAAATTAATACAAGTGTTGTAAAAGCCAGAAAGTGGTTGAAGGAGGCTGAATGCTCTCCTCCTGGCATTAGGGGTATGGCTGGGAAACAGCAGGTGATAAGCTGGGACAATTTGAGGGAAATAAACTAATGTAATTGTGTATTTTATGGATTGAAAATTCTAGCTCTAGCCATCTAATCTAGATAGAAAAAATAAGAAATTAAATTCTTAACTGTGAATGGGTAGTATTCTCCTTGGGATAGTTCAGTTAAGTTTGATTCCCAAAATATGTATGTTTAGGCAAGTGGGATGCAATTAGTGCAGCATGAATTGCAATAACAGATCTTCAGTAGAAAGTGAAATCCATTGTTAGTAGTAATGCACACACATTTCTATGCCACTCTGAACAATTCTATTTCCAGTATACTTTCATGGATGAAGAAAAATGGCTATGTAGGAAAACTTGTACAGTTTAATAGTAGTATGTGAGCAGGAAAAATTTCTATAAACTGTTCCAGAGTAAACATAAGTAATTTCCTTTTTGAAACACCCCTAGTAGAATAGCCTGAATGTTTCTTTAAATGTCAGTGGTGCAGTATAGCTGGTAACACTTTCTCTATTGAACCACATACTTAGCTCTGAAAAGTTTCTTGCCAGTGTAAGTGTCCAGGCTGGCTATAATTGTCTTGAGCCCTAATGGATTGCATATGGCCCCATTCTTTCAGTGAGGCTGAGTGGAAGGACTTGTGGAGAAGGCATGCCTGTAGTGGGTGACTACACGTGGGTACTCTGAGCACAAGAGCCTGGGGCTGGCATGCTTAAACTGACATGGCCTCTGAGATGTTCCTGGTTACTCAAATAGTACTGAAGTATCAAACTAGACCATTAAAGTGTACTCTGTAAAGAAGCGTTATGGTGCTTATCCAATACAGACTCTCTGGGAGTCTGTCCATTTATTTCTCAAAGGGTGCTGGTCTGGACTGTGTGCTTGTGGTCCCTGAAAGCACTTGCAGGTCATTGCCCCTGTATGTCTGTGGTGTGCTGTGGGACTGTATTTCTGTGATCTCACTTGGGCGTTTGATTTTCTTTCTGCAGATAAGATTCATGGGCTACTTTGCTCTTACCTAGCCTGGTTTCTGTGTTTTTGCTGTGTGAGGTGAAGATGTGGTGATCTTGCTGGGACGTTTTCCTGATCTCTCTGTGGTTAGAGAAGCGAGAATTACTTTTCCATCTTCCTCTCATCAGATAGTACACAGTGGGCATCCGTGTGTGTCACTTGTTGACTGATACCAGTATGTTACCCGCAGGGTGTGTGTATACATGCCTATGTGTGTACATGGTTGCTATCATTCACTAGGAATGTCGTCAGAAATAATAGAGTTCAGTGAAAGAAAAAGGATTCTTATTTTTGTAATACTGTTTCAGAAATGTTCCTTGCTGCTGTATGTCCTATTCTAATACATAAACATCCATTACTGCTTGAATTGTGTAGCTAGGCAATTGCTTTTTGCATCTGGAGTCATTTTTACTTCTGAGTTTCTAAAACAAAAGTTATGTCTGTTGTTTGAGTGTCATAGGAATCTTGAACTCCTTATAAGAAATATTTTATTCTTATGTTCTTGAGAATGGTGTATTGCTATGGCTATCATACACCGTGTGCTAAAAGTACTTTTCATGCATTAATAATCAAGGCAGGCAGGATATGAATTGGATGTTTAGGTATTCTGCAAAAAAGAAGGGAATAGATGGTGTGGGTCTGTGACTGAACGACACCAAAGGTAGATGGGAAGCTGTATTAAGAGTTCTGCTGAGACTGCAGCTAGCTGGGAAATCAAAGAGAAGGATAGCTAGGGAAAACTGGAAATGTCTAGAACATGAGTTCAGAATGAAAAACTAGGTAAGCAGACTGGGTCCAGGATGTACAGATTGCAAAGGGAAGTCTGTAGGAAATAGACTAGATCAAGGATCCAGAGGTCCTTCTTGTAATTATCTGCCTCATTCTCTGCAAATCTACCAGCTTTTGCAGTAAACGAGGCAGGAAATTCCTTTGCCATGCAACTTTCCTGGAGCAGGTTTGTCTAGAGCCCTGAATTAACCAAGAATTTATAGATAAACAATGTTCCAGATGTGGTTTTAGATTCTCAGATGTACATGCCCAGAGGCAAAGTTTAGGATGAGCATGCAAGCTGAATTACAGTATTTTCAAATATCTGCTCTTTGACTTTAGTTCAAAAGTATTGTTAAAGTTAATTTTTCTGTATATACCAAAAATATGTGTACAAAGGGATGCATATCCATTCACACTAAGATGCTTGTCCAGGAATATGCAGACCATACAAATGGAGGAATACACACAGAATCAGGAGGAAATAGAACCATGTGTGAACATATGCACATACAGGCATAAATTCACATACAAGTGGAAGGTACATAACTGGGAAACAGCACTGCATGAATACATAGGTACTTGTGCGCCACAATCTTCTTGGTTATATAAAGTGACAGAAAGGCCTGGAGCTGTGCAAACATCATTAAAAGGCATCCACGCAGCTGTGGCCATCTCAGGCTGGGGAAGAAAAAAATGAATACTGAAAAATACTGTCTGGGAGAACAAAACAGGAGAGTCAACCCATCAAATGGCTGGAACTAAAATAATGCCAGAGTATACCCCAGCCAAAAGCACTGCCAGCAACTAAGTCAGTCACACAGCAAGAGCAGTCATCCACACATCCATATGCTGCAAGAAAAATATCCACCACTTGCCAACTGACTACTAGCAACCATGACCTGTGTGTGTGTGGCCAGTGTGTTGGTGCCAGTGTTGGAAGAGGAGTGGAGAAAGAAAGGAAACAGCAATAGGAAATCAGAAACAACAGAGGTGAAATGGAATCAGTGCTCCTAGTCAAAACATTTGCTTAATACAAACAGAAGTCTGGAATGTGTGCAGTTTGTTTTACAGTGAAAGATCCTGGTCATGTGTGAAACTTCAGCCTTCTTGAGTTGCAGGAGGTCCTGTATGTGTGCAGCATATTTCTCTACTTAGCACACATCAGAGGTCTTGAAAAGGCTGAACAATGCAACAGGTGGCTAATTTGCTTCCATCCTTTCAATTCATATAACAAAAAAAATCTAGTCCAGTGCTGAGAATAGGACTAGGTTCAGTCCTCTCACTTGGTATTCTAAGCTCTCTGAAGTGCTTGCTCTGTGGTCTTAGGTGACTTGTTTGTGTTCTTTGCCTGCCATGTGCAAAATAAGGACAAGGATGCTTTTCAGCCTCTCAAAGGTACAGAAAGATCAAAAGAATGGATATAAAACTCAAGATTTGTGAAAGATACCAAGCAGAGGAAAGTTGACTTGCAAAAGAAATTTCTGAAGTCTGCCAGTCAGTGTTGTAATGTAGATTTGAGTGACAAAAGCATTTCATGACCATCAATTTTCATTTCCATGGTGATTCATCTCTGTATCTCCTGTATTTTGTTAATAGCTTTAAGTACGATGCACTACATTGTTCCGGTATCGTACTATTACTGTATGGCATCTCCATACCTAAACTTCTAAAATCAAGTAATTGAAAAAAGCAAACTTGCCCCCTGTAACTTCAGCATTTTCATATTTAACTCTGCATGGCTAATAGCTATTTTTGTCCTATTGTTCTTACCTGTTGCTTTCTGAACAGCTTTCTTTGAACCTGAATCCTAATGAAAAATGATCCATAAGTTAACTGCTTACATGTCCCTCTGTAGGGGGTACCCTACAAATGAGGAGCTCATCTATTCTTATATACATTAGTAGGAGTTTTTGAATTAACTTGATTTAATGCTGTGTTGCCTTTACTCACAGCTCTTACATTTGTAAGGAACTGTTACCAACTACCATGCTGGGAATTTTTAGCCATGCCAGTTTGCATATGTTGGCTTCTCATCTGTCATGAGACATGGTGCTTTGTCAGGGATTCAGACCAGGCATAGGCAGGATTTGAAATAAGGTCACATCCATCCAGAAACCCACCCAGCTGAGTGTGGTTTTGGCCAGAAATTCGATCCAAGATATAAGAATGCAGATAAATTTCTGTTAAAATGGTAAGTACAGTATGGTGGTTTTTTTCTCCAAGATATTCAGGTATTTTTAACAAAAAATGCACTTCATAAAGTTCCAGGCTAGCAATATACCAAATTTTCTTACCAATGAAATTTGCATCATGGACTAAATATATAACTAATTAGAATTTCTCATTGGGTTGTTGTCAACGAATGTCATTCCAAAACTGTAACTATATGCAGGCTGTTGATTTTATGCATTAAGAAAACAGAAGACAAGGCATTTTAGTGGGGATGGCTGGTGTAACTACATTTGTATGAAAATGCATTTGGTCTTGGCTTTTTTTTTTTTTGTCTTCAGATAATATTTCATCGTAGTACGTCCCAGCTCACTTGGAAACTGCATAGGAATGATTCTTCTATGGAGGTGCTTTACTGGATGAGTAGAGGCAGTTGTGCATCTGTTTTGCCCATGTTTTGAGCCTGGCAGATATGAGAAGTCCAATTCAGAAGCCATGTGCTGAAAAGCAAGATATATTAGTGCAGGCTCAGTGCCATGTTCATATGGTTACATGGCTTTTGGATAGAGCTGGCTGACATCTGGCTTGTGTGAAGTGTGGTAGAGTAAAATCCCAACTGTCTACACCTATTCATCTGGACATGTGGTTGGAGAAACAAGTTGTAATTCACTGCTTAGTAAACTTGCTTCACCATTTTTAGTTTCTTTTCTGACTTGTGTATTAGCAGGTTATATCCTGTGTTTACAGAGTATCTTCATTGCTCTAGCGTGTCTCATGCCTGTCATTAATATACCTAAAGCACTGTACAAATAAATAACTGCTCAAGATTCACTACATTCTCAGAATAAAAACTGTCTTTACATCTAGTTCAGAATATTTATGAAATAATGCTGGTTTGGAAAAGAATTGAGGAGTCATGCCTTTCTAGAAAAGTTTGGATGTCCAATTTCCTTTATTTCAATAAAAGTATAACTCTTTTCGAAAAGTTTCCTACTTGTATTTTCAGCAAAGACAATAGTTTAAAGAAAAAAATAAATTTCCTTTAAATAGTTGTTAGTCAAAAATCGGTCACTAAATTGTTAGAAAATGCTTGGATGAGTTGTAGATTACTATGAATTTACAACTTTTGTCTCTTAATCTCTCTATAACATATGGGTATCCCCATGTAGGGAGTGTGTAGAGTTGGATTGAGTTTAAACGTTTTAAATTGCTTAAGTCCAAAAACTTTTGTATGAATTTTAAGAAGGCTGGAAGAAAGCATGCTGGTTAAAGTTCAGGTCTTGGTGTGATTTATGAATGATTTGCTTCTGTTTTAGGATAGGAGCCTCTCAGTACCTTTATCAGTTTTTCAAGAAAGCCAGGGAGGATGATCTGTGGAGAGATTTTTTACACTCTTGTACTGAACCTAGAATCACGGTTTGTCTGCTTGATGTCAAAACACTTTCTTGTGGACAAAGCTCTGCCACAAATCACATTTAAAGGAGCAGATCTTAGACTCCCTTTGGAGAATGAGTTGACTAACTTAGTCTGAAGTTTGTCTTTGTTCATAATTCTCATAGCTTGAATTCTGAAAAGCCTGCTCTACAAAATTTCCTGCGTGGTTTTGCAAATATTTGCCTTGCTTATGCTCATTTTTGTGCTAAGCCTATTTCATGTGATGAATGAGCACCTGCCTCTGGTTGAATTTCAAAGTGAGTGGCTGAATTTAAACTTCCTATAGTCTAACACTGCACCACCCACTTACCCTGGGTTCTTTAAAACAAACAGACAAAACATTTTTTTTTTCCACTCTAAACTTTGCTGGTATTATTTTACAAGCATAATCTTGTTTAACACCTGATAATTAGTGGTAATAGCCTTTTTAACTTCTGCACCTGCCAAAACTACACATTTCTAGCAAAAGAATACTAGGTATCTAGGTAGTACACTGCAATACCCCTCCAGTTTGCCTCAGCTAAGAAAAATCTTTAACTCACATAGTTTTGGTTCTTGTTGCTGATCAAATTTGTGTTGGTGTTTTTAAATTATCTCAGTCCTAGAAGCGTCTAAAAAAGGCATCAAATTAGGCAGCTTCATAAAGGAAGAAAAGGTACAATGCAGAGAAATGCCCTTTTTTAAGGAGGATACATGGATTTCAAATTCAAGAAATGCAGTGGAAGCTATACAGCAGTCCCCACTAGAAACATGACACATGACCTTTAATTTACTGTCTTGTTTGTGACATGCCAGTACTCAGAAAGTGGGATGCTATAATTATCTCGGAAACAGACTGCAAACCCTACAGCTGTTGTAATGTTGTGAATCCAACCCCCTATTATAGCTGATCATAAGATCATAAAAGCAAAATCCCTTTCCACATACTCAATTTGCAACACACCTATGTTCTTAACAAGCTTGGAGGCAGTGCTGTCTGTGCTCTGTGCATTGGTACAGGGATTTGGGAGCATCGCGTTGGTGCTGGTCTTTGTTTTGCAACTAGCATGTGGAAGAACTGTCACTTCCAGGTGTTGGATCTTAGCAGAGGATAGTATGTCAAACTATGAATAAAGACAGCATCTCTAATATGTTTAGGGTGTCTGTGGTACTGTACAACACAGGAGTTAAGGGAACATGTCTTGACAGCAGAACAGTAACATGATGATCCACCTATCGTGAAAAGTTTGTGCAAGCTGAGGTAAAATAAGAGTTGAACAAAAGTGGGTCCTCCTGTCCCTAGTGATGTCCCTGTTTCAGGCACATCATGTATGGACATGGAACATGCTTAGAGCAAAGCTAGGTGCAAGCTGGGCTGTTAATATTAGCAAACTAAGAGGGCTATCACGTCATCTTAAATGATTCCAAGTCAAGTGTTTTCTAATTAGTGTAGCTGACCACTATGTATTGATGTATTTCATTCCCATGGTGAAAATTTTTTGCCAATGGATTTTGAGACCAATTGTAAAGAGTGTATAGAGACCAGACTGCCTATCAGTACGGAGTTCCTACAAGAGGAAGATGTCCTGGTTCTACAGCTAACTTGCAGGACACCATTGGGGAGAGTCAGTCTTGAGCTTTCACTCTTCTGGTTTTCCTTCACGCAGGACACACAGCTCAGTGTTGTCAGCTCTTTCACTGGTAATGCTTGCTTAGGTTTTTCTTAACTGAAAAAGTGTGGAAAAACTGAATATCAAGCAGATTTGTGTTTGGAAAAAGACATGCCTTAAATTCATGTCTGTACTCACTTGTGAAGCTAAGCTGTACTCCAGCTTTCAAAAAACATGTTCTTTTTTATTCCCTTTAAAACAAGTTTCCATTTTCCAGAACGTAATTCTTTAATCTTTGAGTTGCCCCTTAATTTTTGTTTTTAATGGAGAAAACAATTCTTTCTCAAATCTAACTACTACATTTTGTTTTTGATTAAAGATGATACTCTTTGGCTTCAAGTGGTGCTTCCTTTCAATTTTTCAATGGCCAGAAATGTTGGCTTGTGATTGACTGAGATTTTTTCTTGATGTCTTAGAAATATCATCAACAAAGTTGATGCAACCCTAGTTCTAACCTCTTGTCTTCTCCTGTACATACTTAACTCACGTTTTTCCTCTTGTATTTCAAATGGAAAGTTCTCTGCTGTTCATCAGGTTTCATTATTTTCCTCAATTAGAAAAACATCTTTTCCAGGAGCATAAAGAGAATGTGTAGCATGGAATGTGAAAACTGCTTAGAAGTGTCAGATTTCAAGGCTGGTGATTAAGAATTTGATTCTGAATCATCTGTCTTTTGAGAACTTTTCTTTTTGCTCAGATCCTAGAAATTCTCGTACTGCCATGCTAGAGACTGTGCAGCAGTACATTGATGGCGCACTAGAAAGATTAAGCTTCTGAAAAACTTTCCTCTGAAGTAAAACCTCCTAGGAATTGATATCCATTGCTGCCAATGCAAACATTCACCTAGCAGCCTAGTGTCCATGACAGCAATAAAACGTTTTTTCCAGAAAAAGCATGACACAAACTTGTGAGGAGCATGGTGTGTGGTGAATGCACGAAGGGCACGCAAGCAAGCCCGTTATACAAGAAACTACTCAAGTTTAGTAAAACTTGTTATCAAGGAGTGATACATGGTCACTTCTGTTTATATTGCTGGAGTGTTTAGAGAACTTGTTTGAACTCACTACCTCATATCAGTGTGACCAGCAGGGCTAGGGAGGTGTGACCAGCAGGGCTAGGGAGGTGATCGTCCCCCTGTACTCGGCTCTGGTGAGGCCGCACCTCGAATACTGTGTTCAGTTTTGGGCCCCTCGCTACAAGAAGGACATCGAGGTGCTTGAGCGAGTTCAGAGAAGAGCGACGAAGCTGGTGAGGGGCCTGGAGAACAAGCCCTACGAGGAGCGGCTGAGGGAGCTGGGATTGTTCAGCCTGGAGAAAAGGAGGCTCAGGGGTGACCTTATTGCACTCTACAGGTACCTGAAAGGAGGCTGTAGCGAGGTGGGGGTTGGTCTGTTCTCCCACGTGCCTGGTGACAGGACGAGGGGGAATGGGCTTAAGTTGCGCCAGGGGAATTTTAGGTTGGATCTTAGGAAGAACTTCTTTACCGAAAGGGTTGTTAGACATTGGAACGCGCTGCCCAGGGAAGTGGTGGAGTCCCCATCCCTGGAGGTCTTTAAAAGACGTTTAGATGTAGAGCTTAGGGATATGGTTTAGTGGGGACTGTTAGTGTTAGGTCAGAGGTTGGACTCGATGATCTTGAGGTCTCTTCCAACCTAGAAATTCTGTGATTCTGTGATTCTGTGATCACAGTAACTTCAGTTCATTACAGGAAACAGCCTCAGCCCTCAAGCTGAAATACAAGCTGGCTAGACAAGCAAACTAGGAGGCTGATGGGCATAAAAAAACATGTCATAAGGGAGCAAGTTATAGAACTGAAAATCATAATCCAAAGCAGAGTGTTGACTTCCCTGAAGTCAATACAGCTTTGTCATCTGATGGTAAAGTGGTAGAATTTATCTGTCCTCTGCTTCCCTGCACAGTGCCAAAGTGTCACAAGTTTTACTGGTAAATTCCTACCAATGGTGAGTTCCCATGAGTGACAAATAAATCTTCCTTTGAGGAGAGTGGAGGCTTAGTGTGTTAATGTCACAAACCCTTCCACTGCTGGACTGCTCTTCCAGCCAGCTTGTTCCTGGCTCATTCAGTGTTACAGCTACTCGAGAAAATAGTGCTATCATCTTCTAAAAGGAAACTTTTTTTCAGAAATACTCTTTGATATTTTTTTTTTATCAAACTGTGAAACTGCAAATATTTTGACTAAGAAAGGATGATATTTTATGAAAAGTCACTAATCTTGTGCTCTGCTATCCTGTTTCCAAGTAGCTAGGCCAGCCACTTAATGCCTGGGTAGTGGCTTTGTTTATGGAGTATATAATCATCAACTTCCTAATGACTTAATATCATCAATGCTGTACCGTTAATGTTAATAGGCCTCCTAAGAACTACATAGCTGGCTGCCCCTTTTCTCTGCATTCCTGTGCTTGTGTACATCTCTCAACTATTAATTCATGAATTTCTACCTTTTGTAGATGCAACTTGTAGTTTTCCTTCTTGCACATAAGCTACTTCACGCTCAGTATCAGCCAGCACGCTGAATAGGGTTTGATCTGTGTAGTTTGTTACCTGTGCTTCTTTCCTGCAGGATCTGTATCAGTGAAGAAGCAGGCAGAGCAAGCCTGTGCAAAACAGTTTCAGTAACAGAACAATGCACTAGAGGGAAAGAACTTCAAACACAAAGCAGTTGGCACCCAAATTGCTGTACTTGCCTTTGTGCTGATACTTGTGCTTATATGGCTGCACAGGGAGCTGAATCAGGGAACTGGATGACAATTTCCTTTTGCAGAAGGAGGGGGTTGGTTTTCCAGCTGGATTAGTTCCCTGACCCAAATTACCGTGCAACCACACAAGCATCCCTCTCAGTGGCAGCCCACACTTAGATCAACTTCATTTGCTTGTATTACCTCAGCTTAAGTGGTTGGTGAATGGTAGAAATAGCCTTTGCAGAATAGTTTTTCCATAGATCTGTGTTTCTGGAACACTTACTTCTTGTTCTGTATTAAGTTTACATCCACCCACGTGTGCCAGTGGATACTTCCCTGTCTTTGCTCAGCCATCTCCTCTGGAAGTCAAGCCTAGGTACCTGGATTGTATGTACTGGACAGGTGATGACATACTTAAAATAGTTTTTCAAGTGTAAATTTTTGAGATCAATTCAGGACTTGGATAAGTAAATTATGAACAGCTCAAGGCTGTCATGCATCGTGGTGAACTTAAGTGACACTACCAATCCAGTACTTAAGGGGAGAAAACTGCCTTTTTTTTTTTTTTTTTTTTTTTTTTTTGTTAGAGGTGATCTGAACACATTTCTGCAGAGACTTCTCACTTTATTAGCTTGAAATTTGTTTGAGTAATTAAGACTGAGCTCCAGCAAGGATGTAGTTTCAGACAAAATATGGAACTATCTCAATACTGATAGTTTAGTTTGCATTTAAGCACCTACACAGCAGGTTCATTCCAGAGTAGAACAGGCGTCTATCTCCACTTAGGCACTGTTAGAGAACACTTCAACTCAAACTATTCCTTACTAAAGAGTGCTTTGACTTGTAAACGAAAATCACTGAGACCACTCTTACTTACAAGGATTGAATTGTGAAGTGTTTGCATTGCAGTAAGAAAATGCAAGGGCCCCTGTTTCTGAAAATGATACCTATTAATATTCATTGCATGAGTGAAGTTTTATTAACTTTGTATTTTGTGTGTACATATTTAAAAACAAAAACAAAAACAAAAAAACAGTAGTGAAGAACTCCAGCTACAAGAAAGGCCATTTCATTAATGCCAGTTTACCAGTGCAAAGTGTGATTAGGCCACGTTACACACATGTGCTAAGCAGCTATGAGTGCAGTGTACCTATGGTTTTGGTGTTGACATGCATTACGAGCATTTCTTCCCAGAGAGCAGTCACACAACAAAATCCTACTGGTGTTCAGTTGGGTCCTTTTTTTTTGACAAGATGCTTTACAGGTATCTAGTGGTGTGCCGTTTTTCAGTGTTACAAGCAAAATTCTGATTTGGGCAAAGGGGAGCGTGCCATATATGTGGAATAAGAATGTATTTTTAGACAATGGCTTGGTTAATGTTTTGGTCTATTAGACTTACAATAACATACACTCAGGGTGTAAATTAATACAGGAAAAAATACAATTGAAATTGTTATAGAGAATAAAACTTTTCCTAATACTACTGGGCTAATTTTCTTATGAATATGTTGTGGTAAAGGCTGGTAGAGAGGTGGCTCCAGGCAAGAAGAAAACAGATTGCAAGCTATGTGGAAAAACAGAGGCTAGAGATATGAAGAATGCATGCACACATTTGGTGCTCTAAGAACTAAATGGTCTGGACACTTATCAGGGGTCTTATAAATGGATTACATTGTAAGATTGTTTGGCATGGGTTTAAAAGTTGCATATTAAGAAAAGTTCATTAAAACCTATTACATGGAAAGTTATGAAGGCTTCCATTAAATTTCAATAGCTAATTGTGGAGCATGGGATTAGGCAAGGACTGTTTTGTAAATGCAGGCTGGGCAGACTATTGGTTGTTTTACCAACAAATCCATAGAATTTGTGCTGTATGAGAAAGAAGGAAAAGAATTAAAGATGAGAAAAAAAAAAAAAGATAAAGTAACTTGACTTCCCTTAGAGTACTAGGTCTCAACCCTTTCCACACTGACTGTACGCTGTGGTAGACAAATGTTATGCATAGCTTTTATACCAAATTTTGTATCCATGAATCCTGAAGTGTTTTTCAAGGAGTGATAGTAATTTTATCTCTAAATTATGGAAGGGGAAGCTAAGGAAGAAAACCTTGACAAAAATTGTCAATGGTCGGCATACAGGCAGCTGGCTTTTCAGAGAACATCCCTGTGGCCCCAGTCCATTGTTCAAGACAGGGCCACGCTGACAAAAACAAACAAAAAAACAACTAACCCACAAATATAAAATAGTTATTTCAGTACCTTCTCTCTTTTGCTGTAAAGAATAAGGATCCTCTTGACACCTGTTCGTACACTGCTGGAATTCCATTATCTTGTAGAACTCAACTCAGCCCCGATATCCTTTTGTCTGTTACAACACAAATTGTCAATGACCACACACTGACAAGCCTAGAATTTCACTTGTGAATGAATGTACATCATTCTTTGCAGTTGTCACTTCACAGCTACTCAGCTGGGATAGCTTTCACGGCCTCTGTCCTGCAGCTGTGGGTGACTGCTTGGGCAGATCTCACCCAGATATATCACAAACTAAAAATGGTGTCACTTGAAGCTGGGAAACAGTACTCGTTTGGTCATTCTGGTTTGAGATTTTGCCAATTAAACAGGATGACGAAGACATGCTCAGTGAAAAGGCAAAAAGTACCGATACTGTCTGGCAAGCAGGATTTGACAAACTACTGACTGTGTCTCCTACAGGTTTCAGTTGCAATCCAGGCCTGATCGTCTTAGATGCTGGAGCTGAACAAGAGGGCCTGTTTTCATGGCTTAATAAAGTGCTGTGCAGATACTCCCAGACTTAGTCTGAATGATGATGCTCTCTCCAACATGGGTTAATTAGATTGGTACTGCATTGCATGTTTTGTCTGGGATAGCTTGCATAAATTCTGAACTAAGGATATAGCATGGGAGCAAGATCCTCCACAACACAATATTCTTATTTGCAAAGCAATATTTTCTCTTCTGAACATTTCTCACTTTTCTCCATATATAGTTATCTCCCATAATTACTATTTTTTTCCTGTATAAACTCGATGTTTTTAAAAGATAAACATAAGCATTAATTTCAGGCTGCAGAGGGGGATACAAAATGCAAGATTAAATTTAAATATTTTTAAAATGTCATTGTCTGGAATTAGTATGGAGAAAATCAAGGCATTTCAAAAGATCCACAAAGTTACAGCCTGACACATTTCAAGGCCTGGAGGAACCATCTAATTTGACTTTCATTCCAACAAAGGCCAATGAATTTATTTCAGTTGGTTTTGGACTGAATCAGTGGGATTCAACCTCAGGCTACTATAAAAATCCAAGCTTTAACAGAAAGCCGCAGAGTTCAGACTTGGTCGAAGGATTGGAGCTTCCCCAGAATTTGAGCATGTGTTCAGTCAGTAAGATTTGATCTCATTTCTAATGATGTGCAAAGAAACAGGCACCTTCTGTGTTTTCAATTATTATTTCTATTCACGTTCTTAATAGAAAATAACAGCATGCCCACCTTCTGTCCTTAGCTCCCTCTTGTCCTTTCCTTAACACTTGTAGAATCAAAAGACGTAAGCATCTGTGGAAAACTAAAAGGCCCTAGGAAAATCTTTCCTATTGCCCATCATGTTTTGTTTAAAAAACAGAATTTTTGGATGGGAACATTCCTGGCTGTAGCCAAGCAATGACAGGCCATCAATATTTATTTAGAAGTGGCATCAAAAAGACAAGGAGGATCAAATGTCACAATGTATTTGTCACAAATAAATATCACTTCAGTTTCAAGCTATTATTTCTCCCTTTCTCTGAAATGAATGCTTGTGAGGGGAAATAATGAAAGACTGGTGAGCAAAGGAATCCAACTGCAACTACTCAAAGGAACAAAGTCTAGCTAATGATTAGTGGTCTGAGATTCAGATTCTGTCTTGAGATGGATTTTGTTGCTTATTTATATTTTTATTTTCCTTTGCATTTGGATAGATTACTGGGCTGAATAGGTGTGAACACAAACTGAGTAAAAATCACTTGCTGTGCGGTGGTGCCTAATGGTCAGAGAAGTGTGGGGTTTCAATAGTTCTTTTGCTTATTATTAATAGTGTGTAAACATGAAGGTGTCTCAAACAACTTTAGCCCTTACTTGATAGTGTGTTTAGATGCAGTCAATCAAAGATCTTACCTGCTGGAGCAGCTCACAAACTAAAGTGCTGCAGTGCTAAGGATAGGATATGAGAAATTAAAATTTAAGGCTAGTGACAGAACTTGGAAAATTCCCAACCATGCTGTGCCTCACCTTGTCATTTAATAGTTTTCTGCATGCTTTGTACCCCCAAAGACATTTCAAAAAGTGTTTTGAAATTACATTTACTGTTTTAGAAGCAAAGGAGTGCGTTCCTTGCACTCCTGCCCATGTACTTTATAGTTTGAGGCACGTCACCTTCTGTGCTCCCTGGACAGCACTTTGCAGAGCATCCATTGTACATACTGCATCTGTTGTTGTGTACTTGAAATCAACAAATTTCACTTCAGCTTGTTTGGGTGAACAAATTCCTGTCATTTTCTTCTCTTCCTCTTACCCTTGTAGAGAAAAGCAGCCTGTAGTTGAGCTTCCTACTTAACGCCATATTTTAGGAAGAAGTACAGTTTCCTTTTATTTCTTATCGAGAGATGTTAAAATACACAAAATAAGTAGCTAGCAAGGGTAAGATCTAGATGCTGGGATTGTAGGCAGGAGAGGGTATTTTATGTTAGTAAAGGGCTTCCTACATTAGCAGTCAAAGGAAGCCGAACCAGAGTGCACAGAGTTTAGGTGCACACTTTTTGAATGTGGAAATAGTTCATGAAGGGAAATACTTAACTGGGATTCTGGAAGATTCTCTGTCTTCTAGGGAAAGAAATGTGAGTAAACAGTGGATGCCATTCTGAAAGGGACGGTCTAGTTCTTCCTGAAATGATGGGCAGCAGCAGTAGTCAGTGGTGTAATTGCATGGATGGTCAAGTTAGCAGAAGGTCAGTAGAGTTAACGTGGTTCTTGGTGCTTCTGAGAACCCAGCACGAGTTTGTAGTGATTGGTGCTCTACAGATGTACAGAACAGACTCTCTTCCAAAAAATGTAGTTTAACCAAGACACACAAAAGTAAACAAGTAGGGAGGGAATCTTTGAATGTTTATTTTACAGTATTATCAAATACTAGCTACTTTTGGGGGATGTTACAGTAACTTGATTTATAGGATGCAAACTGAAACTTTATGGGCTAGAAAGGAACTTCAGAAACTTTCCAACTTAATTATATTTGCATAAGAAATGTTTCATCTCAGCAGCAGCTCTGGTAACTTTATAGAGGGAATGAAGATGTTTCTTATGGGACGTGCTTCCAAATAGCTCCCGTCAAAGGATACCCACACTCACTGACTCTGAGGAAAGCACGTGGAGAAATGTTTCTGCAGATGCTTGCAGCATATAATTTGCTGCGTGGATTGCACAGTATTGCAGATCAAACACAACAGATTCAGCCAGTATGACAAAGCATTACAATTAGTTCAAAATCTCTCTAAGTAGCAGGCTGCCTGGCCTCATTTTTTCCAGAGTCCACCAAATGCTCTCACCAAATCCTTCTCCCATAGCACTGTGGATCACATCTCAGAGGCTGTATCAGATCTTCCTGAGTGTACCAAGGTGGGACAGGAAGATTCCTCAGGATGCGAGGAAGTAGTTGTGAAGAGGAACACTTAGGGACTTGATCCAGAGAAGGAAACGGGCACCTGTCCAAAATGAGGCAATTGCACTACAGCAGCTGCATTGCTCTACAGCACTGTGCCCAAAACAAGTAACTGGCATTTTGGCCTAATTATTTTTGTTTGGATTTTTTTTTCCACAAAAGTGCTAGTAATTTTTTTTTGCAGAAAGCAGAAGCTTTTTAGATTACACCACCTTACTTACATTAAAACCTTTCCTAAAAAATAAGAAAAAACATTTTTAGTTAGGAGACTCCCATTACAAATAGAGCAGTTAAATAACAAAGCATAGAAGCACAGCAATTGTTATTTTTATGTAGAAAATACAGGAGTACCGTATTTGTACATGTAGCTGCCAAATTGTGTAATCAGCACTGTCTGACAAAAACACTGATTTCCTCTTCCTCAGCCATTATAGTTAAGCGATCAAAACAGAAAACTGTGCTTCTCTTGATGTGAAACTTGGTACCAAGTGATAACAGGAGAGGATTTATTTTCCATGATTTAAACTAATGAGGTTGGCTCCCAAACCTGCAGTTAACAGTTGACAGATTTATCTTGATGGACAATTTTTTACTTAGGAAATGGAAACCATCATAAATGCCTTGCAGGAGCACTACTTAAACAAAACAGATTTTTCAAAGGGAGTATAGGTGATGCCAATAATTACTGAGTCAAATAAATACAAAAAAAAATTCCCTGAAGACTTAACAGAATATGCAGTTGAGGTAGCTGTTAAAAGCCTGTGCGTTCCAGTTGGTAAGCTGTCAGCTGGTACAGAGACTTGGGGCCACAGGAACCAGGGCATTCTTGCCATCATGGAAAATCCAGGCTAAGTTATATGGTGGGTAGCTTATGGATATATGTGCAGCTTAACACATGTACCTCAGTAAGTGAGATGGAAAACAGCATTACTCAAGGGTTCTGTGTACTCAGCCACACTGGAGGATGGTGAAAAGAGAAGTGATCCGCATGTCGTGAGCACTCAGGACAGATTATGAGCTGTTTCCCTGCATCTGGCCAACAAGCACCACATCTGTATCTAAAAACTCTAATCACCCAATACGTAAGCTCAATAAATCTGCATTACCATGTAAATGAATTGCCATTAAAATATGACCTGGCCATAGATCTTCTGTAGAAGAGGTAGCTTCCCATAGTGAGTTCTATTCATTCTTAATAATGCAGTCTGATTGCTCTGAGATAATTATCAGACTTTGTTTTGTGTTCACCTGGTGGTTATCAAATGACTATTGATCTTTCACTGCTTCATAAGAGCATAGTTACTCTAGGTGAGGAAAATATTATGTTGGGAACTTTTGTGATCTGCTAGCCTGAGACTCCATACTTGGGTAAAGTGATAATGGTTTTGTGGCTTTAGCTAAAATGGTGCCTGTCAAGCTGTGAGCGAGGAAAAAACTGCAAATTATGTCTTAAGGAAACATTGGGGAAATTTAGTAAGCTGTGCTGCACAGGAGTTCAAGCTAGTTTAAAATCTATATGAAGCATCTCTGCATTACAGTGGGTTACAGTGGATTTTGAAGCCAGACACTGAAAAATCAAGCCAACTATATATTGTAGCAGATCCTTACAGATACACAGAATGCCATCAGCCCCACTGCAGACAGTGAAAGCTCAAAGTAGTCATCACCTGTGAAAATAAAGCGGGTAAGGAGGATTGGTTTGTACACCTCCAGAACGAAAACCACTCATGCATAGTCACCAAGATGCTGGCAACTAGCAGCAGGTCTAATAGAAAACCATGTAGTTAGGCTCACATTTATGGTGTGGGAAGCACTGGAATCACCCTCTGCCAAAACCAGTTGTTTCTAATATTGAGCTCTCAGAATATTTCATGCAAACAAAGTGGCAAAGGTCCATCCTCAGGGTGCTGTACCAGAAGGAGTGGTACAGCTCATGCCTGCACCCCTTTACTCTCTTCTACCCACAGCCATGCATCCTGCCTCAAAGTGTGAGCAGGAAGAAGTCCCTGGCTGTAGAATTTCCATACCGTGCCCAGGCATTGCTGGAGACAGTGACCAGTTAGCATGAGCCAAAATCATGTCAGGGAGCACCCTGATAATCCGATAGGAGGAATGGTTGTATGCCAGTGCTTCAACTTGTGCCCTAGCCATGCTTGGTTTGTTAGCACAGAGGTGGTTTCATTATGCTCATGCGTTAACCAGGTAAATGTGTTCTAACAATATGGTAAGGGTGTCCAAAATAACTCTTTTCATTTTTAGTCCTCTCTAATTATATGTTGTCCAGCTGGCTACAGAACTGAAGCAAATTGCTTTGGTAAGTTTGTGAAGACAGTGGAGTAAATATTTGGAAGCTCTATTAGAAGCACAGCGGAAGGCTCTATGGAAGTGTGCTGATTTGCCAGCACTGAGATATTAACTTGAATTTGTAATGTAATGACTCAAAGGTATCAGTATATTCTAACGGCTGGGTAAGCTCCCAGTCCAACAGGATTCTGAGTTTCTGTACTCAGCTCACAAGCTCTAACCATGGACCTCAGCTGGTAAAGCAGGGCTGATGATATTGGCAAACCATTTTAGATTTTGCCACTGAGAGGCTTGTAAAGTGCTAACTAGTGTTAGCTGCTGCGAATGCCTGTGGAGCACTTTGCCTCTGTGATCACTGATTGGAGTTGCAAAAGAAACAGCTGGCTGCTGGATGAAGATATGAACTGTACTGAGAGTCATTTGCGGCTGCAGGCATTTGTAAAGCGTTAAGGGACACAATTTCAATGGATTGCAGTGGGCTTTTCACCACATAACTCCCTTTGATTGCAATGGGAACTGACTACTTTTGAAGGCTAAGTTGTGTCAGCATAGCACAATGATGAGGCTTTCATCTCAGACATTTGCATGGCAATGATTTGTTTCTTCCATCAGGTCTTTTAAATCATAGTAAAACTGAATAATAGACTGCAATAAAAATATACCCAGGGACATAATACGTACTGAGCAAGCAGGCAATGAAAAAAGGCTTGTGTGTTAATTTTGCAGACTAAAATCTCTTTCCAGTAGCCCGATTCTCAAGGATGGGACTCTGTAAAACCTCCTGCTACATCATTTTTGAGAAGAACTTATTACATTCACAACCAGCCCTACCTGCTAGACTGCAGAGAAACCAGAAGTTAATTATATTTTCAGATCTGTACTCTTTAGGCCCCAAACCAGACAGTTTTTGATGCAAGGGAAAAAGAGCCTGTCTGAATAAGCTCCTTTGGAATAGCTGGCATTTCAGATGTTTGGTGGGAATACAAGCCCAGAAAACACACCAGTATATGTGCTCTTCAAAATGATCCACTCCCAGTATCTGTCATTAAGGAGGCTGGGTCGCTGTACTGTGCATTATTTGATGCCACTGACTGCTTAGTCCTTTTGCACTTGTATATAGCAGGTGCATACAGTATAACACTTCATTGAAAACTTCAGCTTTCTTTGAAAATGTAGGTTTTAAACAGCTAAAATTAGGACGCTGCTGATCAGTGCTGATCTTACAGTCTGATCTTACACCCCACAGGTCTGCAACAGTGTTCCTGAAAGAACGCTTCGACTTTGTCCCTTAAAAGTGCTGACCTGGGCATGGGTTGGCCCTGGCTGATGGCTGGGTTTATATTCCTGGGTTTGTGGTAAAGCCTTGTGCATGACTAATCAAATTACTTCCTTCTGTTTTAATTTGACCTTATTTCTGTCTGATGAAGTTTGTCTGCCATGTGTTAGACAGTAACACCATGGGCACAGAAGGTCTGCTTAGTACGTGGACAGTGCTTTGACCGCTGGAGGTCTGGTCTCCAAACATGTAGGGGGCCATAGAAACACCAGTAACCCCATTCCTTTACTGTAGCTAACGTTACACTGCTATGAAAGCAATGTGAAAAATGGAGCACCCAAAGAACTGTTTTTTGTTTGTTCTGTTCTGTTTTCCTTTAAGGCATTCCACACAAGAAACACTTTTTTACAGGGTACCGATTCCTAGTGACCTTGTTAGCAGGTACAGACTTGAGGAAAGCATGAGCTGGGAATAACTGATTCCTGAGCAAAAGTTATCATGGCTTATTTGCCGCAAACCATCTGTTTTGGGCTGCCCTATTTGCTTTCTTTCCCTGGGCCTGGCTCACTGTCACAACAGGCACAGGTTACACTGCCTGTGTTGATACAGCATAAGTCAAAGATGACTCCTAAAAATGACAAAGTTGGGAGTAGACTCAAAGCTACAACTACAAAACTAGCATGAGCCAAGTAACATTCAATCTCTTTTCCCCACTTCTTAAAATTCAGAGCCTACTTATTTTTTCCTTTTTTTTTTTTTTTTTTTTTTTTTAAATCTGGGAGAATGGACAAATATATTGCTTGTAGTACATAAGGAATCTCATATGTAGCTAACTGCCTAAATATTACATGTCATCTTTTGCATGGAAATGGCCTTTATGGAGTTCATTGCATTAATTATTTTCTCATAGCTATAATTTACTCCTTACAAATTTGTGATTTCTGTGTGAATTATTTTGAAATATAATGAGAAATATGATTATAAACTGATTTATGTGGTGGCTCAGCCTAACTGGCCATCAACTTCCCTCTGATCAGTTCCATTTTTATTCTTTCAGTCTTTTGATCAGAATTCATTTAAACTGTTCTACAGTTTTCAATTCGTTATTTTTCTGTTAGGCAAAAGAAGGCTGCAAATAATATAAAATATTGCCTTAAAAAAAATCATTTTAGCATCATCTTTGACCTTGAAGTTTTGTTGAAAGTTCTGCTGCAAACTCTTCAGCATCCTCTTAAATCTGGAAACTCATTTTTGATTATATGTGCCTCCTATGCTATGGAACCTTCCCCCTGTTCTTCCAGAATATCTAATGCATCTCATCCCAGCTAAGAGGTTTGCAGCATGGTCTCATTCCAGTCTGGTGTGATTGTTAACTGGACGCACTGACTTCATTACCTTCCTGATCTTTCCAATAAAGTCAGTAGAATATGTCCTTGATTTGTACACATTTGTCTTTTTTCAATGACAATGGTGTTAATGTTGATTTTTACCAGCTGATCTGTTTTAAAAAATGCTCTTTCTACCAATGTAAAGCTGCTCTGTGATCCTAATCTTGCACATAACATTTAAAAACAGCCAGATCTTCACATGTGGAACTGGTAGTAAAGTATGTGATACTTTACCAGGGATGCTCTGTGCAGCCAGGCAGTGAGAAGATGAACTTTTTTCCAACGCATGTAGTCTGCCTCTTCAGTCCACCTTCACTTCTACCAATTCCAGAATCACTGTTTTGGCTCATCATTAACACACTTAGCTCACAGTTAACAGCTTTAACCTCTATTAATGTTAAATTTAGCATCCGTGTAAATGAGTCATTGTTGCTCGTCTATGAAGACCATAGGTACTAGGGCACACAGCTGAGGAAAGTGGGACATTGGAAATGGGACAATTTCATTCCTGTGCTGAGGCACAAACTCAGACCATCAGAGCTTCTCTGGATGCATAGCTGCAGCTTAGGTCTGAAAAGCATTTTGGCACCATGGTTTAAGTATCCTGGGGATCTGAACATAGAGCTGAGTAAGATTTGGGAGTAGAGTTGGCAATTCACTTGGACAGTAACATTTTGAGTTCTGTTAACTAGGTTAAACTGAAGCTTTGGGGAATATCATCTCTTTCTCAGGGGTGTGTTCGGGTCCTCTACAAGATAGGTGGAGTTCAATTTCCCTTACCTCATCCCCAGTTACATGCAGTCTTGTACAGGTGACTCTATGATCAAGACTTTTTGCCATCCTTTGAAGCATGTGGTATAGGTCACAGCTGAACGTGAAATCCTGTGCCTGATGAACCAGTGAATTCTTTCATTGCTGCTTACAGAAGACACGGCAGTAATGGGAAGGAGCAGGCTATCAGCCGTGGCTCTTCTGTTCAGGCTGTCTCCCCAGGCAGGGGCTGCAAGGTAATCGGCGCTGGAAGAAACCAGGTCAGGGTGTGTGAGATTTTGAAATGAATGTTAGGAAGGGCTGTTCCAAGGTTAAATTTTACTAGAATATTGACATCTGGAGGTTTCCAACCCACCATTTAAACAAGAGCAAAACAGCAAAATCAAAAGCCAGCCAGTTTAGCTTGGAGGGAAGCATTCAAAGCAGAAATTAAAGTAACCACAAGACAGAATTGCCAGTATTCAAAGAGAGAAATGAGATACTGCAGTGGCAAAAGGAAGTGTCCAAATGTTCTATAGCGGTACTATTATTATTTTTCAATTCTTTTGCGGTATGAGATGTTCAGGTCTAATGGCTTGCTTTACCAAATTTGGATGATTTGGATTCTAGTCCTAAAATCAGTTATTTTTAGGAGCTTTGTCTCCGTCTATAGGATGGGTGCTGACTAGCTTGAAGGGAAGTAAGAACGTGAATTTGAACAGATGAATATTATTTTTATGCAAATACCTAAGTTTAGGTGGTATAAGTACTGTTGGTTTAAATCTGTGGAGTTTCCTAAATGCAATAAGTACAGAGGTGCTGCAGTGTTGACCTCTCTCACTTTACATGGTTTAGAATATGTCCATCTGCAATTCTGTTCCAATCATTAGGGACAAAGTTGCTTCCATTAAAGTCCACGGGAGAGATTCTATGAATTCACTGCATTGTGACTTTAGCTGCAATCTGAACAGCAAAGCATCTGCAGAATGTATGGGCACTTTCCACAGTGAGTAAGGGACCATTTCACACATCTGAGCTTTTTATGAAGTCTAAGGTAGATACCTCTTTTCAGAGAATTCTGTTACAGTACCTATGCAGCTGTGAAAGAAAATCATTTTTAAATGATAGCAAAAGAAAATATAATTCCCCAAGTGAATATTTATCATGTGTAACATGTTGCCTCAGTCTGGTCTTAGTCTTGTCAGTTGATAACGGAACAGTGTACAGCTATTCCCAAACCTGTGCTCTATTCATAAAGGACCACGATGTTAAAGTATTCTGCCCTTGCAGACTTCAGTGCCTAGTGAGGTCCCAGTCTCGGGACTACCAGGAGAGAGTAATTTAGGCTGGTTTGGTGCAGTCCAATCAAAGTGACTCCCACAGAAACACAGAAATGACTGCCTGACTACAAAAAAAATATACTCACTGTGTGGGGAACAGCCACTGAATTCCAGGGGCCTCAACTCCCCTTGCAGCCAAGGGAGTCTTGGTTTTTAACCCAAGGAGTTCCCTTGTTAGGTTTTGGTCTGGACGTAAGCCTCAGGACTGGGTTCTTTACAGTGGCTGCCTCTATAGATTGTGGTACTAATAGCCCCAGTGTGCTTGACACTGTAACTGATTATTTTGTTCCTTGGAATAGCAATAAAAATAGAATTGCCAAATTAAAATGGCACAACACAAAGAAACACAAATTAATTTCATATTTGCCTTATTTGTTTTTGAAAATATTTTGCCAGGTCAACCCAAACTAGAGGGGTTTTCACTGTTTCACACTTTACAGAGACAATAAATGCTTTTAAAAAGTGTGCTTTTTGCGTCTCCGTAGATTGCATCTCCGTGATCTTCCATGTTGAAAACACAGTGCAGAGAAGATGCTTCTAGTTTGAGTAAATTCCTAAAAGTTAGACTTGACTTTGAAGGAGCTATTTTTTTTTTTTTTTTTTTTTTTTTTTTTTTTTTTTTCCCATGGTGCTTTTAGAGCAGATAGCTGAACACCAAATTCAATTAAGTGAAGCCAGAACCGCCGTCATCTTTATTCAGCACTCCCTACAGCTGAGGGGAAAGGCCACAACACATTTCTTTTTACCCTACGGTGGCGTAAGGACCATAATTTAACAAGGAAAACAGAATTAGAAGCCAAGCAAACTGTAGATAGACAGTTTGCATTTCTGCTCCACTTAGCATAACTTGGGTGTAGAACTGAGTGTCCTTGTGGCTTAATTGTCTTTTCAAGTACTTACGTGACTCCAGTTGCCTGTAACTGATTTACATGGTTTTAAACATGCCTATGATTTAGATCTTAATTTTACAGATGTTGGGAAGCAGGAACACAGAGGAATATCTTTTTAGAAAGTAACTGGGATTTAGACTGCCTTCCTGAGTAGTTCTGGTTAGAGTTGTCTGTTAAGGGACATTTCCTAAGCATCAGTGGTATGGAACTGAAGGATCAGTACTTCTGAAAATGTAGGTCTGACTGACTTCGCAAGGTCAGTCAGTTTGCAGCAGCAGTAAACAGGTTTGCTTCGAAGACCCCCCTCAGATCAAACTCGCCCACTTTGCCATTTTGTAAATGTTGATAATTCCTACCTACGTGGAATCTCGGAAATCTAACAGCATGGCTATACACCCAGATCAGAAGGCCCTACAGAAGGTCAAACCATTCATTTTCAAATGTGTGTGCTCAGGAGCAACAGAAGAACTCTGGCTCTAAGCCTAGGTGTAAATTTATTATTATGGGTGACTTAAAACTCCAGCAAAAAAGCTTGCAAAGCCAGGGTGTTAGTTTCAACAGTGGAAAAAGTACTTCTTACAGATTCCTGGAGTAGGAGCACTAGTCTGTAGATTTCAGTCTTGGAAAAAACACGTAACATGTAGATTTCTTAGCTGGTTTCATGAAGTTTTATAGAAATGGACAACTTACACTGTGGAAGTTGCACTGAGTTGCTGGGAAATGCTGGTCAGGCGCATCATATGAGCATGATAGAAGTTCATCGTAGAGCCTGAGCTGTAGAAGAGAGTCCTTTATTTGTGCCTTCCTCTTTCTTATTTCCAATGTATTATGAATTAGGGAGTAACAAAATGCTGCTTTGAATATTGACTCTCATTACAGCCCCTAATGGTGTGCCTGCTTCTGATGGTCTTAGAAAAAGTGTCCTTCTTGTCACACCTTCTCAAGTCCCTGAGCAGACCTGTGTCTAAAAGTATACTTCCAAGATAAAGTGTAACTGCACCGAGAGTTGGCTCCCCAAGAAAAGAGTACCTTACCTTTTGAAAAATATTTCACAGCTTGCTTGAAGTATTCAGTGATATGTTTACACTGGGGAAAGGAGGTCCTAGTCCACCTGATAACATTTATGGAGTGATTCCAACTAGTGATGAGCTGGTTAAGTGATAGAAATCCCGGTTTCAGTCTCTTTTACTGAAACGATTGGGCCTTGCTTTGCTGTGTTCCAGGGAATTAAGTGATGAAATGCAGGTGTGCATGGATGTTATCTGTGTCATGCCACTTAGTTTTTGAGGGCCTATAACCAGTTTTGAGGGCCTATAATCAGTTTTATTTTTCCTGCCCTGTGATAGCAAGTGCTAAAAGAATAGCAAGCCTTGAAATGCCATCTGGGAAATCTTAATTGTAAACAATTATGCATATTTTCCCTCAAACTGGAAAGAATTTGGTGTTTGTTTGTACTTCATTTAGAATCTGTAGTGTTTTGTTATTGTTTTGTTTTAATAAACATTTCAAGGGAGGGTCCTTCCACATTTTATTTCTCTCCATGTCATTCTCTTCCCTGCCAGAACCTCCCAGAAGGCACTCAACATAAAACAAACAAAAAAAGAAAAAAAAAAAAAACAGCATGGTCCATCTACCTTCATTTTGGCTGCAATGAGTGGTCCTTCACAGCACTATGTCTAGGGATATGAGCTTAACGGGAACATCAAATTCTTCCAGAAGCATTGTGCCTGAACTTCTGATGCCCTAGCGATGGTATATTGTTTAGGGAGCTTTCTTTTGTTAAGGTGCATTAAGTTAAACTTGTTGTGATGCACTCAAATGGAACGGGTGCCTGTCTAGACAGTGACAGTGCAGGTCTTTTACAAAATAACAACCTCATTCCTTTTTTTTTTTCAGTGTGTGTAAAGGGCATTGTGTGCTGTCGTAGCTATTCCATGCATCAGGCTTTCAAAGGGCGCTGGAGCCACGTGCACCCTAATGCGGCACAAAGAATAGACAAAGTTCTGTGAGTGCAGGTTTTGTGTAGTTGTTAGTTGTTTATAACGAGGAGAGCTTTAGCTGCATCTGGAGAAGCCAAGGATGGGTTTGCACAATTCCTAGAGGGAGGAGAAGGCCACGCAGGTCTCTGCTGTGTACCCTGAGCTGTGTATTGATTGCACAGTACTGACAGAGAAGAGTGGCGGCATTCAGAAGTAGAGTGGCAGGATGAGAGGGGAAAAAACATGCCTGCCTGGACTGGGAGTTTGCTGTAGAGAACAGCAGGAAGCTGGTGTTTGCAGGTTATTTCACTGCGCTCCTTGTACAGATGAGCCATCTGCCACATCCAGGCTCTTTAGGCTGTATAAACTAAAGGAGACTTTCTGAGGTTTGAGCTGGAGCTGGAGCAATCGGGTTTTATCTTCTGCTCTTCAAACCACACTGTCTGTGCTTTTATGGCCATCTGTGTTTCTCTCATCACTTCCTTATATTGGTCCAGGTCCAGGAGAGACAAACCCAAACCAAAGAGGCACAACCTCAGCTGTGAGCTTGGAGCACAGTGTCTTGGCTCAACTGCTGCTGCTGCAGGCACAGCCCTAACCCTGGAACTGGGATGAGGCTCAGATCCCCGGCCAGTCCCAAATCCTGGATTGTATGGTTTTACCTCAGTTACCCTTCTGCAGAAAGAAATTCTTCTGAATTAGCTGATCCTAGTAGCTGTGCTTTCTGACCGGTGCTGTTGAGCCTGTACTGTTTTCATCCCCAGCAGCCCTGGAGGGCAGAACAGTACTGCTATCTCAATTTCATTACTGGGGAAACAAGCACATGTAAAGGAAATGTGTGCATGTCTTTGTGTGCAGCAAAGCAAGGAATTGCAGAAACATTTCCTAGCACTTGATTACATGTTGTTTCTAGATGAATTAATGCTTCATTGCCTTTAAATGCATATGTCCTGATCCTGGAGTTCATGCACAGAGTAGGGGTTATTTTAAAGTGTGAAGTGGAGCGATGTGCTGTATGGCCACAGCTGATAAGAGCTGCGTGACCAAGCAGCTGTCTGGTTCAGAAGGGCTCAGACTGCAGAAATCAACTCATAGTCTAGTTTTGCCCCTTTGCAGTGAATGTCTTTAAGCTGAGTTACTGATACCAGTTCAAAGTTAGAATTATCTGAAAGCTGATACCATCTGTAGATCCTTTGTCTATTTTTCTTTTATTTTTCAAATGGGGTTCAATGCAGCTTGACAAACCAGACAAATCCTAACGTCTTTTGATTGTCATAAATCTCACAGTAACTTTGTGCTCTTCAGTGCTGCTGAAATCTCATTTATTCTAAACTCCTTGGGTACAGAGATGAGCTGGAAAATAGCTCAGAAAGCAGAAACTTGGCTTTGTCCTAAGTCTTCCATCAAAATTGTCCCTTTGCATGGGGTGGCAGCAGGCACACAAACAAGAGTGCTCAGGTTCTGTGCCAAACACTGTCTGCAGCAGCAACTCCATGCATACAGGTAGAAAGAGACAGACGTGTTAGGAAGTGCTTAGAGGGTGCTGTCCTCTAGTATTGCTGTGCCTCTCCGTGTCTGTCATCAGACAGAATGGCTCACATTCTCGCAGCTTGCTTAGGGACTGAAATGAGAAGGAAGAAAACAACAGAGGCAGTAAAAAGGCACATGGAATGCCTGGCAGAAGGCAGTCCAGTACTTACACTTGATTATTTTTAAGAACAGATTTGGGATCAAAGCGTCTTTTGAAAACAGATGGCATTGACTGCTGTCGGAGAGAGCCTACTGGACTAGTTTGACCCCAGGCTGCTCCAGTGTGTCAGTGCTGGTGCTCTTGGGGAAAAAACAGAGAAGGAAATGTGATTGTGGGAGAAAGGGATCTTTTCAGATAGTCCGGTGGAAGGGCACTTTGCTGGATGTCGGGAGATAACGCTTCTATTCCCAGCTCTGCTCTTCACCTTCTCCTGACCTCAAACGAACTTTGGTACGAGGACTCTTACGTGTGTACAACTCTTAGCATTACAAGGCTTCCATATCACTTGACTATACCGTCAACTAATACATTTTGTTTTCAACCTGACATTGGCTCTTCTCAGGCCAATTCCCCAACTCTTTTTGTTGCAGTTGTTCAGCCAGAAAATTAGAGAATAAAACTTAAACCAAAGAGGGATGATGTAGCTCCAAGAACAACTTCCAAGATCTCATGAAAATGTTTATCCTTTAATCAAAATTAAAGTAACATAACAATATTCTTGCTATCCTATATCACCACAGCTTATTATAACAACAACTTAGTCGCATTAAAAAAAAATACCAAAAAACTTCTGGGCTCACATTTCAGTTCTCTGCCAGAAAGGAAACTACAGAATTGTATTAAAAACAAAACAAAACAAAAAACTGCAACAATATCAAAACTTTTTTTTTCATCTGGTGCCATAGAAAATGTGTGGAAAATTTACAGGACAGTTTACTGCTATGGTCAACATTTTTTTTGTGGTCAAATATTATGGGATGTTAGGAGTATCTTTTATGACTAAGTAGCCTGTTATTTTCCATTTGCTGTTTGCTGGTACCAAACTGGGTGAGGAAGGGAGTATTGTAATGTAAAGCAATACGAACCCAAACTGCAGCATCTTATCATAGACCCAGAAAGAAGAGGAACAGGCTCTATATTACCGAATAGTTCTTCCATTTTCTGAAATCTTTCCTCCTTTTTCTGACCCTTGCTTCCTGTTCCTTGCTAAGGATATATGCTAGCCCTGCAGAAGGCACTGAGTTATGTCACAGGTGCAGGTGAGCAGTGACTTCACCATAATGCTCCTATGCAGAATAGCAAAAGTCTGGCACATGAGAACACACAAGTGGCTGGCACAGAGGTTTCCATTACAACAAAGATACAGGTAAGCATTCAATCTGTTCCAGAATATGCTGAGAAGCTGTAGTGACAGTAGGCATTAGGTGAAATGCATTATGACTGCCAAAGCAAAACCAGGCAAAAGTGTGACAGCTTGTTATTTGGCACCATCTAAATAATCACAGAATGTTTCAGCATTATAGCAGTTATCTTAAATAGAAAAGCTTTTTTTGAGCAGGTGTGACATCTCAGCTGCCAGTGGAACATGGAACTGGGGCCATAAATCGAACCTTAAAAATAAACAATTGCAAAGTACTGAAACTGTGCAAGGTAACTAGATGTGCAAGTATGGAACTGAAAACCAAGAGGATCCTATGTACAGTAACTTCATGTCTGACATTGATTCCCAGTAGGCAAGTTATCTAGTGGACAAATTCATCAGTTCAGTAGGCAGTCATCAAATAATTTTGCCCATTTTCCTCCAATAAAAGACAGAAAATAACCACTGACAAGGATTTTCTTGTAAAACTGTCAAACTGGCCAGCAGCACAGAGCCCTGATTTAAACACAGTCTTTACCTGCTTGGAAGGACACTGTGACTGTTCCAGTTCGTGTTAGCAGGGAAATTGGCATCAAGATATTTTACACTAGCAGACACTAAAGACATGTGGATTCTATTTGTCCAGCAATTGTGAATAATAAACTAAATAACAATTTAATAGGTAATTTATGGACAAAAAATAAGAGTGGCATTTGCCAAAACTATTACTCTCATAGTTTAAATCCGCAGATAGTTTAGTTGCTATTTCCTAGCTTTTCATGATGCTTTATGCCAGCAATTCCTAAACTGTGGTTATGGACCACTCACTGGTGGTCCATAAGACAATGAGAAATGGCTGTGTAGCTGGTTTCTGAAACTACATCACCTTTGTTGTGTTTCCAGCAAAAACTTAAATGGGAAGGGTGAGGCTGAGAGAAATTCTTAGGGTTGACAGTGATAAAAACTTCAGAAGACCACTATACTAGAAAATATGTGACCTTTTACAAGACTGGCATGTAATTTGTTTTGAAGGTTACGTGCATTGCAAAGCCGTATTTAGGATTTTAGTGTGTTCTAGACTGAGTTGTCCTCCAACCTCTGCAGGTCTGGCTGGTGCATTGCCCTTGTTGGGGTCATGCTGGAAAGACTCTCAGCTGCAGGAACCACACGTTCTGAAGAAATTGGGTTGTGCGTTTCTGGCACTGACTGCCCACCATTGGAAAAGGAACTGGATGACACTTAACGTAGAGGGCTAATTACTCAAAACTTTGAGATTGGAGAGGGGAAAAAGAGAATCCTATTTTGGCAAGTAATTCCGTGGCAGATACATCCCACGGACAGTTTATACCCTGAAGCTTGGTCTGATTACTGCAGTCATTATCTCTGCCTAGCACGGCTAAAGATGTGAATGGTCATAAAATGATCTAAGCCTTTCATTAGTACTCAGCCACAGTTAATCTCACTCTGTGACCTTTTGGGGTGGTGTGTGTTAACGGGTCAGCTTCATGCTGTTCAGAAACTTTTCCATTTCTGGTTTCTAAAATTTCC
This sequence comes from Nettapus auritus, assembly GCA_011076525.1. Taxonomy (NCBI): domain Eukaryota; kingdom Metazoa; phylum Chordata; class Aves; order Anseriformes; family Anatidae; genus Nettapus; species Nettapus auritus. The sequence goes on from CM021770.1 coordinate 18,116,019, forward strand.
TGCCCTTTCGTGTCAGCAACTGTTTCCATGTTTGGGATCAACAGGGAGGATGGAGTGATCAGTGTGCTGGGAAGAAATGGGTTTCAAAATGCAAACCACTGATGTTTAGAGGAGTGCAACTGCCAGTTCTCAGTGTTGCTGAAGGTACGGAACATGACTGCATTATTTGATAATAAAGTAAGATGCTTCTTGACTCTAACAAAACTCTGTCCGTAGAGCTATGGACCTATTTTGCTACCTGTTTTCTAGGAGTTGCACGTTTAAGTTTATAAGACTGCCACTTTATTCAAAGAGCCTTTTTGAGGGTGATGTGCTGTATTCTGAGAGACTGTATCTTTCCTTATTGCTTTAATCTGAAGGAAATGTTTCACAGAAAAAAAAAATCTTTCTTGAATTTGGAGGGGAAAAATCTAAAAACTTTCCTTAAGGACATTATCTTGCAACTTAGTCAACATGTTCATTAATACCAGGAGGGGAATGCAAATAGTAGCTATTTTCAGAGATTCAAATGAGTTACCTCATGTGTTCATTGCACCTCTTCCTAGAAAGAGAAGGGGTGGAGAAGGGCTGTTACTGTGGCAAGACTGTCCAAAACGCTTAGTCTGTAAGAGCAGGTAAAATGGCTTTACCTTGTCTGTGAGCATGTAATGCTGCGACTCTGGTGCTAGCTGATTGCTGTCAAAATTTTAGTACTAGAAAATTCCATTCAGCTTTGCTGAGCTGAAAGCCTTTGATTTTTTTATTTTTTGAATCTTCATCAGCTTCTATGGGTGGTCTAATAGGCACTGATGGGACAGAGCACATACACCACTGCAGCCATGTTTTCTTGTCTAACATGCAAAGCATCCTGTTGGATAGCATAACTTTCCACACCATAGCTGATCCACACTGGAAACCAGCATAGAAAAATTGGAGTGGGTATTATTCCCCTAGAGCTTTGCATAGGTTTGTGCATGGGAAGGAAGGAGGGAAATCCATGCTCACGGATGTCTCTTGGAAAGTCCCTGTAGGAGAATTTATCTCTGTGGTCTATTGTCTGCTATAAGTTACTCCCTTGTTGCCATTTGCCACCGAGTTCTCAGGCACTTGAAATTTGTAGGACCTATAAAAATAAAATTAGACTACTTAATAGAGATATTTTATCTCTGTATCTGTATTTTACTGCTAGATCCTGTTTAAGCATGGCAGATAAAAATGAATAACTTATGTTGGTAGTCTTCAAAACTTTCTCAAATTGGAAGCCACTTCTGGCTTATGATAAGTGCAGCAACAAAATGACCCTGTACAACAGCTTAAACCAGAAAATGAAGAACAAAGTTTTTTTATTTAAAAAAAAAAAAAAAAGGGGGGGGGGGAGATGCACTGAATTAATGATTTATCACTCCATTTTATTTATTTTCATCACAGACAGGGACTACCTTATGCCAAGAGGAGTAGGGCCACGAAAAAGGACAGGGTCTATTTCTTAAAAATTACTATTTAAGATTTGTCTACATGGAATCCTTTCTGAATAAATTGTAGAGGTAAAGTTCAGTAGCTATTGCAGAAAAAAATCCACAGGGAATCCTTTTTCTGAGTCCATATATTTTTCTGAGAGTTTATATAAATTTCATTCTTGCTATGTAATCAGAAGGTCAGGAAAAAGTCCCTGTGATTTTTCTTTTCTCTAGATGGCTGCTCACATGTTTGTGGATCCCCAGAGTTTTCTCTTTACTTGTTTGGAATGATTCTCAGTCATCTCCTTTTACATACATATTTTTTTTAGTGTCCTAATGGCATGTCAGCTGTTGCAAATGCTTTGGCTTCACATGTCCTAGATATTTCAATTTTTATTTATTTATTTATTTATTTATTTATTTATTTATTTTTCAGAAGAACTTTAGAAATAAAAGGTTGCTGAACTCAAACTGATCTAAGAATTTGTTTTAAAGTCATTCCATTTAATCCCTGGTACTTTCCTAGGGCATTTATTTTCAAAGGCATTTAGACATCTGCCAGTGTTTTTGCTAGTTTCCAGCTGTCACATCCATATAAGAAGATAGAAATTACATGGTTTTGTAATTGAATTATAGATTTGGGATAACCAAATTTTGTTTAAACTATGGATAAAGTTGCTGCCTTGTCAGCTTTGACTTTAGTCTTTTAGAGGCATTTCATAGCTCGAGTGCTACTGTTGATGTAGGTTAACTGAGTCTTCTCTTTTTCCTCTTCATTACCTCTTTTCTTCACCAAAGAACCCAGGGAGCCTGTCTCCAAAGATTATTTGAAATGGCTGTGTCCACAAAAAGCTCCATATTTGTTCTAAAAAAGGTGTTTGTCAAAATTCCCCAAAGATTCCTGATTTTCTGCACAGTCACAAGAGCTAGCATTTGTTCCTGCCATTATTTGGTTTCAGATAAGCTGAAGAACTTAGTTGAAGATGATTACCAAAAAATGTTGAGAGTTTGCTGCCTGGTGCAGTACGCAGAAGTGCAGGGAATCATATGGAATCAATAAGACAATATTGGTCAATGATTTAGACAAAAGGCTCAGTATGCCAATGGGCTAGCTTTCACAGAGATTCTTACATGCATCTCCAGATGACCCAACTGCAGGCTAATGTCATGCGGGCTAACGTTTCAAAGATGAGTTTTGGGTGGCAGCTCCATCATTTCTTTGTGCACCATTAGGTGTGGAAACATACATTAATCTCATTAGTTGATTAAATTTTCTAGGCTTGGAATAAGCTTACTTTTCCTGATTACGTCAGGTATGTGAAAATGTTTAAATTGAACATCTGCATTAAGAATTTGACCATTTTAAGAACTGGGTCAGTGGCTTTTGGCCACAGTTTGCCATTTCCTCTGATGTGCAGCATCTCTAGCAGTAGGGTGATAGTACTAAGTAGAATGCGAAGGGAAAGAGTCGTGGTTTGAATCCCAGATATACCTGGAGGTCTTGTTTTCTTTCACAAAGCATTGCAGTCCCAGGTAGCTTCTGAAATTAAGCATGGTCTCATTTTCAAAATAGAATAGAATAGGTCAGTGGGAAGGGACCTTCAAAGGGACCTTCAGCTAGTTCAGAAATTTGGATAGATGAAACTTTGATAGTATTGAAAGTCCTAGTAGAGGATCAGTATGTAAATACTTGCCTTTTCACTGGTACAGTGGTTTTTTGTTTGTTTGTTTGTTTCAAATATTTTTCAATGCCATTCATTATGATGGCAGCAGCAGGTAACTGCTGCTAGGTCTGTTGTTACCTTTGAACACCTTCAGCGCAAAAGATACCAGGAAAATATATGTTCATCTTTTACTCCACAGAAGTAAAGTGAAAACTTCTCAGAAGACTGTAGGAAAACAATAAAAACAATATTTCATGTTGAGCATGCTCTATATATCTGAGTACACGTGTCAGATATGTGAAGGAATACTTTTTCAGCCAACATAATATGTTAGTGGTCTACAGCTTGTGCTGAATTTCTATTTCTTATAGTTTTTGTGGGGCTGGTACTGGCTAGCTGTGCCTTTAAATGGGTAAGCCTAGGCAATCTGAAAAAAAAATCTTAAGGGATAATGCACTGTTTTGCAAAGCATTAAACCAGCAAGAAGACTGGTAGTACATTTCTAATTATCCATCTGCTTTATCTACATTTGAAAGGAGGAGCAGGAAAGGAAGGCAGATCACTTTCTGATTATCTCTTGACCACATCCTTAACTACTATAAGTTGTGTAACTATGAACATTTGAATCATTTGAGAATCTGAAACTGTGTATTGCAGATTAGATGGCAAAGTAAAATGGGTACATTTTGAGTGTATGCAGAGTACAATACTGGACTTCAGATGAGTTTAGGGCTACAGGTCACACTGGTTCAAATTTCAGTTTGAGCTGCCCTTCAGCTTGCTGAAAAAGCTGGCTAAATTAAAACAAAATATGGAATAATGCACTAAATTTGTGACTTCCAAGTTTTCCTGCGGTTTCCATTATTTGTGGTATTGCAGTATGCACAAAAGCAACAGAGCAGCCTTGGAATGAGAAGCTTACTGCATACTTCTGCCTTTGCCTGCCTGAAAATTTATTGGATTTTCATCTAGATTCTGGTAACGGGGCTTTTCGAAGTTCATACGTAACCATTTGTGGGCAAGATGAGAACCATTCTTTGTGCTTTGCTTGGTAAGTCTTCAAAAGAGAGATCCCAATTCATTTCTGAAGGCTTCATCTTTGAAAAATATGCTTAGGAGAACTTGCCTTACAGCATGAGAAAACAAAATGACAAACATGAAATTGCTTTTCACGTTCTGGTGTTAATCACATGTTGGGGTTGGGAGTGTAATAGGAAGAATAGCTGCTTCTACTCTTCCTGATCAGTGCATTAGTGAGGCGCAGGGGCAATAGCTTTGCCTTTTGGAATACAAGAAAGCATAGAGAAAGAATGAGGTAAACATTATCATTTTAGATCATTCCAAATGCCAAAAATCAGGAGTTTAATGACTTTGAGTGACAGACTGCACCTAGGTCATTGTGTTTATTAGCTGATGTAGGATCTATTTTCCATGAATGTGTTTGGTTTTTTTTTTTTGGACTCAGTAGTGCTTTTGGCCTCCACAGATCCTGCAGCAGTTTGTTTCACTACTGAATTATGTACTATATAGAACTATGTCCTTGGTGGACATTGGTTTAGTCCTCTACAGACTTGAAATTTAGGGGGAAGAGCTCCTTTTTTTTTTTTTTTTTTTTTTTTTTTTTGGTGCTCTAAAATAAAATACTAATTCCATGTTTGCCTCCTCTACGTTATTTGTGATTTTATAGACTTCTAGCAAGTGTCTCCTCAGTCATATTTTTTCCAACTTGAAGAGTCCTGGTCTGTTTATTTTCTTATCTTCTCTAGTGGAAGTTGCACAATGCCTCTCACCATTCTTGTAAGAATGTCGGTACCTGTTTTGGGATGTACTTGAATCTTTCATAGGATACTCTGGTACTGGATCATAGGATACATAGGGTACTCTCTATCCCTTCATAGGAAATCCACCACTGGCTTGGCTTCAAGCTCTAAACTTGGATCTTAAAATCCTCAAAACAAAAATTAAAATTAAAATAAATCCTGGGATATGTTGTTAAGGACTTAATGATGTCTTTTACCTACCTAGACAGTGGATTAGCATCACACATCTAGATCCTCAGCAAAAGTAAAAAGGAGAATTTTATTAAACTATCTTACTCTGACCTTTGTGGGAATGCAGCATGACTCTCCTGGGGGATCTGGGTTGTTCTACTTAATATTAGCAGTAGGGTGATTTTATGTCTGGTTTTAAAAATATGTAAGATAGAAAATGGTTTTAGCTAATTTATATTTGCAGAAATTGTGTTGCTAACCACCTGCTTCTGCTTCATATCCAAAGATTTTCTTTCTTATCCTAAAAAAAATCTCTCATTTAAACACAAATGTTCTTTAACATATTGAACTACTTGGCTTTCAGCACTTTTAGAAGATATTATTTTTCTCCTTGTCTTTTATTGCCTGAATTCAGCCCTTGTTAATATTAAAACAAATATCTTGGCACCAAACACAGTCTTTCTGATCCCTGCTTTTTGTTAGCCACTGTTTGAAAACCTTGTTAGCTTAGTGTTGGGCACTCATTAAACTTTCAGCTTACACAAGGTGCCTCCTAGCTCTGACAGATTCTGCGCTGTGGCGTTTATATGTGTGAGCATGTGTTAGTGTGTTTGAGTGTGTGACTTACTGACCTGTACACCAGGCCAATAAAACCGTAAAAGAAATGCGCCCTCGCTTTCCCCCCAGCAAGTTTGGGGTGTAATTCCTCCCTTCCCTCTGTGGTGTGCAGAATCCAGCAGTGACCCCATACAGGGCTCCGTTCTGCTCCCAAACAATGGGCTGCTGTTCGTGCCATATTATCATGTACTACCTTAGCAGTGGAAACTCCTCATTACTAAGTTAATCAAATATTTTTCTTCCTTCCCTCAAAATTTGTCACAACAAAAAGATGCATGCCTTTGCATTCAGAATGATTGATATCTCTACTTACATATGCAGGTGGTCGCATGTTCTTTGTTTTATTTTGTTTTGATTTTTTTGTACTTTTCTTTTAGCAGTGCTGCAGGCAGCACTGGAGGCGGAGGGGATTCTGTTTTTCCAAAGGTTGGACTTGGATATGCCAATGATTGCCTGGCTTGCATATGTGGAAAAACACCGTCAAACAGCACAACGGCTCTTCATTTTTTAATTACTATGTGACGTTTTAATGTTTTACTTTAATTACATATCCCTTCTCCCAACACTTGCCTGCTGTTCTGAGAAGGAAAAAGAAAAAAAGGAAAAAGAAGTCCTTAGAGACCAATGAAACAAGTAGAGACGCTTCTGTGCAATGCATCAGAACAAAAGGGAGAGCTTAAAATGCTTTCGTCCATCTCTGTCTTCCAAAATCCTTCAACCAAACAGGTTCCATTGTAGCAAAAAGAAAGCATCAGGAATTTGAAATATGTGCACACAGGTCCTCCATTTCAGTGTAAATCAGCAGTGATGTCAGTGCTGCCATGCTGATTTACACCAGCTGGTGTAGCTACCCGTTGCTTTGGTAGGGTTGTAGTGCCGTACACCTGCTGAGAGACAGCCTGGGACACATCTCGAGTATTAGTTCAGGCATAGAACGTTGTTCTGATTCTGCTGTGTCTGGTATGAATTAGGAATTAGTCCTACAAAATTAAGGGAGCTAGTAATAATATAAGGGAGGATTAAATCAGGCCCCTTCAATGTCTGCTAACTTGCTTTGCCTCTGAATTTGTTCCCTTTGCTATTCATCTCTCAGTAGCTGCTTGTACTGCTAAATATCAATATTTACATCGGGACAAGTTGTCTTTAAACCCAATAGCTGATTATTTTTCATGGTTTTGTGCTTGAGCTGAGATTCAAGGTAATGAGGGTTTCTCCTTCCCTCGCACCTCCTCATGCTGAGGAGGTTCAGCTGGTTTCAGCTGAAAGATAAAATTAAAACAAAACAAAACAAAAAAACCCTAGCTTTTGATGGATAAGTTCAAGAAGAAATTATGAAATGCCTAAGACTCGGTCTGTTCTTTTCAGGATAACTCTGTCTCCAAAATAATGCCAGTTCTGGCGCTTTTGGGGAAGGGAGATGTGGCCGGCCTAGCCATGAGGCCTAAGCCCTGGCGCCTTTGCCTGGGGCCTGCCAGCACAGCATGGGGCAGGGCAGTCCCAGGTCCCCTGCACCCATTTCACAGCCTAGCACCAATGTCCTTTAAAACCAGCCTTGGGTTTTGCCAGCAGAGCTCCATATGTGTTTGCTGGCTTACCTGCTGGTTGGAATTCCACTTTAATTGAGGTAACCTAGATTAAATTCTGTGTCAAAGCATGACATGGATCAATAGCATGGCTTACTTTAAATGTTACCTCAAAATGTTACCTCATAATCTTGATGAAATGGTCCTTCCAGGAAAGCATTAGTGAGTCAGGACAAGGCCAGATCTTGCACAAATGAAATTCTCTTTCCATGTGCTGATACGGCTGCGTGTTTAGTTGCCATAATTCCTAAGAGCTGGGCTTCCAGATGGATCATATTTTCTTAAATCACTTAGTAAAATCAATGAAAGTGCTTTCTACTAAGAGTAAAGGTTGCCCAGTTTATTTCTAAGAGGCATTATTTTTGTTCTTTATAGCTTTTTTGTTAAATTAATATAAAATACAGGTTATACCAATTGATCTTGCACACCTCTCTGAATGCATCTTATTTCTGTGGAATTGAATAGCCTCATTTTTTTCATGTATGTTAAGGTGTCTCTTTCAATCTCACAGTTATATGAAACTTCATTTCAAGCTATTTGAAATATCCTGCTTTTCTGGAAGCAGAGAAGTATATAACAGTTTGACACCACTGAACCCAAGTAGCTCAAAGCTAAAGAACATTTTTTTTTGCATTTAATCTCATTTTTTAGGGCTCTCAAAGTTCAGTGTTAGGGGTACAAATTCCTGACTCATGATTTTAGCAGGCTTGATTTGCCAGCCATAGAGCAGCCTTTGAAAGTGCATTTTAATTCTGTGAAATAATTGAGTCTTCAGGAAATGTTGTTCCAGGGAAACCTTCAGAGATTGGAAATAAAGCTGTTTATACAGAATATTTGATTTTGACTAAATCAGCAAGTTCTGAGAAAGAACACTGTTGGAGTACTTCTGGTTTGGTCTACTTGGTAGTACTACTCTTGACTTGAAATCCATCACTGTCTTTCTGAAATATCAGTCACATTTGGAAGATTACACCTTCATTAGCCTTCCCAATTTTCAAAGACATTACTCTTCCTTCCTTTGGAGCTTACTGTCTGTAGAGAGCAGAAAGCGGATGTTTGTCTCAGCAGCTGAGATGCACGTTGCTGCCACAGAAATGTGAGGGGAGCATTCCTGATTTAAACAAGTAAGTGCATTCTCCTCACTATCTGCATTATCCATTTGTTATGCTAACAGAAATTATTCCAGCAGGAAGAAATTAGTTTTCATAGATCTTCTGCAATTTAGACTGTTTTCCAAACAGAGAGAGGAAAATAAGGGAAGGGGAAAAAGGGAATGGGGCAGGGATTTCCTCTTTCCTGTTTCAGCAATGACATAGAACAAAGCAGACTCCATCATCACTGCACCTCAGGTGCTAGTATTTGTTGTCACAGGAGGAGTGTGAGTATGTGCCATGTGTGACCTGACCTGGTGGCAGCACCCTGTGTCCCAGAAGTGGGGCCTGTCTATTGAATACTTCCTACAGCTGAAACTTAGTGAACATAACGATCAATCTGCACTGGTTCCCTCAGAGAAACGAAGAGAGTGACTTTCAGAAGAGGTTTTTGGGATGTCTTTTTGTATGTATGCAAATTGTATCTTATTTTCAGTGGAGCTGAGGAGCTTGAGGGTTCTGTCTATCCCAAATGGAACAAAATCTAAGAACATTGATAATGAATTTTATTCCCTTTTGTTCACTTTGTAGTAAATTCTTGTACAGCAGTAATACAAGTATAGAAAAATGTCATACACATCCCAGTCAAGGAAATTCACTTTGGAGACTGTATTAGACTTTTGTGTATTTCTTTATTAATATGGAGATGAGCTAGATAACTCAGTAACTTTTCCCATCTTCAGTTTATATTTTTTGTTCCCAGAAATTCTGTAACAGTGCTGGAAGATGTCCCTCTTATTTGAGCCCATTCTGTGCCCTGTTCTTGGGTGTCAGGAAGGAATATGAAGGAGATACCATCTTTGTGTTTCTCTATTTTTCGTATGACATACCTGAGACTAATTAAAAGATAGTAAATTGCAGTTGATACAGAAGTTGCAACATCTGTTCACAAAGTCTGATTTTCTCTCTTCTGCCTTGCACTATTGGTTTACCATCCTGTCTTTCCTGTTGGAAACTGAAGAGGTAAATGCTAAAAACTGGGCTTTGTCCAGTTTGCAGCAGTTCAATATGTTCCTCTCATGGGATTTAGCTTGAAGTGCTTGGTTGCATCTCTTTTCCCCACTCATGCTGGTTCAATATCCTGTCTATTTTTAAATAAGTTTTGCAACATACAAACCAGATGTTTCTGAGACTGGAGAGGGGATCTGTAGTGGAGTTTGAGCATGTGACTCCTGTCCTTCCTCCACAGTGGTGAGTAAGGACAAATAAACATCACCAGAGTGCAGAAAGACTGGGCATTTTTAGCCCTGTAACTTTAGCAGTTTTCCCTTGAACACCTCCTGAATTTATTCCTTTGCTTCATCTGCTGTCTTGCTAGTTGTCCCTTCTTCTGCAACAGTATACAATCACTTGTTGTACGTGAAGCTGGTGGTGGCAGTTGACCAAATAAGAACGTGAGCTATTGCTTCCTTGCATAGCACAGCTTGTTCCCCTCTTGTAGCCAGAAGGCAGGGTTAGGGGGGTTCAGAAGGCAGGATTAGGGACTGTCCCTAATGTCCCTTACCTCTCTTGCTGTCCTCTTGCTCCTGCCTTCATCATCTTCTGGGCCCTTCCCACATGCTGGTGTTTCCAGGTGCACCTGCAGTTTAAGCTTTTTTACCTTCCAAGACATGTTCCCACAGTAACTTCTGTTTCTAGCAGAGTCAGATGAAACAGGCAAGTGTGTTTTGTGTGAGAGTCTGTGTGAAAAATGCTTGTTTCACTTCCAAATAGCTTGTTAGTATTTTTTTTTTAATCTGAAAAAGAACAGGTTAGACAGAATTGATTTGTCTTTTTACATTAACTTCCTTTCTTCCAATGTGAGAAATGCATAAACAAATGAAAGAAAAGCAGAAAGTAATAAATAAAAATTGTTGGCCACAGCTGAAGTTCCACAGAGAAAATATATTCAATTGAAAAGTAATTTTCCATCAGTAAAACTTTGAAGCCAAAAGTGTCAAACAGCTTTTTCAGCACATTCTCCTTTTCAGCAGTCATCCAACAGAGGCCATGTGATTGCAGGCCAAGGAGAAGGTGGGCTTCAGCCCAGTAGCTCAGGCTGCGTAACCATTTTTCAAACGATTTCTAATTATTAGAGGTATCTCTTATGGGATCATTTGATGAAACCTGATGTTGTCTGACCTTCACAGAACATAGTACCCTGGTAATTGTACTATTGTTTTATTCTTTTTCAATAAGGAAATTGTTTATAGTTCACAGATAAGTTATCATCTTGACCTTTTCATCTGCCACTCATACACTCCCTCGAGTGGCCTACATTATGAATTACATTTACTCAACAGGGCTGTTTGGTTTGTCTGGATATAATTTAGCTGGTATTTTGAAGCACCTCAATACTGCCTAAAACAGCAAAGTTTTGCTGTGAAATTGTGAATGTTGGAGTTGTCTTTAGCTGAGAACTTGCTGGGTAAAAACAGCAGGAATGGAAAGAGCTGCCGCCTTGTTTCCCTGTCCTTGGAGTTGCTGTCTTGACCACATGTCGTCCGTGGATCAATTTATGTGATTCTTCCTAATCAGTGTAGCTTAGCAGAGTGACATAATTCATGTAACTCTTTCATTTGAACATATCTCTTTATTAGAGGTTGATGCCAGTTCTACGTAAAACTCTGAATTCCTGTACTTATATTTTGTTTACCAAATTATCAGTATGACATCTGTGAGGATATCCTCTCTGCTTCTTTAAAACTGCACTGGGAAGTACATCAACGAGGTTTGGGAATGTTCTTGGCTGACACTTACAGGGGAAGACACAGAGGAACGTTCCAGCCATTACTGATCTTCTTTTTCAAAGTGCTTTGTGTTTAGTACTAAATCTTTGTGGAGTGCTGTTCCCTGATGGAAATGTCATATGTATGACTGATGGAAATGTCATGAGTATGGCCCTTGGACGTCTCTGACAAGTATCACATTCTCTCTCGCCTTTTCATGTTATTGCTAATACCATTTTAAGGAGCCAGTTTGCGGAGACATATTTCTTCTGTCCCAGATATTCATGCTGTTAGTGAAAAATGTTTAGAATAGTGATTTTTTGAGGGTATGATCCTGTAATTTTCTGAATCAGCTAGATGCCTATTTTCTAGCTTTGACCAGGCTGTCTAATTAATTGTAGGAGAAAGTTTCAAAGTCAAATTGCCTTACTCTGACCCTCACAGGTGTTTGGAAGCACTAGCTGCTTGGTTTTCTCTGTATAACTGCCAGCACGTGATTGCTGTTGTCATTATCATTTGTGCTGCAGTAGCATTTAGAACTGTCCCTCACAACCTGTTATACAGTACTCTACAGAACAAGATTTCAGCTCCCAAATCTTAGTGTGTGCCTGCCTATAGTCAAAGGCGTGGCTGCAATTTGTGTGAACATCGGTACCTGAGCTTTCAGCTAGGTAGTTTGGTACCAGTGTAGCTCTTCATGCAGTAGCTGAAGCATAGAGAGAGGAGGTAACATCTGCGAGATCATTTAAAGACCCAGAGTCCAGAGCAGGGGGGAAACCAAACTGCTGAGCTTCTCTCTAGTGTTCTGCCTACCAAGCTGCATACATACTGTCTGCTAATTCTACTAGGATCAGATGCTTCAGTGATAAACACGTAAACCCAGCTGCATCTGATTTTCACTACAGCTTTTGGGAGGAGTATTTCCCCTGTGTGGCATCCAAAGAACAGAAGTTCCCAGTATGTAGACACCATTGGCACTGGGGGGTGGCTGGAGGGGGGGTGTTGATCTGTAATCAACAGGGCTGGCTTCTAGCATAATTATTTCCTGATAATTGCCCCATGACTGAAAGTGGCCGGGCATACTAATATTTGCCAGAGCCAAAGGGAGTGATGGATATTATGGACCTTCTGTCAGTCGATAATATCCTCACTGCTGCATGTGTCGGAAGAAGACAAAGGCCTGCTCTTCCCTGGGGTTTCTCACATGGCAGAGGGAATGCCTGGCAGTTTTACATGGACTTAGTTATTCAGCAGTGGAAGCTGTGATCGTGAGCTGGCTTCATCTGGTTTCAATCAGCCGTTTCTCTCTCTCTGCTGAATGTTCCTATGTTCATGGAATATTTTTCCAACTGCCAAATGTGTTCCTTTGGCATTACCTTTCCAGCCCGCAGCAGAAGGATTGCAGGAAAAAAAAAAAAAAAAAAAAAAAAAAAAGTGGCTTCATCAAAGTAGCTGTTTGAATCAATAAGGCGTTATCAACGCTATGAGTAGCTTTTTTGGCTGCCCTGGCAGCAAACTTATTCTACTTCTCTTGCAGGGAAGTGCATCTTAACCTTCCCCAGCTCTAGCCTCAGTGAAACTTAAAACGATCAGATCGGTATCTTCAGAGCCCTTAGCTAGCTAATACGATTCTATCTTGCTGGTGTGGAGTTAAAGGGTGTTTGAATGAAGAATGGAGTAGTGTTCTTCCAAGATATCATATTATAACTTTGCTTTGGGGGAGATTTTCTTTTAAGCAAGTAACAGTTGTGATGGAAAATAACCTCTCCTTTATCCTTCTTACACTTCTATCACCAAGAATTTAAGCAAATCTGTTCTTCATCGCATCCAGCTAAAGTCACAAGCAGATTTCAGAATCACTGCATGTGTCAATAATCAAACAATATAGAAGCCAGGGGGCTGGTTTAACTTTAGCAGTTTTGTGCTGGGATTATTAAAATGCATGGTGATGTGTTTCAAGAATGGGAATATCAAAGCACCCTCTTTTATGTGGAGGAAGCAATAGCACATGTGAGAACACTCTAACTAAAAACTGCATTTTAAATAAAAACATTTCCAATATAAGGGCAGATTAATCTGCATGCTGCGGTGTCCCATACTGACTCCAGGAAATAAGTGTGCTAAGAGGATCACTTTTAACTTAGAAACAGAAGAGCAAGATGATGTCAGTGTCCTCTGGCAGATCCAAAAAGAAACTCATGGCTATTTCAAGGAATTAAAACGAGGACCTATATGTGTGTTATGTATATATCTATTCCTTTAGGTAAGGACTATTATTGTTTTGAAGAAATGGCATTCAAGAGCTGTTCTGTGTGGCCTGATCACTAGAGAGGGCCAGAGATGTATATTGCATCAATGGGGTTCCACCAGCAAGATGCAAAGGGACTTTTCTTTTAATTGAGTGGAGTCATTTTCCAGTGGAGGTCAGGTGGACCTGTATTGAGTTGCCTAAGAAAGCCCAAGAGAACCTTTTGTGTCTCTGTCCATGATAATTTTAACAAAAGCTTTCTTAGTCAGAGTAGATTGTTTAGATCGGCTTTACAAGTGTCTTTCATTACTTCAAGGCAGCCATGACGGAGACAATTGTCTAAGGTTTAAACATCTCTGACTAAGAGTTAGAGAGAAGTGCCATCAACTTCAGGTGGTTGCTATAGTATGACAAAAGAAACAGATATACAGCTGAGCTAAATTATAGCAAATTTAACTATTGTGAGCTAGATGAACAAAGGCATTAGGCTTCAAAGACACTGCACCATGCAAAATCAAGAGTCCCCAGGTAAGAGCACCCTCAATTCTTAATCTTGTGTCTGTCTGTTCAAACCTCATCACCAGTATTGCAAATGCTAGATCTAGAATTATTTTCAATTGTAAGGTAAAACCACAAATTTTGCTTCAGGTCCTTAACTGGGGATATCTCTAAACCTAAGTTAAAACAAAAATACAGTAGAAGATGGTGGGAACAAAATGAATTGATTGAAAGTTAAGGTGGGAGTTGGAAGTAGCATCAGCTACAAGTGCTGGCATGCAGCTGCAGTGCAGTAATGGCTGAGGAAGGCCTCCTCCTGACATCGGGCAGCTGTTCTGTCTCAGAGAACCAGTGGAATAAAGCAGAGCAGAAAGTGCTTTCCTTAAAACACAGGTGGCAAAAGCATCATCCAGAGCTTGCTGTTGCAAGTCAAAAGCATACTTTGTTCTCTGGAGCAGATATTAACTCTGATCAAGGCCTTGATGAAAATGCATGTGCAGACATGTGCCCTGACTGGAGTTTGTCATTGCTACAGAGTGAGTTTGGATGACCAGCACCTTGTCACGTCCCTAGCAGTGAGAAAAAGCCACTTCACAAAGCCATAACTACAAAACTGGTTCCTCCTTCCGTACGTGCGCTCTTACTTCTGTACTCCCCGTTGTGCCAGCAAGTTATCTGGGAATGTGTCTTACTGTTTTTTGGCGTGTCAGTAAGCTGAGCATTGTGTGATTCTTTCTGCCTGACGTGTTCCTTCTTTTGGCCTTACATGGGCAAGTATGAGACCTTCAGATAACTTTCTGTGGAGGGTTACAGTTGAGGGTGAGCATGATGTCTGGCCCCTAGCCTCTAACCTGGGGGAGCCAGCTATCCTAGATGGAAAATGTCATAATTGTAAGAACATTTTGGGGTGTTTTATGGTGAAAATTTTAGTAATAGATTATGTTAAAGCTAGGAAATAGGAACGACTGTGGACTTATGTGGTACATAAGATATTGATTTCCTGTCTGGGAGCTAGGCTACATCTGCAGTACGTCATAGTCAGCTGGACTAGGACCAGAGCTCAATAGATAACCCCCCCCCCCAGGTCCACACCACCTAGATATGGAGTGCACTCACAGCCCTTTAAGCCAGCTGTATCCTGGGCTGCACCAAAAGCAGCATGGCCAGCAGGGTGAGGTAGGGCATCCTGCCCCTCTGCTCTCATGAGACCCCACTGGGAGTCCTGCGTTCAGCTCTGGGGCCCCCAGCGCAACAGGGAGGGACATGGACCGGTTGGAGTGAGTCCAGAGGAGGGCCACAAAGGTGATCAAGGGGCTGGAGCACCTCTGTTATGCAGACAGGCTGAGGGAGTTTTGGTTGTTCATCCTGGAGAAGAGAAGGCTCCAGGGAGATCGCATAGCAGCCTTCTAGTACCTAACAGGGGCCTGCAGAAAAGCTGGGTAGGGACTCTTTGTCAGGGGGTGTAGTAGACAAGGAGAAATGGCTTTAAACTAAAAGAGGGTAGGTTTAGGTTCAATTTTAGGAAGAAATTATTTATTTATGAGGATGGTGAGGCAATGGAACAGGTTGCCCAGAGAAGCTGTGGATGCCCCAAGTGTTCAAGGCCAGGCTGAATGGGGTTTGAGCAACCTGGCCTGGTGGGAGGTGTCCCAGCCCATGGCAGGGGTGTGGAACTGGATGGGCTTTAAGGTCCCTTCCAAGCCAAACCATTCTGTGAGTGCCTGTGGCTCTGTGGATTTCCTTAGCATTCTCATGGGAGCACAAACTGTGCAGATGCTGATCTCCTATTATGAAAGACGGTTTTAAGGCATTGTTTGGAGAGTACTACAAAATGTTGTCTGCTCCCATGGGCTGAACTTTATGAACAAATCTGGAATGGGTCACCATGCCTTGACCAGCTGCACAGGGGAGCTTGCGTGATGAGGCAGTATAGACCAGAGTTCTCTCTCTCGTTTGTCCTCACAGGGGGTGTAAGACAAATTTGGGCTTGACCATAGTTTCAGTCCTGCTGCAGCAGTCTTAGAAAATTCTGAGTGTTACAGTGGAAGCAAAGAGTGCAGAGTGAGGAATTCCCATCTTTCCCACACCTGTGCCTTGGCAAGTTTTGGAGGACTCTCTTTGTCTGGATAGTGTGTCTTTATGATCCTTTCTTCCTTTTTTCTTTCTAGAAGGATTTCATACAATATGTTCCTTAAGTGATGTGGGGAAGGCTAGACTTCCTGAGCAGGACTGTGGTGATTCCTGCTCCAAATAGTCTGCCAGTCAGTGTCTATTCCACTTTGGCCAACAGAGCCAGCCACTTTGCTTCTGGGTATCTACCATGTCAAAAGTATCTAGTGGTGCTTGTCAAAGCTGCCTCTGATTCCTGGGACTAAGCAAAAAAGGTTTAGTTTCATTGGGAGTCTAACTCACATCCTGTTCGCTAGCCAAATATAAGAAAGTCTTTGGTCATCTGAGTATAACTGATAACAGGTAAGTATTTGACTCAGTGTCTTAGAGTAGAAATCTGTCACTGTTAAAAGGTATAATTCCTCCTTTTTACTTACATTCATGAATGTCAGCTTGAGATCATATTGACTAGGGGCTTCTTAGGTAACAAGGGGGTAGAAACCTTGTAAAATGCATCTAAGATTGCAGGGTTAATTTTTAACCTGCTGCAGTATAAAGCAGTATAAAATCAATTTGGCCAAAGCCTGCTTAAGTGGGTAATTAAGGTCACAATTAACCAAAACGGCTACTGAAACCATTGCAGCTATAGATCATTACACTTCTCTCCCAGCACAATGCAAAAAGACAGGCCCCAGCTAATGCTTTCATCTGGCTATCAATCATCATTACATTGTAACTGCCAGGGTGAGAGAGGGCAAAGCTTTGAATTCAGAGCTGATGGAAGTTCTATGACCTGGGGGCTTTCTTAAGCTAAAGGCTAATTAACCATAAAAGAGTCAAAGGTCTGCAAGTCTAACACATTAAATGATGTGGCTGCCTCTTTAGGTTCCATTGTATCAGTAAACATTAATTCTGTTAAGTGTGAACAAGGCTATGGCAATCTGTGCCTTCTCCCACCCCTCCTTCTGCTTCCTTAATTTTATATCTTGGAAGTTTCTCCACCTACATGAAGTTAGGTGGAGCTTGGGAACCATGCTCCCGCTGGAGAAAGTTGTGAGCAGTGCAGGCTACATCTGGAAGGGGAATTCTTGACATTCTTCTTTCCTAATCTGCTTGGCCAAGCTAATCACATTAGCTTCAGAGAGTGTATTTGGTCATCATAGTCCAGAATAAACATGCTCGTAGTCTAAACAAGTGTTTGAGATTTCATAGTCTGCGTGAGGCAGCTGTAAAACCACATGAAGCTACACAATAAATCTATGGATAGTGTAAAATAGAGAGATAAAGGTAAAAATTGAAATTTAAAGGTAGAAATAGCACCATATGTGACAGTAACAATAGCAATGATTAGGCAGATCTACGTTCTGGAGATATTAAATGTTTGTTTTCCAAATGGTATTTTGTTTCTATAAAAAGCATCATTTAGTGAGAAAGGGATACAATTTTTGTCGTGCAATAACTGCTGTTGGGGCTTGACTTCAAGGCCATTGAATGCAGGGAGAGTTCTCCTATGAGCGCCCAGCAAATGTGAAGACACCACTGAAGTGTGGTATTAAGCAGTGTGCCAAAGCTCAGGAGATGCATACGTGCCATTGGTGTAACTATATAGGTTTGGTACCCCCCTCTACACACACACCTTCATTCTAGCCAGTCTTTGTCTTTGCATGCTGTCATGCTCCAAACCTTCAGTTACATCACAGTGGTTTGCTGAGCCACTCTATAAACCAGAATCAAAATAGGATTGAAAGGTTTTATTTTAACACAACACATTTCAGTGATCCAATTGCCAACAGAGAGCAGAGAAGGTTGGGTGCAGAGAAGAGTTGGGGGCAGAGAAGGGCAAGAACTTCTTAAGTCGGCTTTGGCACTGGAGATAATGTTTATCCAGGAACATCCTGAGTCCCTCAATGATTTATCATTAGCATTTAGCAATTTTCTGAGGTTGCAGTTCCATTTTGCAATTCCTTTCACAGCTGAGCATAAGGGGTTCCTGTTCCTGTCCCTTCCAAGCCTGCCTGCATTTGTCAGCAGCTTGTCCTTACTACCTGCTAGACGTCACAGCCCTTCTGGGTATAGCAGCAAAGTTGTTTATGTAGCTGTGATTCAAAAGCTCTAAGAAATGACCTGTTTGAAAAAAGCACAACAGAGACTTCTCTAATTTGTTCTCCCCAAAATTCGGTAACAGCATCTTCTATCACTACAGGTATGTAGGTTCTGCTAGGATTTGCTTTGACGTGAATGGGAGGGGGGTAACATCAGAGAGCTGAAAAACTGGAGAAGTTTGGTGTTCTGTTTTCATTTTGAGATCTCTGTACACTAGCGGTCATGTTTTGTTGTCACAAGACAGTCTCTCCAAAGAGTGCTGGTACTTGGTTGGAAGTCTTGTTAGAAAAATCTGTCTCATGCTAGGAAAAAATACGGATGTTTCAGAGGCCAGAGCTTTATGGGCTTTGGGCTGCTACAGGTAATGTTTTCAGAAAAGCCTGAACACTACCTCCTGGTCTTTTAGTGTCAATTGAAGATGCCATGATGCCTTTCTCAGGAGCTCTCTTAGAGCATTTTTTTTGGTTCAGTTCCACTGTGCCTTAAGATGTAGTAGCTTTGTGCAAAAGAATTATTCCTTTTTTGCCCCTCTGAAAGTGCTGCATCTTTGCTGGTGCTGAATGAGAATGTATCCAGGCTATACAGTGGTGTTGGACAGGTATTTAATAAATCTTGGAAAACAGAGGAATTCCACAGGACTGGAGGATTGCCAGTGCAGTTCCACTGTTTAAAAGTGATTAAGAGGAAAGCTAGAAAATTACAAAAGTGTGTAGCCTAATGTCAGTTGTACTTAACATAATGGTGTGGTTAATTTGGAACTGCACCAGAAAAGAACTGAGAAATGGAATCCTTGCCAGTAGTATGGCTTCCTGGAAAGCATGCCTTGGTAAGTCAACCTATTATCCCTTGCTAATAATGTTGTTGATGTTTGATATAAGGAGTGTTCTAAGACAGCATACTTTGCTTTCTCTAAGGCTTTCGATTTACTCATAGCTTTAGTACTAACAGCTTTGCCTCCATTCTGGGGTAGGTGTTGTTACAGTGTCCCTCCACCTGCCCCCATCCAGTCTTAATCCTCCAAGCAGCAAATGGGAGCACCTAATGGAGCTGTGGGAGTTCCCTCCCTGCTCACCTATCTTTCTGCTGCAAGATGCAGCTGGAGACCAGGGCTGAAGGGTCCTGTTGCACAAACTGTTAGTGCTCGGAATTAAAAGGTTCATCAAAACCAAATCTCATCTATTTTATTAAGACATTCTAGGAGGGGTCACCGCAGAGTACTTTTTGTTCCAATATCATTTTGTATTTCCTTCAGCAAACTTCATAATAAAATAGTCTCAAATGATAGGGGTTTGTTTGTTTGTTTGCTTGTTGTTTTTTTAATAAAAAATAATGTAATGGTAAATGAAGAAGATGTGATCACAAAGTGATCGAGTCATCTAGGCAAGTACTTTTCCAGCAATCTGAGTTTTAGGACTGCAAGCTACGAAGGTGAGGTCTTTCTATATGCCATGAGACACTGTCATGGAAATTCAGAGGGGTGAGATCATGTTGTAAACAACCATAACCCAGCAAGAGCTGTCAGTGCAATGCTGAGAGAAAGAGGGTCAATGTGATCTTTTTAGAAGGTTAAAAGGCCCCCAAACGGAAATATCAAACAGTCGTAGAGAATTAATCTTGCATATGCACATGGAATTGATGAGATTAGTATTGGTATTCCTATTTCCAGGAATTATGTGTGAGAGAGATTACTGAGGGAAAGCTTATGATGCGACTTTTGAGAGTTGCAGCTGAGGGTATTTATGCTTAGACATGTAAAGAAAGATGCCAGATCCTCTGCCTCTGTTACGGGCTGTTTAGCTGCAAACCAGCTTTTGTCAGGAAGCCATAGCTGCAGACGTATGAGTGGCATGCATGGGATCACTTTTAACATGCACCCTTTTCCCTTTAGTCTGTGCCAAAGGGCCCGCTCACAAAAGGTGGACAAATGAGTGACACTGATGGAATTATGAACAGTGTTTGATTCGTTAGAAGACTTGTTTCCATAAGCAAGGCTTGTTTCCAAGCCTTGGTATTACACCCAACAAGACAAGGTAAAAGTTGAGTGATACCTGATGAGGTATACAACAGAATGTGGTTGTGTTGATACAGCTGAATTGATGCAGTCTTACTGACCACTGCAACACTGCTCAACAAGGATACTTTTAGTCTAAGTAAAGCCATTTCAGTTCATTTCAGGCATATGCAGGTGAAATTTGTGGTCCTGAGTAATACGAAAGGTCAGATGACCCAATGGCTGCTGAAGTACTGAGATCCCGTGAACCTTAGGGAACAGCTGCTGCTTGCCCTTCAGCTCACCGTTTCCCTGTGCAAGACAGGACGGGTCCCACTTAACCCAAGCAGGATGGTGCTGTAACCCAGCTGGCTTTAGAAGAGTCACGCTGGTGTCAGACTGGAGGAGTGCAGAGGCAGGCTGTATGGTTTGCACAGAATTTTGGGATACCTCAGGATAAAAGGTGTTATATACATGTAGGTCATTTTTATTAAATGCCTTGCAAATCGTTTATAATGCCTTTAAATATCAGAACAGCCATACCACATCAATAACTTGTGCACATGTGTTTACTTTATTTTAGGGTTTGCCACAGTTCACTATAAATGGTTAGATATGTTCAGTAATTCACTTATAATGAAACGTGCAAGCCTTCAATAAACGTATGTGTTACAACTGGCCTCTGATGTAAATACTTTGCCAATTATATGTACATTAGTGATGACTGTAGCAGGCTTATAAATACTCTTTGTAATTCTTTGGCCTCTATTCTCTCCTCCCTTACATAAGTTTTATTGTGGTGTGTAATTCTAGATCTACAGATTTTAAGGCCAGGAGGGACCATTAGATCAAGCCTGACTGTCGGTGCAGCAGGCTAGAGAATCTCATCTGGTTATTTAAGCATTAATCCCAAGAGCCTTTTTGCTTTACTAAAACCTATCTTCCTGTCTGCATATCTGCAAGTGCTCAGATGAAGACCTTGAGACATGAAAAATCCACTCGTGGCCTCAGAAGTTTGCTCTAGTTGTTAACCATCCTCACAGCATGTCATCTTCTACGGTATCCCATATTACTTCTTTGAACACAGGAGACAGTCCTGTGGGGAGAGCATCACCTTAGTTTTGAGCCTCAGACCATTTCTTGTCAGATTCTAACCTACATAAAATTTAGAGAAAAAAAAAAAATTGAATTAATTCTTGTTAACCTTTTTTTTTTTTTTTCAGCAGACCTCTAATGTTCTTTTCTGTGATGGATAAATGATGGATAAAGAAAAGCTGTGTGAAAGCCCTATGTCATTTAAAATTTGTTTTCAGCTTTTGAGCACATTATTGAGATAATTCATCTCAGATCAGTAGAGCTTATACATCCAGAAATGATGTCACATTTTCAGAGGTTAGGCACCTTTGTAGGTATATGTGTAAGATAAAAGACCATGTTGAGTTTTACCAAGAATATGAATGAACGCAAAGTATGGTGAATAGGAGCTGAAGACCTTGAAAAATCTTGCTAAATCTTCTTGCTTTATGTGGATGTATCTTTTGGAAAATGGGGCTAATTCACACATGAATTAGCTCGGCAATTCTTTTTGTGGACTCACTAGAAAGCAATAAATGTTCCCCCTTTCTGTCCACCACTACACAGCTTTCTTACAATCACCAGCATTTCTTTGGACTCTTTACCTGATTGTCAGCACAATGACAGCCCCTTTAATCTCCCATGGTTGCTTCACCACTGTCAGAAAGTCTACGCATTTCTAACAGCATGGTTTTATCTGCCAGGTGTACAGGGACTTACATTCTGTGGGAACAGAGGAGGAAGGAGGTGGAGATTTTAAAAGCAGATCTGAATCTAGATGTGGTTTCATGTTTTTAGGGAATCCTGTTTTACGTAGATTGTTTCTCTAGTCTGTAAGGATGAGTAAAATACAGCAGATGTGTTAATGGCCGGCAGAGGAGCAGGTGACAGGCAGGAGGGAGGAGAAGAAGGCCTGGCTGTGTGCAGCTGGTAGGTGGTGCCTTGGAGTCTTGTGGCAGAGCAAGGCACAGCATCAGGGAATGTGCAACCTGATAATTTAAGCAGAAACTTGTCACAACAGAGAACCCGTAATAGTTGAATTTTAAGTTAATGAAAGCACAAAGGGGCAGGAGAGGTCTGTATGCTCCTGACATGTAGTGATTTGCAGATCGGCCCTGAATCTGCAGGAAAGCGTTGAAACCTCTGTAGAATGAAAATGCAAATTTGAGATGGTGTGTATTTTTAATTGCTCTATTAGCACAAAATAAAAACGCATATAAACTTTAGTGCTTTTAATATTACACTTAGGACTGTTTACTTGCTGAAGGTAAAGTGCTTTGAGAAGGAAAGCATACTTCCTCACAGGGGCTGCTTCCCATAATTAGTTGGACTATGACTGTTTAAATTGTAGCTCAGCAGAAGTGTTTTGATTCTGTGGGGCACCAGCAGCTCAGCAACAGTGCTGCCTTTCACATCCACTTCTTAAGCGTAACAGATCATTTAGACCCTGGGTTGGCCAAGCTCACATAAACCAGGTTTACAAAGAGTTATAAAAGCTTGGCTTTCCTCCTCCCTTCTCCCTCACATTCCAATTTTTCCCCTTATAATTTTACCACAAGGCAATGCAGTCAAGCTTTTCTTGGATCGTATGAATCTAGATCAATAAATATCAGTTGCAGAATGGGAATCTATGCATAGGCATGTGCTAGAAGGATGAAATGGTTGTGTTAGTTTAAAGGAACCTCAAAGTTTGTTTTGTTCTCCATTTGCAGGGCACAATGCCTATGTTATATAGGCAAGCAGAAACTGGAGTGGAAAAAGAAAGTTCCTACTGCAAAAGCAGCAAAGCTGGAATGTGCTGTGGAGACTCAGATTGTTTTTCAGCTCTGTGGGTGCATATGGTAAGCAAAAAGATGTTTCTGGCTGGGCAAGGGTACTGTGTTTTTTTTTTGTTTGTTTGTTTGTTTTTTTTTTTTGGGGGGTTTTTTTTTTTTTTTTTTGGTCTGTGTCAGCCACTAACAGAGACCTCGTCCTCACTTCCCCAGTTCTTTCCTCATATCACACTTGCAAGAGATAAGTGACTTTATTAATTCTAAAGCAAGATTTGGAGTGAAATTTAACCATTTGCAGAACAACACTACAATGATTAAGTGTCATTTAGCAGAGATCCTATGGGAAACCAATGGTGCATGACGTTTATGGCCTGAGACATTTTCATCTACCCATCTGATGTCGATCACAGTAACTAACTTGTGTGAGCATTAGATCAAGTCCATGCTCCATGTAGTGTATGAATCAACAGATCTACTTAGAAATCAAGGACCTCAAATAATTATCCAAATGTTAGTATTGTAAGCCTTGTTCCATATGCCATGCTTATCTGTGATGTAAGTAAATATTAGTAGATGTATTTTACAAAAAGACAGATTTGAGTTCCCTGAAACTATTTCGCAAGCCTAGAACTAGGCATCATCAGAGTTGAGAAGGGACCTGAGGAACTGTGACAATGTGCTGGAGGCACTGGCTGTTTTGTAGCCTTTACAGAATTGAACAGCAGCAATATGAGAGTTTTTCCCTTGATCTCTGAGCCAGCCTGAAGTAACTTTTTCATTTTTCTCATGATGCATCTGTGAAAGGAAAGTGTCTGTTTTCTGCATCAGATAAAAATAAAAAAATTCATGGTCATGGGATTAGAGTGCCAGGAGATTCTCATGACTGCTCAGAGAGTTCCAAATTGTAAGGAATTATGAGGAAGGGGAGCTCCAATCTCTTCAGTGTAATCAAGAAGTTCTGATCTGTTTCCAGATGGTGCTGTTGAACTTGATTGCTTCAGTGGGGTCACCGTTGCCTAGAAAGCCAGAACAGTAGTCCAGGCATTGGGGAAGAGAGGCTTGCCTACAAGGCAGTCTTATAAAACAAAGATGTGGACTTACATTTTTAAAGGCATCAGGTATCTAGCTACTACTGAGATGTCAAAATACTTTTTCAAAACTGGACCTTGCAGGTTATTAAGCAAACTAATGAAATGCATGAACATACACAACTAATGGACCAGACACATAGTTCTGTCTTGAACATCTTTATAGGGTCACATTTAAAAAATAAACATGAAGGTCATGACAGAACATTACATAAGCATATCTCAGTTACTTCAGTTTGGAAATCTGTAGTTCACTGCCTAATCTGAACCACTCACGGAGATGATGAGAGCCAGTCATACGCCAGGTTTACTGTCTGTAGTCTTGAGGAAACTGAAGGATTAACTCTGTTAAGTTACTCTGATTTTGAACAAGCAAGCTTTAGAACCTTGCGTTTCTTTTCTGAGATCTGACAAAGCTGCTGTGCTTGCCTGTCTTGCCTAGAAGGGGTGAGGAAATGTATAAGAAACTGGTGGAGTCACTAATGCTAGATAGCCCTGTACATAACTGTGGAGCAAAACCATGCAGCCTCACGTGGCTTGAAAGTGCTCCTTTCAATGGACTGGAGCAGTGGGAGAAGGAATTGGGTAGTAGGTCTTCCTCCTAGTACCTTACAGAAGCTGTCACGTTTTCTTGCTAGCTGTGCTTTTCTAGGTTCCCCTCATCCTTAGGTCAAGTAGTAATGGTTTCAAGGCCCACAGTGTAGCCTCTCTATTTCAGGAGAATCTACTGAGCTAAAGAACAGATCTTAAGCTGAAATTTCTAAAGTCACCTAGGCGATTTAGACACACTATTCCCATTAATTTAAGTAACTGGCCGTTCAAACTTCTTAGGTATCCTTTAAAATAACAAATTGTACACCCCTAGAATTGTCCAGTTCACACGCAGCACCTGAACTGTGCAAGTATTTTCCAGGCCTTCTTCAGTTCACTCCAGGTGCTCCCTGGAACAACACTGTTCCCCGAGCAATAAGCCCTCCGTGGAAGTGTCAGTCCTCACTTAGAGCACAGTAACCTGGACTTTTGACCTCCTTTCTGTTACTCAGCTCTGTCAGGCAAATTAGTACTTGATAAGGGACACAGGAAAAATCAGTAAGACACCCTGAACAGGAAATGCATGCTCAAGTCTGACAGTGTGAGTCCCAGAACACAGGGAAGTATGTGCAAGGTCAGTCAGTTTTACCCAAGTTGGTAACTAGAAGAGCCCTGAAAGGGAAAGAAAGCTGCAAGGAGCAGTTCTGACCATAAGCAAAACAAATGTAATTGCTTTGCCTTGTTCACATCTGATTTGGGATTCAGTGGGAGGGAGAATCTGTGCACAGATACAAAGAGGAACCTGATCCCCAGGGAAGTTACATGAGGTTGGGCCACTTCTCACAACTGCTGTAGCTGAATCACAGATTTGGGAATTACTGCAGACATCACTAAGTGGAATGTCTTGCATGTGATATAGAATTTGGAATTAAAGGTTGCTGGTTTGTATTTTAAGTATAACATATAATAATTTGGCAAGCTCACTTAGCCAGAAAACCTAACTTGAACAGAGGTTTGGATATTTTTTACTCAATTATTAAAGGGTATTCTTTGAACAGTGTGCATGTTACAGGTAAACATATAAGCAAACTCAGAAACAGGGATATAGCCACAATTTTCTCTGATTTAATTCACTGAGTAGCACTCTGTGAGTTAATTCTGCTGCATGTACTGCCATGAATTAGAAAACAAATTTTAAGAATGGTGACTAAAAAATGCACTGAGGGTAAGTTGGGACCCAGGAACAGGAAAATGACTTAATTTGAACTTGATGGCAGTTCACTGCCTGGCATCAGTAGTATAGTGATCAAACTGTTCCAATAGTGTGGCTTTCTGTTTGCGTCTCTTAAGCTGTCATTATTTCTATGCAGATGCAATGCTATTTTACGGTAGTGCTGTCAGCCACAAATAAAACTCTAACCCTAATTCTTAGAGTTATTTTAGGAAAAGAAAATTAAAAATTCAGTCCATGCTTTGCGGAGCTTGCTGTCTGTAATTCCAGTTGTGTCTTCACCTTCAACACTATGCTGACATCAGTGGGAAAATTAAAAATGTGCTCATTCTCATTGCAGTACATCTTACCTAACCTTGTATGTAAGTTAAACAGAGGGGTTACATATTTTGCTGAGTAGAGACAGCAGGCTGAATTAGGACCCCAGAGATGCTTACACAGATAGCTTGTTCAGGATTGTACCAGGCCCTTTTCCTGCCCCATCATGATCCAGTAATGTTCTTGTGGCAACCACAATAATTCCCTGCAGGGGGCAGGGATATTAAGAAAGTATGTTTAGAGTCTCTTAATGTAATTTAGCAGCAGGAAGCTAGGAAGGAGTGCCAGAACCATGTGAATAGCCAGTTCTTTGTGCACCACTTGCAAATGCTCCACCTAGGCTACAACAGGGCAATCGCTGCTTCATTTGAATTTATTGCTAAGAAGTGTTTGTCTGCAAGTATGTTCCACACCTGATTTAAGGCTTTCCATTTACATGTGACTTGTGTAATAGTGAATTTACTGTTCAGATGTGGTTAATGAAAATTAGCATTTTATTCACTGGAAACTCTTGTTGGACTTGCTAATTATTTGCATGTTTAAGCTCTGTAACAATTCCAAGGCAAAAGAGTTTCTTTCCTAAGGCCAAGTAAGTCTGTTAGGTGACAGTATTGCCAACACCTCCTAGCACTGAATGTATCGCACAGCACTTCATTGCACCTGAATACTGTAGAAGTGTCCTTCTTACAGTTATGTGGTAAACCTGCCATGAAAATATTTTATTGTAACAGCCATTCACTTGGAGCTAGTGAGTGAGTAGAAAAATCTTGTAAGCACTGAAGTGTAGTGAAGAGAGCATTGATCTTGAAGAGCTTGCTGAAAGTGGGTGATCTAGGCCAGCAACCATCAAACTCAAAGGCACAGGGAGCAAAAGTGACTTGCCTGGCTCAGTCCCTAGTGAGGGTGACTCTGACCTGTAATCACATTGTTCCATTCTCCGTTAAATTGGCTGCAGGAATCTGAAAGCAATTGCTAGTTAAAGAGCATTAATGAAGTAGTGTAGGTGGCAAGTACCAAATGACAAAACAAAATCGACCAGCCAAAAAACCACCCCCTCTCCCCAGTCCTCACATGTATCCTTAAGAAGCAGTTAAAAATATCAAGATAAATTTATCCCACTGTTGCCTTCAAAGACAAGACATCAGGGATGAATTTTGTCCCATTTTATTCAATTTGTCCTCAATTTGCTAAGCTCATTAATTTGTTCTTGTTTTACTCTCTGTTAACTGAAAAACAGCAGCCCCTTTGCATTAGGCATTAGAGGCAGGAAATCTCAGGAAATGTTTCTAATTGTCCAAACTTCTTTCCCTCTTTCTGCTATTTCTGTTCTTAAGAAAGCACGAGGGGGTGGCCTGAGCGTGAGGTACCACTAGGGAGACAGAAAAGAGTATCAAGGTCAGGGTGAAAACCACACAAGAAGCAGGAAGAGATGCTTGCAGTTAGGTTCGTGACCTTTGTATTTTTTTTTCTGATTGTCCAGGAGAGGGAGGAAGGGGGCAGAGAAGGAAGCTAGGAAGTTAGCGTTAGAGCAGATGTGTGCATAACCCCTGCTAGAAAACACCAGAGTGCTATGCAAGCTACATCGAAGCTGCTGAAAATTGTAAGGTTCTTAGTGCTCAGTGTCTGGGGAAATCAGGGGTGTGTCTGGTCTGTTCCTAGGCAGCTGGGGTAATTCCAATAGGTAAAGGCCAAAGCCTGGGCTTTAGAGGAGATCTGAACCTCTGAAAAGACTTGAAACATGTCTGGTTATTAGAAAACAAAACAAAAATATTTAAAAACAAACCAATAGCCTTAGCAATCGGTAAAACAGAAGTTCTTACCAAATACAGTCATTTTGAATATTTATAGAAGCTGGCAGGTACTAGTCTTAGTGAGGGTCTTCAAATTCTTATCAAGATAGTTGCACTCTTCACCAGTTCTCTCTGTATTCTGACTTGAGGGTATTAAGCACATGTCCTTGTCCACACACGCAAATGGAAACCTGTGACCAGGTCAGAGTGCTGGTTAATCTTGTCCAGGCGTGCTGAGGTCTCAAACGCTTCAGTTTGCTCACATTCCTGAAGTTAGAATCTTTTTTTTTCCAGTGCCTTGAGGAATGGTTTTAGTGCATTACCATGAGCTGAAAGGGTAAAAATGCCTGTTAAAAAATTCAAGCTCAGTCGTTGCCCTATTTCATTACATGTGGAACTACATAGCATTTCTTAATATTCCAGTCCTGAAATAAAACTATAAAACTCAGTGGCTCTGAGGCTGGAGGTGATGGATCACTGCAACTGAAAGATGCTCGACAGAATGATGACTCTAAAACCTCTGATGGTTTCCTAGGAGGATGGAAGGAATGACAAGTCTTGGAGTGGGGCAGTAGTTAAAGTTGGTTCACTGCCTGCAAGGGTGATCCCTGTAACATTGCTCATTATATTGTCACCTGCATTATACTCTGAGCCACTTCCATATCCTTCCTGTTTGGTAAAATATCCTGAGAAGCTACAAAGCAGTCCTCAGCCAAGTTTAAACTTGGTTTTATAGCTAGCTCTGGAAATTGTAGGGACTGAATTGTAGGGGCAATAGAAAATCTATAGGGACAACCGCAATTAGCAGAAAATGAGCATGTGAAGCGATAAGTGGAAAGACTTGTTAAGATGCTGATGTTCTGCTGTGAGTAGCTGTTCACCTAACAGCTAATTCTATGCGCAGTCAAGATGCTCTGGAATTTAAAGGGCTTCTCAGGCTCCATGTGTGATATCCCTGGGTGTTTCACACACACACACACACACACACACACACAAGAGCGTAGAGCTCTGTTTCCAAGTCTTTTTACCTTCTGATATGCAAGCTGATGACCGTGTGTCAAGGAGCTCAATGTAGTCATGTATTGATGGAGAAAAGAAACTGAATTCTTGGGGATTCCAGTTTATGTCCAGACAGAACCATGTCACTACCTCTGGGGACTCAGGCAATTAGAGCAGGCTTCATTTCCCTTTCTGATGGGTGACAAGGTGGGCATATTAGTGAAAATCACTTCAGTTTCGTGTACATCAATAAGAAGACGTTGTTATTTCTACTGGGTTATTAGAAGACATGAGAATCACACCAAATATGCCTCCAGTGTATGGTTACAAGACTAATTGAAGTTTGGTATGATTGGATGCTAAGAAAAAGAAAAATATAATGGAAAAAAGTTTTAGTTTTGGTAAGTATTCATGATTTTGCTTGGGATATCACATGGTGCTGAGCTTTCTGGGGAGAGCTGGTATCAGGACACCTTCTGTAAACCATGGAGGTGATGTCCAGGTGTTGTTTTTTTTTACATTGGAGAGGCCAGCATCTTAGCAGAGGGATTTCTGCGAGCTCCCCCCTTGGTTATCAGCAACACTTGCTGCATCTGGGTTTACAGAACAAATAGGGAGTGCTCCCTCTGGCAGAGGTCTTTATGAATTCTGGACTTTACCAGCTCTGAAGATAAAGATGTGATTTGCAACAACAGAGAGGAGTGAACTGGTCATTGCAGTATACTGTGTTATTAAGTACTCACTTAGAGAAGGTGCCAAGCTTAAAACAGCTGCAGGAGGAACTGTCTTATTCTGTGAGGGCCTTTCTTGATAACTTCAGATATTGATGCTCCATTATTGCTGGTCCATTTTTGCTGTCTTTTGCAAGTTTATTCTTTCCCCATTTTCCAGCTTCTAGTTTATGTATCTGGCTTAGAGTTTCCATTTGTTGTACACTTTTGAATATTGCACTGTTCCAGTGCAAATATTTCACAAAGTTCATGAAATTTCAAAAGTGATCTCAAAATGGGATTTTTCTTGCCTCATAAGTAGTTTGTTTTCATGCTTCCTTTTCTAAACTGCTGCCTTCAACTTGCATTCCGAAACTTCATAAATGTTCATATAGATTCAGGGAAGAACATGACCACTTAAAAATCACATGCTGTAATTATAATTTGAGAGGTGCTTGTTTCACTTTTAATGATAAAGGATCTGTAAACAGAATTTATATAATCCTATGTTTTGGTTTAACTAGGACAACCTGTAAGAATCTGTATGATGCTGGTAAGTCCTGAACTGAAGACACAACAAGGATGGGGATAAAAAGCTGGTTGTTTCATATGACTGTAGCCTGAAAATTATTACATTCTTGAGAATCAGAGGAGGAAGCAATACCTTCCAGAGCTTTCTGTAACAGTAGAGAAAGCATGTTCAAATACCTGGGAGCTATGTCTACAGTGGGAAAACTTTCATACATTACCATTTTTGCTAACTGTGACTCAGCCCAGCAAAGCTAGCAATAAAAAGGGTTCTCACAGGCTTCGTCTACTAGAAAAGTAAGCTGGGTCGGGAAGTGTTCCTCCGCACTGGAACTCATTCTCTGTATTGTTAGATTGTTCCAAAAGTTCCTGGCATGGTTCCTCTTCCATTACCTGGAAATCTCCTACATGATTCCTGGGTATGGTTCAGCAGTTAGCAGTTTGCAGTAAGCAGTTAGGATATGGCCACCCCGCTGCAGGGTGAGTGAAGCTAGTGGCAGTGATGAGGGCTGTTCCATGCTAGTTGGCGTTAGAGCCAAATGACACACTTGGGTACATTTCTTGTACTGAAGAACATGCCAGGGCATGTGTTAACCATCTTAGACAAGCCACATGCTGGCTTAAAAATCAGTCTCAATAGCAACAAATGATAGCTTGTTTACATGAATGGCTTCTGGGGAAATATATTGTGCTTACAGTGATAGAGACCAGGCTGGAAAAGGAGCATTAAAAAAGAAGTCAGTGATCCAAGTCATTGTAGGGTTGTCACTGCCTGCTTTCACTGGACGTGCTACCTGACTTTGCAGATATCCTTCAGTGGCTGTAATATAGTTTTCTAGTTATTAGAACACAGCTGAGGCATTCTGGATTTACATTCCCAAAGATGAAATTCCTTGTTTACCCACAAATCACCTGCAGTATAGGAGATGCCATCATTTTCTCTACAGAGCCTTTTCAACACGACTTCGTGTTAAACTGAAGTGACTGCTTCTTGAGTAACACAGACTAATTCAGTTTCCATGACTAGTTTGCTGATAGTCGTCTTGATGGAGAGCTATCAGATATGTTACCTAAAATGATGATGCTTTTTCAGACAGACTGGGGACTCAGTATCTGGTGCAGAAGTTCATCTGAGATAAGGCCATCTGCAGCCAGGACCTGTTCCTAGCTTGTGGTCATCCTTAGTCTGGACTGAGCTCTGCTCCACTGCCAGTCTTGTAAGCCATCATGGCTCTCAACGTGTTGAGATTTAATGTAAAATCAAAGTCCATAGCATCCTTACTGTCACGAATCATTAGATCAAGCGGGAGAAAAGGAGTAACACAATACCATTTCCTGTCCCCGATATCAAAGCAGGTGCTTGGGAGGGAGCCACTTGCCCCCTGCCTGACCATGCTCCTCCAGCAGCTGTGGCTGTCAGAGCCTGGCACTGTGCAGGTCATGGCAGTGGGAACTGCTGCCAGAGAGGGGCTGGAGTCAGTGAATATTGTCAGTATCGGTGGGGAAGGAATTAAAAGATCTGCAATTCAAAATGCAGAGTTTGAAATGTGTGGGCATGGGATTTGCTGAAAGAGTGAGTGTGTTGGTCAGCTGCTGACAGCTCAAAGCCAAGAAAGTCCTTGCTGCCCTGTTGCAATTGCCCCGGAGTGACTGGCAGCACTGGAAGATGAGCAAAGTGCCCACTGTAAAGGAAGATCAGGTTCCAAAATACCAGTAGGAAGGAGATAGCAAGTGAGCTTGCTGGGGGAGGTAAAATAGGGTTGGGGCTGTTTTGAAAGATCACCCTGATTCAAAGAAGGATGGAACAGCTATTGGTGGGGTAGGTGAACAAAGAGAGTGCAGGAATGGTGCCCACTTGACTACCTGGAGGTGGCAGTAGCTTGCATGACCTACGCAACAGAGATGGCTGATGATGTGCCTTATGCTCTCAAGAGCAGTTGTCAGCAGTGCCCAGAGGAAAATGGTGCTAAATGACCTGTCAGCTTCAGCCTAGTTCCAAGGGATCCGACTCCAGACTGTCTGCAAGTCGCTTTGAGAAATGGCACCGATTGGCTCCCCGGCTGCTGCTGTCGGTAAGGAGGCCAAGGCCCGAATGCTCCTTGGGGTGGTCTCTTTGGTCTCAGAGCTGTGTGTGTGGCAAAGACCCTCTCCCTGCCACACTGTCTTGTACCTATTTTGCAGACAGAAGGGCTCTGTCTGCAGTCTTGTTAAATTGGCATCTTCTATCAGCAGTGGATTCACTAAAAGAAACGTGTAGGAAGGGAGAGTTTATTTTGCCGATGCTCTTTATTTTAATCATACAAAGAAAATGACAATTTTTATATAGAAGCCATTAGGGATGCAAGAGGTGTCGGTTCCTAGCTCTGGGGTTCTTTCTTTTAACCAGACTGTGGCAATGCAAATATAATCCATCATGATATTTATATCTTTAATTCTCACATTCACCACATTACTAACACACTGATGGGCCCCTTGTTCTTCATTTGTCTATTTCCTTAAACTTTCTGCCCCCTTTTTTATTATTATTATTTTTTCTGTTATGTGTGCAGTTCTTGAAGGTCAATCAGACGTCACGGATAGAGCCATTCTGTTCAGCGGCTCGCAAGTAGCTTGTTTGTGAATGAAGAAGGCTTTGTGAACTTCCAGAGACCTGCTGAGCTTTTTTATAAAACTACCAGTGGGACAAGAAGCTTGGGAAAGTAAAGGCCTCTTACGGAAACAGAAAGCGGTGGCGCACTGCCAAAAAACCTGGGCTGACATTCTGGTTTGTCAGAATCTTGTCCAAGTAACAAGCTTCTAGAAAGCAAATCGGGTATCTACAGAACCAGGGTTTGAGCCTACTGCATGAGAGCACAGGACAGTATGTGTGCTGGGAGACTGACACAGCAAGTGGTTAAGTCAAGATTTGAACATAAAGGTGTCGTAAAATTAATAGACCAGGAAGCCTAGAGCTTCTTGGAACAGGAGGCAGAAGGATGAGCATAGAGTTAAGAAAAACATTAGGGGACTATGTCTGAACAGCAGGCAATAGGATTTGCGTATTGATCTAATACTGACAGTCACATTTTTTTTACCAAATGTTTTCCTGTATTTAAACTGGTGTTTCCTGCAACTTAAAAGATGATCTTCAGTTAGAGGCATGCATAAACACGTCTATAAAAATGAAAAGTGTAGGTATCACAAAATAAAGATAGGTGAAGACAAATTTGATTCTGGTGCAGTACCCAGCTCAGGCAGATAATTTTGAGATCAAGATTTTCTTCATCCTGAATATCCCACAGGGTTATTAAACACTTGTCTAGCTTTGAATCCCACATTCAGTGGGATTCAGTGGGATTCTACAGTGACATTTTGCTAGCTTGCGATGAAACCTTTTCAGCTTCTACAGTGAGATTTTGCTAGCTGCAATGAAACCTTTTCAGCTGCTACCACCTTTGTTGAACTCCATAATTTTGAAAATGTCCAAGAAGATGAAAGTTTAGTGTGATAAATAACCTGAGATTTTCACGTAGGCGAAGGGCAATGTCAGGCAGATTGAGTGAGGAATCAAAGTTAAGGAATTATCATTGAATGAATCGTAGAATGGCTTGGGTTGAAAGGGACCTTAAAGCCCATCTAATTGCAACTCCCCTGCCATGGGCAGGGACACATTCCACTACAAGCTATACAAGATAGAATTATAAAATTGGTACTCTGTGCATTCTTTTTTTTTTTTTTTTTTTTTACTCTGTTATTTCTGTTGTAAATTAACAGCATCCAAACTGTCATTGCTGGCATGGCTACCAGTAGAAAACAGAGAGGTCTACAGAAAGTAGTTCATCCCATTCATGTTTCTATACCTTTCATTTTTGATTGGCATTGCACTGTTAAAGGCTTCCTAGGGGAGCGAGTCAATACAAGCTATGAAACAACCTGCTCTGTAGTAACACTTGGAAGTGTACTGCTGCCCAGAGCTGTCACACTAAAGCATGCAACTGCTTCTTACTTATTTTAGACATCAGTAGAACTATTAGAAATGATCTCTCTGAGTCTCTTGGATTCTGTGATCCTCTTAAGTGTGTTGTATCCTTCTTGCACTTAGCCGGACAAAGAGAAACTTGCAAAATCTTTTAACTGACCTAAATTACCATCGATCTTATTCAAAATTTAGATGCCAGCACAGTGGAGGCCAGATGGACATTGTTTACCAGAACTTACATTTTTGTGTGCATTATTCGAGTTTCTTCAGGGAAATGGTGATACTCTTCATGAAAGCAGGCACAGGCATGTATAGCAAAATACCAGAGAGGTTGGCATGCGGATGTCTAAGCTGAGCCTCAGCTTTCTCCTGAGAGTCGACTGTGCAGGCCATAGGTACTACATGCAGCCATTCTCTGAATGTATGGCATTTTATTAAACAATAGTAACAATGACAAAATGAAGAAACCAGTAGTCCCCAAAGCTTCAAGATGTCAAATAGCCAGCACAGTTTAAGAATGCTTGCTGACATTAAAGGAATAATGAATTGTGGAAATATTTGGTTACAGGTACTTGTTTTTTGTTTATCCCTCCAAGTTGTGAGATTTTCTCTGACTTGCTCTTCAGCTCTTGCCCTCTGATCTCTGCATCATCATTCCCTCCACCACTCTTTGCCCAGTCTCCTTCTTGCGCCCAATCACCTTGTCGATACATCCTTTTCTCCTGGGGCTTTTCTAGTTCCAGGCAGTGTCTTCTCCTTACATTTATGCCAGGCTGCTTTCTGTTCTGTGACACCTGCAGATGAAAGAGGAACATTTTCTATTATCTCAGATTTGATGGTTTAGCCAGCAGCCTGAAAAATCAATTGTGGGAAAAGTCCTGATAACCCCCCTAAAATTTGAAATATACTCATTGTAGAGTTTATTTGCCAAGCTCTATGACACTAATGAATATAAGCAAATGTACTTCTTTTTCCCCAATGACTTACTGTTTGGCCAACTTTGAATTGTTTTTAGTGGGCAAGACAGAAGCTCATTTCTGCCAAGACAACAACTCATTTAAATTGCAACTCTCTTTTTCAACAGAACTCTCTGAAAAAAGAAGAGAGAATATATTGGAATATATTTAATGTGCACAAAATAAGATTGCCCACCTAATTTAATTGTTGGAAACAGCTAACCTTTTTTACCACAGCATGGAAAATGAAATAACAACGATTCTCTGGTAGAGATTTAGCATGTGAAATTTCAGTTCTAACAGCTAATTATGGCAAAGCCTGGTAAGTATCCTAAAAAAACTAAGCAATTGCTATGCCTGATGTGTATAAGATGATTTTTGGTCGCCTTGTACAGCTTAGGATGAAAAATCATTTTAAAAACTTGATCTTTGTTTCGGATGCTTCAAAATACTTTAGAAGTGCAAATTAGTTCTCGTGCTCCAGCTGTGCTCAGTGTGAGTGTTGGTTTTTTTTTTCAGTGTGTATATGCCCTTTTTATATCCAGAATTCTGGGGTTAATTTAGAGAGAAATTATTTCCTTAGCTGGGATTTTTGCAGGCCTTGCAAAGCAAAAGTTGGAGATAGGAAATCCACCAATCAAAGTGAGAACAAAGCTTTGAGTGAGTGAAGATGTCCTGAGTGGGACTTCAGGAAAAACAGTGGCTGTTTTCTTCAGAGGAGGCAGATGAAGGAAAAGAAGCTGGCTTCTGGAGGGAAAATAGGGTGAAAGGCAAGACTGACTTTTGGTATTTTATATTTAATACCCTGATAAGAATCCCCAAAACTGACAAACCTAAAAGTCCTCAGAGAGCAGATAAATGTGGCAGAGGTCATTGAGTGCTATCCTGAGAGGGAAGAATGTCTGCTGGAGATCAGCTGGGAGGATTAGGGTGTCCTGTGAATCAATTCTGGTTTTTGACTGACAAAAGAAGACTGAAGCCAGATGACAGCAACTTCCTGCAAAGTTACCTTGCGGAGGGCTGGGGTACAAAATCCTCAGTGATTCAGCTACTGTGCAAAAGGGAGACACTCACCCTTGTTGCACAAATGAAGTCCTACTGCCACCCATTTAGCAACTTGAGCTGGCATTAAGATAAGGCCTAAACTGTGGGGCCACAGTTCTATATTCTGCCTCCCATCTGATATCAAAGCTTCCCTTGCTTGTGCGAGTGAGCCCCTGCTGCAGAGGTCTGGCCTGGTGACTCTGCTGCTGAGAATTCCTTCTGCTCTGAAACTTATCCTATAAGGATTCAATAAAGAGCGGATTTTTATTTATGCCAAAATATGTTTTGCTGTTTGGAAGCTATGTGAAAAAGCTATGGTCACTAATTGATTCAACATTTTTCAACAAAATTTTGGCGTGCTTGAGGCTTTGCTGGTTTTCGTAGACCAAGTCAGCATCACAATTTGTTTTCATTCTTTACTAAGGCTTTGCAGCACATGTGGTACAAACGCCTTCCTCTGCTTATCTCCTGTGAGCTTAAAGTACAGATGACAGTTTTTAGATGTCAGTAGATTCAGAAAAGGTGGGCTCTAATAGTCACATGAACCTCTACTTCCTTCTACTGCTGTCAGCTCCCACTCAGGCCCTGGCTTTAAAACACTTGGGCTGGTGAGCTGCCCAGAGCATTGCAATTGTCTCCACAGGGCAGAAGGGGCAGAAGGATGTTCAGCCCGTCTTGCAGCAGCCAGAGTAGGAAGTACTCCTGCCAACTAGACTGGAAGAAAAAGCCTTTAGTACTGTAGCTAGGAAACCTGGGCTTTTGCTAGCTACAGGCACCAGTTCCTGGAAGTTTTAGGGCCACCCAGCTAGAGTAACTGGTGGCAGTAGCAGCAGTAAGGCTGGAGCAATTCCTGTTACATTAGGGTGAGCATGGGAGAGAGGCAGTGAGCCTGTCCATATTGCAGCTGCCACAGTAAACACCCCTGCCTTCTATTAATAAATTGGTAAATCGGGCAGTTGCTGAATATCCCCTTGTTGTAGGCTGGAGAACAGCCACCT
Source organism: Nettapus auritus (assembly GCA_011076525.1). Classification (NCBI taxonomy): domain Eukaryota; kingdom Metazoa; phylum Chordata; class Aves; order Anseriformes; family Anatidae; genus Nettapus; species Nettapus auritus. Next base: position 18,153,115 of record CM021770.1, read on the forward strand.
AGCACTGAAGGTTGCAGGTCAGAGACAGTTTGGACGCTGAAGTGGTGCCTGTCCGCAGAGAATGCCACAAGTGATGCAGAGGGCATCATGGTGCTGAGGGGAAGAAGGGGACTGCTGGAACTTTCCAGAGGGTTTGCCAGATGACAGAACATTGCATATCTCTTAAGCTAAGTATTTTTCAATTCCAAGTCAGAAACTCTCGTTCTTTGAATGGACAAGTAACACTTCCACACCTGAGAAATGTCCTGAGTCCAACAGAACTGTCCCACTCTGCCTGCATGCTCTGGCTCACCAAGCATACTGTGTCTCACCTTGGTGTCTGATCTATAAGCTGCTTCCTTCTTGTTCCTTACCTTGCTTATTGCACTTTCTAAGTACTTCCCCTTGGCACTGTTTTTCTTTCTGCTACCCCTAGAAATCTCTCTATCCTTAATTATTTGTCCAGAGCATGCCCTCCTTTATCCTTTTCCAACCTCTGAGGTGCTTTTTGGACTTTTATCTTCTACTAGACTAGTAAAGAATGTGCAAAAAGATTATTCAGAAAGCATGTCTTGCTTTTTTGCTCATCTCTTGTCCACAGTAGATCATGCTCTATTTAAAGATGTCAGTTATTTCTGTTTGAAAATATTTATTCTTATACAGCAGGAGTCTCTTCTGTGCTTGAAAAGGCTGAGGCTATGTCTATAATGCCATGCTGCCTTGGGGCAAGACTTTGTCCCAGTTGTCCACATGACCTGTGTTTTAGTTCTCATTCTAGCTGTGGTCTGGAGTGAACCCACTAACTCTAAGTGAATTCAGGTATTGGACGCAGACTAATATGTGATTAATTTTAATTCTGGTGGACAATTCAGACCAAACAAACCAGACAACAATGTCCTGCAAACTCAAGCACAGCTACCAAAGGCAGACTAGGTCTGGCTTGGCAGACCTCAGACTTGTAGAAGCAATGAGTAAGAAAAGACCTGGCAAAAGGCTAGGAAAGAACATAGTGAAAATACATTGGACACTTTTTTTGAAAGCAGGGACCAAAAGGCAACATGGTAAAAATTGCATAGATGATTGATCTGAAGAACTCATTGACACAGATGTCATGCAGACCAAAAGTTTACTGGGTTTTCAGAAATAGATGAATGTGAACATCCAAGGCAAATTACGAGGAATATAAAATTCTTGTTCTTTGTAGAATAAGCCAACTTCTCTTCAATTTACAACCGCCTTTTGCTGTTAAAGCAAAGCTGGTTACTCTCTGCTCTGATCATTCATTTCCTTCACTCCTTCATTTTGGCATATGGTACTTTAAGCAAGACCTGAAATTCTGTGCAATTTCTATGAAGCCCCAAGACAAGGCTTTCAGACAACTGTAACCTCTTGAATTATGAAGCTGTAGAATCTTATCTGGACATTCCTATGACAAGGCTAGAATTATATTGTATATAATATGTTTTTTCCTACTATTGTGAAATGTTTCAGTATTTTTTTTGTTTGAAACAAGCTAATGTTTCAAAGAGCTCTTCTCTATAAGTGCCTGATAGTCTTAAATGCCAGTAATTGGAAGCATAGTAAGTTTTGATCTAAATTAAGAAAAATTCATAGTGGGAAATTTCTAGAGTGTGCATCTTATTCCAGCTGGAGAATTTACTGAATGGACTGAGCCATCCTAAAGTTTTTTGCTCTCTACTTTTGCAAAATTTGCATGCATTTAAAATAACTTTCTTTGAATATCCAGTCAAATGTAAAATCTCTTACCAGGATTGTTCTTGAGCAAGTTGGAGGCCCCTGGGGAAGCAGGATGAAACCAAGATTTAAAGTTTTTACCTCTGTGGGTGTTGATGTCTTCAGACATGGTACACTTAGTTTACTCCTTGTTAACAACAATAATGTAGATTCTTCTCCTAAAAAGGTGTGACTGAACACCAGCTGCACTTGCAGGATGCCTGCATGTCAATGCACTTGCAAAGGTTACTGACTCATACAACGGGTTGGTAGTGAGAAAAACCTTTTACAGAAATGTGTATTCATTCTTTCCATCTTACTGTTGTGCTGCTTATCTTTTTGCTGAGGTTTAGCCACAATTTTCCAGGACCTTTTTCAAGCATAAGAGCAGGCTTGGACAGCTCAAAAGTTTGATAGTGTAACACTGAGGTACTCCTCCCAGTCCATGTGAATGTTGACTTTCAGTCCCCAAACATGAAGTACTTGGACAGAATCCAAATCATCTCTCTAAGCCTACTTTGTTGGAAGGATATTTCCACAATGGGCTAGGAGATTTAGTTATTCCAATTCCATTAAAAACTTAGTTGGAGCTGGGTGGCAAATTTAATTGCACCCCAACCCCCCATTTCCTTTGAAACTTCCTTGTCAAAGGGAGCAGACTTCTGTTGTAGTGCCAGCAAGCTGTTACAGAGCCACTGTGACCTGGTAGAGCACAAACACACCCGGTAAGTTACAAATAACGTACTGACCTTCACAAAAGCCATTTAGAAATGCAGACAGACTCAAAATAGTTTCTGCCCCGAGTCTTCAGTGAAAGCACATCAAACCCTACATATTTTAATGGAACATAAAGAACGCTTGCTCAGACTCTCAAAATTTCTGGCTCTGGGGATCATTCATAAAGTATAAATGAAGGTCTGGAGAAATCTTAACCTTCATTCATACCTTTGCAGGGAAAGATATAGGCCTGGGGTTTCTGGAATCTGGCACCCTACTAGGTGATTTCTCAATGTGATCTGGAAGCTGTTGGATAGTTGTATGTACATCTTTATTGCTAGAATTATAAGATTCAACTTTGTTAATCAAGGGTAGAAGCATGGTGAGTGATCATTTTATGAGTTTCAGGCTGTCTAGTGGCAGAACATATCAGTCAGAGAATGTGTGGGCTGATTACAGCTCAGATTGTACAGTCAGCAGTGATGAATGGAGGAGAAGAGCCTTCTCAGAGACCAGAAAATGTAGCTGAGGAGAAAATGTAGATGCTGGCCTAGGCTTTCATGACTTAGTCGTATTTGCACATATTATGGGACTATGACTTATAAGGATTTAGATACTAATAAATGAAGATATAAACCTGCATAATTTCCTCACTTTGTCAGAGGACCTGTTATCCCGTGTCACCTACTACTTTTCCATACCAATACTGTATCACTGAGGCTTAGGTGATCTGGAAACATAGATGGTACAGAAACAAGAATGGATTAAAACATCCTGCCATACCAATACAAAGTTATGCAATGTGTTAAACTCTGCAAGTAACAATACCAATCATGTCTTAACAGAGATCTCAGACAGAGCCAAGGATTTACAAGTAGTTTCTGAGACATTCTTGAAAGCAAAGGTATTATTTCTGTAGCAATAGTTTTATTTAGCATTGAAGTTTTGCATGTGGGATAAGATGTGATTGGTAAATCAAAACATACCAGAGTGTCAGATGTGAGCATTTGCTATATCTGAAGGGAATATGAAGGCTTCTTTTTAGCTACTGTTGAGCATTTCTTGAGCAATTACATCTGCTGTTGAGCTACCGTTAAGTTAATGGGAGCTTTGCTTAATTGTTTCAAAAGAGCACTGAATTTGGCCTATGAAAAAATCTGAGTTTGGTCCTATTCTTTCTATGCCCACTAAATAGTGTTTTCATAGGTAACATGTTGGGACAACACAACCTTGACGCTCTGTTGCTGCTCTTTGCTTTCTTTTTTGTTCTTAAGTTTGGTTGGCTTTTTGTTCTTAACTTCTTAAATTAAGAATTGCTCCAGGCGTTAGTGTCGGGTATGGTTAAAACTTAGAGGATTCAGATGGCAGTTAAGAAAAGCAGATGAAGGAAGCATCAAGAAATCATTCTTTATTTTTAAATACCCCAAATCAGAGCCCATAGTTGGATGAAATGTTCCCTTCTTATTGCCTACAAGTAGTTTCAGTAATTGGCAAAATTGTCAGTTATTGTTTGAGTGTGTTTGGATCTCCTGCGGTAGGTTTTATATGTTTGAGAATTGGCTGGAAAGAAAAGCAGTGGCTTTCCCAAGTCACTGTTTCATTCACGCAGGCCGAGCTGTAGGTATGAGATTAGCAGGGTCTGACATGAATGGGGCTCCTTCTCTCTCAGGCCTATTGGAAAACAAAACACATACCGGCATACATTTGAGCAACTGTGAGTTGACTTTGGAAAGCACTGGTATTTTTACACGATAACAGTCCATTGGATTCCCTCATAAGTCTTTCAGTTCTTCATTACATAAGGACTTTTCCTGAACTGCAGGGCAGAGAGCAGCATGTATGTAATCCCTGTTTCACACTAATGCATCACATGTGCTTTGGATTTCAAACATCAATATTTGTAGGAACATACAGTAGGGCTCTTTCTGTGAGGGGGGATTGGATTCTCACACTTACTGCCTTCACGGACTCTCCATAATTCACTGAGCATGGGCTTTGCTTTTCTTTACTTAAATTTTTGTACTTCAAAATTGGCCCTTTAAATTTAAGTGCCATGCAACCCTCCAGTAACAATCCAAAGAACTACAGCATGATATTTATGAGGAGAGGCTCTCTTATAGGTGAGCATTGCTGTACAGCCTTTGTTTCTTTCCTAAAATACTGTTTTATTTGATCTTACTGTCTAGATCTTCATCAGTTGTAAATCAGCACATATGTATCAATTCCAATGGTAATATTGATTCACAGCAGCCAAAGGTTTTGTCTGATCCGATTCCTGTCATATCTGTAGACAGAGAAATGTGTAACAGTATTTTTAGGAATGCCTCTTTGTTAGCTGATTAACTTGTCTGGAAGAGTTTTTGTGGACTGATTCTGTAACACTACAGAGGGGAGTACCAAACAACCACTGGTTGCATCAATCATGGGGGATCAAGGCACGAAAGAATTCCCAGTCTTGTGCGCTCAAAAGCAAGGTGCTGTAATCCCCAGATTCTAAGTGCCAGGTGGAATCCTAAATTCTGTGGAATCCAGAACTTAGTGTTAAATTTCCAAGGCTCCTGGCACAACAGGGGAGCTAAGGCAGGTGTCACAGAATGGGAATCAAAGCAACCAGTGCTATGAGCAGGAAGCCATGCAGAGTAACCAGTTGGAAATGCTAAGCACAGAGCCCCATGTGAAATAGGGGTTCATATCCCAGACAACATGTAGGTTCTTCCATCCGTTCAGGGTTCAGTGCCATGAATCACCTCCTGAACATGGGCACCTACAATGATTTTTCCCGAGAACTGAGCCAGGCTCATTGTTTTCATTCAAAACACAACTGCAGACCTGGTTGGACGTACCTTTTCTGTAACACCGGAGTAGCTAGTACTTTGGCCCAGAAAGGAGGAGAGCTGAGTTCTGCTGCAGTCGAACGGGCTTCAGGTTGGTGGTTAATAACAAGGCTGTACACTAGTGTGAGGGGGAGTCCCTCTTGACCCCTGGCAGAAGGTTTCCCATTTCATTCAGGCTTCACCTAACATCTAAATGTGATCAATTAAGCTATAAAAGGACTATATTCTTCTTTTAGTAACACCATGGCAAAACTAATCATATTAGTACAATTGTACAGCAGATGTTGGCCTTGTACATCTCAATTATTTCACCTGCTTGGGTTGCAGGCTTCAAAGATCCCAACAGAAGAAAGTGTCCTGTTTCTAAATACGCTGCTTGCATTTATCCACAATTAATCTGTAAAGAAATAATAAAACCTAGAAAGTAGCTTTCTCAGAGAGAATTGCTCTCATTTCTTTTGCATGCTCACAATGAAACGCTTGTGAGTGTTCCTAACAGCAGACGGCTTCTGTTAGCTGCCTTTCGCCTGCTGAGTTAAACAGAAAGAAAAATGTTAATGGTCAGAGCTTGTCAGCAGCACATTGCCATTCACGTTTAGTCACACTTCACTATTGTTTTGTGTAGTTGTTAGGATACAGATATGTCTAGGGTCAAAAAGGGAGTGGATTCATCCCTCTGGAAACTTTAATAAAGTTTCAGCTCATGAAAGGCCTGCAATACCCACAAAAAATAGGCACGCTGACTTCTAAAAAAAAGTAAATCAGTGGGTAATGTGAGAAATGCTTATAATTTCTTAATTATATGTATGTAGCCTTTTTTACTCATGTCATAAATGCCCCTGTAGCATAAATAAGAATACATTCTATTTTGCTAATTTTTTCAACAGGACATCAAAAATTATTTAGAAATACTGACAAATGTAAGGGAAAGGATGCAAGTGGACTAGAAAGCAGAAAAAGCTCAGTCATAGGATTCAGTAGATCCAAGATTAATTCCATTCCATCAGTGAGAATAAATAATTCACTTTCTGTGCCTAGATCTAAAATGAAGTTAATACTGCTTCTCTCAATGGATCTTGTGTATTTCTACTGCAAGCTCTTAGAAGCAGAGAAAATCTCTTGCTGTGTCTTCAGAAGGTAACAGTGGGAATTGGAGCATTATCTGATTTTTTATTTGTTATGTGGTACAGAATAGTGATCAGTCAGAATTAATTGAACACAATTCTGTAAGTCTAACACACAATCTTACACTCATACCATTAGATATCCATTGTAGAGCAATAAGGGACACTTCAGCTGAGGATTAAATTTGCTTTCCTCTATAAATCCAATTTTTACTGGCATCTCTGCTAAACTACTTTCATTCTTACTCTGCTGAGTTTCAAATTTGGCATGAGTGGGCTGAAGGCAGCTAATAATTTGATCAAGTTTGAAGTTATTTGAACAAGCTGTTTCAAAGTTGCAGAACTTGGTGAGAGGAAAAGTATTCTATCAAATTTCTAAAGTGTTTTCTTTTTTTTCCTACCAGTAAAACAGACTGAGTTTGAGATGCTACAGTTGTATGTAAAATCTGGTGGGCTGTGCTACATATACCCTAGCAGGCTGTTGAACCAAATAGAGTCCTCAGGCTGCTGAAAAGCATGTTTGGAAAGGGACTGACTTAGGAATTTTGGAATAGCGTGCCGGAATCCAGCATATTTCTAGGGGGCCAACCTATTCTGGTGTTTCCTTGCAAGTTCATTAGGCAGCTGGTCCATGCAAAGAGTTACAAGCAGCACAGTTGGGTGCAGGAGAGAGCCTGCAGTGACAGGGACGGTGAGGATGGCCTGTCGAAAGCACACAGAACCCTGAAAAAATAGGAAATTGTCTTTTCGTGACAACCGAAAGGACTAGAGGGCTTTTAAGAACAAGAGGTTTGGAGCTTAATTTCTTCACATCTTGCACTTCTGAAAGTGATGTTTTTTCCTCCTGGAAGAGTTAGAAACTAACAATCAGACTTGTAAGTCTATAATCAGTGGCATTCACCTGAAACTGCAGTGCGCTTTTAAAGGCCCCTCATGTTATTACCACTGCTACCTTGATATTAAAGAAGGCTTTTGGAGGTCGAATTGCTCCTAATGTTAGACAGGTTGGCCAGAAAAATGCCATCTCCTGGCTGTCTCTGTTGCCATGAGTGGAAGGGGTGAGGTAGGTGTCCCTTAGCACAGTGTGCCAGCCTCGCTCCAGTGAAGGTTCTTGGTCCTTTTATGAAGGAGAAAAAAGGATTGAGGACTGGACACAGACTTTTGTATGCAGAGAGAGGCAGTCTGAATCCAAGTTCCTTAAAGAGGCTGCTTTGCCCCACAGGGGCTGGCACTAAAGGAATGGTAAAACACAGCTTTTCCTACCTCAGGATAACCAGTGGCTTAAATCTTAATTTTCCCTGTATATCTGAATCAAAAGCATTTCAATGTGGGAAATAACTGTAATATCAGCAACAGCTGCTTTTAATTGAACAGTTCTTTGAACTTCAGGAATACATTAAGTCGTGGGGGGGGAGATATTCTAATTACTTGTCCAGTTTTGCAATGTACCCATCAAATGAAGAGTCAGTGAGCTGGTACCTCATTGAGCTGCATTAATCTTAACTATAAGCCTAACAAAAGCCCGTTTAATAAAGAGCGTGTGAGAAGAGAAGCAGGGTGCCTCCATCTCCTGGCTACTGCGTACAAAGCGTGCCTCTGCCGACAGCTCAATGCAGGGAGTTGCTTGGCACTTCATGCAGGTCTACACTGGCCATCGCGCTCCCTGGCCTCTCTTCAGCCATTTCCTCAGCCCTGTGGAAAGCCGCAGGGTGAGCGAGCCTGTGTGGAAATGATAAGATTCAGCTCTCCGTTCTTCCTGGGGGAGGTGTGAGTTCAGTGATTCAGTTCCAAATGACCAAGACAGAAACATTGCCTTTGAATTTTATAAAGAAACACAAAAGTGCATTTTTCTTGAGAAACCCTTTGTATACGAAGGAGTTGTTTTAAACCTTCTTCTTTAAACCTCTGCTTGCTGCCAGAATATAGTCTCAGGAATGGCAAGAAGGAGAAGGGAATTTCATTGCCTTTGTTTATAACCCTAATGAAACCTTCACTGAAATATCCAGGGCTGATCACAAACAAGAATTTCAGTTTGTTAAAAATAGGTAGGATATGTCAAATTCTATTTTTGTCATGAGTTGCTATGCAAATGAAATGTTCCAAAATAGCCTATCCAAAAAAAAAAAAAAAAAAAAAAAAGCTTTACAGTGAAACTCTGTGCTCATGTCTGCTTTCCAAGGTTGGTCAGAGATTGCATCCTGGACCTGAACTCCCTGCTTAAAGCTTCACCTCAGCCTCTCCATGGCATGAGGGTGAATCAGTAGCTCCCTGCAGAACATTTGTAACTGAAAAAAAAAATAGAAATGTATTGCCCAGCTCAAAGTATGACCAATGCTTGTGCTGCTTCCTTCGAGGATATTGAGTTTCCCAGTCCTTTACAGTTTGAAAAGAATGATTGGAGGTCTTGAACACCTGCCTCAGAACAAAAGGCTTATGTAGCTCAAAATATTAATCTTACCTAAGTTAAAAGAAAACATCCACAAGAAGGAGAGATTTCTGTTTTAATCTGTTAGTAAAAAAATATTTTAACAGTTTATATAACAATATAATTCATCAGTGGAATAACTTGCCAGAAATGTGGTGGATTCTCTGCCACCAGCAGATATTTGGAAAGACACCCAAGCTAACTTCAGAAGATAGATGACAGCTTAGCCGTGTGCTACAACGTTGATGCAGAAATCGTTGGGTAGATTCATATAGATAATTGTAATGGCCCTTTACAATTTTGCAATTTGTTCATCTATGAATCAAAATACAACTTGGATAATGCAAGATGGCATAGCCTGCAGGACTCTGTGTTTATCCTGTATCCTAGAGCTTCCTTTGAAATTGCTATTCATGAGCTTAATTACTTGAGAGTATTCCTACCTGGAATTTTTCTCGGCCAGCTGTACACCAGAGGGGTACAACAGGGCATAGCTTGCTGCAGATTTGGGTGGAGGGGATTCCACATTCAGGTGTGTTGGGAGCAGGATTTTGGTATGGATTTATTTTTTTTCCCCCTTTTTTTTTTTTTTTTTTTTTTTTTTTAAATCTGTTTATTGTACACTCTTGACACCTGAGTGAGGTGTGTTGACTGAGCATCTAGAAACTGTTTTTTGACTTCTGCTGCCTACCACCCCTGTTAATTGACAGTCTGCCTTCTGCCTTTCTGATGCCATGTAGTGCTGCCAAGCCACATTAACTCAGCCTTACATCTCCTGGCATATGCCTCCCCTGGGGCACAGGGTCTGCTGTTCAGCTCCCAGCACTGACAGATGAAGGTAAACACTTCAGGGTAAGCAAGTCTAATGCTCCTTATTTGCACACCTATGAAAAAATCAAAGTCAGCCATTCATCTCTCCTGGTCGGTAAACACAGAAACCAACTGGGCTGCGCTGCATCTGGCTCCCGGGGGATTGTTTTCATAAGACTTCTTGTGAGGATTTTTGTTGCTGATTTTGAAAACATTTTGAGGTTGTATTGCAAATGTGATGTCCTCATTTACAGCCTTTCCTGAACCATAAATCAAGGGATATGTAATTAAATGAAACAGATAGTCAAAACCTTGACTAAGCTGTTTATTGAGCTTTGGAAGGGAAAGAGATTCTGTGGTTTCACAAAGATCTAACATAAAGATCCACTTATAAGATACAGTTGTTAAGGTTCAGGTATGCCAGCACTGATGCATGATAGCAGCTAGCACTGTGCAGCGCATACTAGAAAAACAATTTGCCCAGTTAAAACCCAGTCTGTAGGACACTTTGCAATAAGAAATGAGAACTGTTCAAATCAAATAACTTGCTTGGGCCTGTGAATTATTTATTTAGGGTTCTTTTTCCATAAACCAAAGCATATTTTGCCCCCCTGGCATTTTTTTCTAACATTACTGGTAAGAGGGGAGATCTGTATTATTTATTTATTTACTAATTTTTAGAGTCTTCAAAGATGTTCTAAAATTGAATTTTATTACATAGATTAGTTTTCAAACAAAAAGCTGCTTCTACCTGAAAACAAGCTTTGAATGGGAGGAGGAGAAAAATGTCAATCTTCTTGCTGGAAAAAAAAAAATCCATTTAGATGTTTATGAGATACATAAGTTGGAACAATGCTGCACTTTGAGAATTTGACCAAAAAAAAAAAAAAAAAAAAAAAAAGAAAAAACTCATCAGTATTCCCAGGAGGCAAGAAGAGGATGTGCTTCTTGCTTTTGAGTTCTTATTTCAGAGTTAGTATATATCAGCTGGGTAAGTTTCCCTTCTTGCCTTTTATCTGCCCTCCTCCCTCCCCAGCATAATTTGGGCAACCCGAAGCACCATGGTGGTGATGGTCACTCACAATGACTTGAGTTGAGGGTGGAGTTTACAACACAAGCTGGGAGGCCGGGCAGTCACCGTCCTCCATGGTTGAAATGATGGGGCACCTGGGGCTCTGCACTTCAGCACAGTGCTCTCTGCAGATGAGTGCCACTGACCTGAGAGTGCTTTCTCAGTTTCCATAGCTGCTGGAAACAAACCACTGCAGAGGGACCGACAGGTCTGGAGAGAGCACAGAGTCATATTAGAAGTCAAGCTGGGACGCTCCTTAGCATCTTTTCCTGCGTTATCTGCTGTGTAATGCAAGTAAATGCCGCTTCTCTATTTCTCCCATATATTTATATAGTTATATAGATGTATGTGTACATTTGTTATACTTATTATACAACTAGTCACTTGAGCAAATAGGGATCCCCATGCTTATTCTTACTTCTACCTTCCAGTACTTTTAAGTTTAATTGATCCAGCTTTATGAAGTCCAAGTTATGCTCTTCACCTCCTACCTTAGAGATACACTGTAAGCAAAATTCTTTTTAATTATGTCAGTGCATCCCAAGATGGGTATATTTCCTTTTTTTTGGTCCCTTATAGTCTTGGACCACACACACCTCACTAGTGTTTGTTGGAATCTGGATGTAAGCAGTAAGTCACTACTGTTTTCTTCACTGCTGTGTGTTGTTTGCTTCTTCTTTCCTGGCAAATTAAAAAAAAATCTTTAAAGGACCACACATAGCAGCTGAGGACACTTCCCCATGTCCTGGCTTTCTGACAGCATTGTCAGCTGTGAGCAAGTGAAAAATCAAACTAACACAGGTGTCAGGGGATGTGCTTTCTTCTACATCTCAGGAAATCCACTCTTCCTAGCTGCTGGTGCCACTGATCTCCCCTTGCCTGAAGCTGCTTAAGCCTCTCCGTACCTAGAGATGTCCAGATCTCTTCAAAACTGGGGAGAAGTTTTGAATAGCTACAGCTTTTACTAAGGGGACAAATCTGAACTTCTATGTGGGTTTGGGATTCTTTGTTTATTTATTTGTTTCAGTTGCAAGCATTTCTAAATGCAAGACTGACCCTGAAATGGCATCACCTCTCAAGGTTGGAGGGCTGATGTCTCAGCATCACCTTTTGCAGAAATTCTTGTAGGGATGTAGTTGGTGCTGGGGTACGCAGATGGGATGTGGGCACACAACGATTCCTTTCCTAAGTGATGGCAGCAATGACAGCAAACTCCTGCTCAGTGTCTTCAGGAGGGATGGGATTCAGCAGTTGCCTCCAACAGTGAGCTCAAGGTATGTTTGGAGAGGTTACACCTGATCATAGGTTCCCTTCCACAACAGTGGTATGTTGCTGGAGGATGAACGGGAAGTTGTCGGGATTGAGATTGTATGGGAGGGTGTGGGAGAGCAGAGGCTAAGTGTGGAAATATCAGCAGTGAGTCACAAGGACAACATGCTCATTACGTTTTCCGGAGAGATTAAAGATATTTTAAGTGGATTTTTAGATTTGCAATGGATTAAAAAAAAAAAAAAAAAAAAAATGAAAAGTGTGCTTAATCTTTCAAACTTTGATTACTGAAGAAAGTTTTGCATCTTCAATACTGCAGCCTTAGAAGTGTGCAAGAATCATAGAATTAAATTAAAATTCCACATACAGAAGGTGCATAGTGGGTAGCAACCAGAAGTATGTGTGACTTAAGGCTTGGGGTAATGGTGTCTTCTAAGTACAGATTAAGGATGAAATTCTGTCAACAACCTTTTTCTTTTTATTTTTTTTCTTTTTTTTTTTCTTTTTTCTACAATTTGATGCAGCAAAAAAGCTGCTTCCAAGATGGAAACTTTGCAGCCATTTTATACTAGTTATCTGTTGGACTGTGATTAATAGAAACAGAAATATAGACCAGATAGTAAGTGCTATGTAAAATACAGATAAGGTTATTAGAACAGATTAAAGAGCTTTGTTTTAAGTTTAATTTATTAGATACTCAGGCTTATATAATGGAATACTGAGATTACTAAAACCCACTGGTCTTCAAGGGAATTGTGCACATAAATTATTATGTAGGAATGATGGAACTTAAAAGTTCACCATAGGTGCCGTTTTGTGCAAGAATGAAACAAGGAATATAAAATCATTTTCATGTACAAGTGACAAAAGCTAACATAAAATCTGAGCACTACACAAGAGGTTAGCATGAAACTTTTACTCCCCACTCCAGAAAATCATACTGAAATACATGTTGAGCTCACCTTACTGAAGAGAACAGTATGCTTGCAAACTGGTTGGGCTGTTTGCGCAAATAAAGCAAGCACGGCTTTGCTAGGATTAAAAATCATTTCAAGCTGCACATCACATAAATATTATACACCAGTAAGTCCCCAAGCCCTTTCTTTGCCAGGTACTAGATATCAGACCATCCACTTCACAAAATGCTCTGTGTGCATCTGGCTAGGAGGGACCTGTTTCACTCGATGCGTTGGCAACATGTGTGCAGCACTGCAAAGTGTCAGAGCCTTGCTGTTCTTGCCAAGATGTCAACAGGCAGATAGGCACAGCCAGTGAATGCTGCCAGTCAGAGCTGAAAATCCAAATAAGACTAACAGAAGAGCTGCTACAAAAGGCTTTACAAAGATATGCTCTGACTTGCTGCTTGTTTTTAAATGTTGCCTTAAATCTAGATGGCACAGTTAACGTTTTTCTCCTGTGGAAGGCTGGAGGATTAGCAGTAAAGCTCTGGTGTGAAATGAATCACTCTGAATAACCAGGAACCATGCTAGAAGTGTCTATAGTGCAGGGACTGTATAAACAGTACTGGAGGCAGGCCCCGTTCCAGCAGTCCTTTTGTGCTCCGCAAAGGTTTTGAGTGAATACTTACAATTAAGCATATGTTGACATTTTTGCTGAACAGAGATTGATTTAAGTAATACACGTAAATGTTCTGTGAAACTTGAGCCTCTCTTCCAGGCTGCACACTATCAAAATAATAATAATTTAACAAAATATGCTGAGAAACTGGCTTTAAAGAATATTGTGAAAAGTGAGAGAAAAGCATCTATAGGTAGGATTTCTCTCTAATCTGAGGAAGAGTGATTATACCAAATATTTACATATCTTAGAAACTGAGTAAGGGTTGGGAATACTGGCTTCTGAGTATCAGTAGGATATCAGCTGCCAAACAAGAGAGCGCCGACTTGGATTAGAAAGGAATTGCTACTTGGCTATCCAATACTCCTTTGAAAAAGGTCGGGAAGGTTTCATTGTCAAGTGTTTTGTGGGGGAACCTAGATGAAATACATAGTGTGTCATCTTCATCTCTTGAGTTCTCTGATTTACTGTCAAACTGGAACGTCTCTGGTTAGTGATTTGTTATCTTTGAACAGCATCTTAATAATGTAGGTAACTGCTAGGCAACTGTGTGCAGCCTGCCCAGCTTTTCTGTTTTCTTTTAGCTCACAGGAGGGGAGGAGTCAGGCTGCCCAAAGCTATAAGTGCACGATTGTACTTCGCCAGCTGCGTATGTGTAGTGTCCCTGGAATGAGTTCTTGGACTCCACTGGAGTTGCTCCAGTTTTACACCAGCATGAGATGGGAATCAGGCTGTACCACCCAGAAATTAGTCATTTCAGCTTGGGTCTGCCCTTTTTAGTTTCATAATTCTGCCCAAAGCAACTAAGCCAAAAAGCTATTAGAAAAATATGTGATCAAGCAGATTTATTTTGTATTAATTTTGTGCATGTGGGGGTTTCTGTGGTTTACCTTTTCTGTAGGTGGCAAGAAGCAGGAAGCACATAGATTTCTGGCACCATGTTCACCATCAAGGGAGGGAAATGCCACAGATTGAGGGAACAGGTCAGGAAGGGTGGGGAGAGAAGCAAACCACATTCTGAACATCCAATGCCCAGAGGCCATGCAGTAAAGCATTGCAGATAATATTTGTTTGCAATGTCTTAATTTGTCTGGAAGTATTCAGCCCTTTAGGTTAATTGGAAACGTAGCACTTTCAAAAGTGAAAAATAAGAAAACTGCCACATCTTTTTTAAAGTCAAATCCAAAATGTTTCAGATCTTTTTTTTTTTTTTTTTTTTTTTTTTTTTTCCCTCATCTATACCTATTTCATACTAACCATCTTACTGAATTTAGGCTAAATTGGTAAATAATTCGGTCTCTCTAACAAAAGTCTTGTCATGTATCTCTTTTTCATATTTAATAGGATCCCTGATCTAAAAGTTTCACACAATTCCAGTTCCTCACAGAACAGAGCATAACATAACATCTTTGGACCCTCCTGACCTTTTGGAAAACCACATGATAAACACTGGATAAATAGAGTTCAGCTCTGCTCCCCCTGCAGAGCCTGACCATTTTCACTGATGGCTATTAACATCAGCTGTCAGTAAGTAGCTTACTTCTTGAGACCTTTAAGATCAATGTCAGGGCCTTTAAGTGGGTCCATGTTGTACCAATACATAGCAAGAAGCCCCAGTGCAATGTGTTATCATCTGTCTTTCCCTTACCATGAAAGAGGCAAGTTGTTTTGCGCTGTTGATTCAGCTGGAGCTCCTGGGTGGCCCATGTGCAGTTGGTCACAGGTAGATGTATTGCAGCAGTGCAAAAAAAATCCTGGATTATTGTGCTATGACTGGTTCCAGGAAGAGCGATACATCCTACCAGCCAGCTGGTGATATATAAAAAAATATTCCTGGCCATTGGTAGTGTTTTGGCACCCAGAGGCAGGAGAGGAGACTGGGACGATGCTGAAGCTGCAATACCTCAACAAAGCGAAATGTCTCTCCAACTGTTCCTCAAGGCTTTTTCTATTTTGCTTCTGTCCTGGCTTGAACCTACTGCATTTTGTCCAAGAGCTGATTTTTATCAGTTGATGATATCACAGTTTAATAGCATCAGATGTGCTACACATGAGTGGACCAGGATAGGGCTATTGTTCTTAACATACTGCTTGCAGTATGGCTTCTGATTTTGTTGAATACAATATATGGAGATGGTGGATAAAGGCCAATTCCCACGTCTTGTGAGCAAGGCACTTTGCTTTTCTGGTACTTCATCTACCAAAGAATCCCCATCTGTAGATAGTCAGAGTACCTACATAATCTTCAGGCTGAGAGCCATCCTTCAGAGCTTAGCTTCTGGTGTTTTCCATGTAAGGGGCAGAGAGGGACTCCTCATCTATGCAGCATCCCCCTGTAGGAAGGCCAGGATAAAGCTGGGCTGTGGAATCTCACTGATTGCAAGCTTGCTCTCCAATGCTGGAGATAAATCTTAAAAAATTATTTAAAAGGAATGGCAAGAGATTTTGTTTTCCAGTTTCCACAAGAGACTTTTTTCCATTTTGTTTCCTTCTGCAGTTGAAGAAATAAGGAACCCAAATAAAACAAATTCATCAGATAAACAGAAGATAAAGGATCCTGTGTGGAGCTTTGACACTGGAGGCATTTCTTCTCTTCTGTATAGTGAAGTTCACTCATCTTGTTGCTTTTGCAGCTCAAGTATAATTCACCCAAGAGGAGCACCTTGCAAGCCCTTTCTTTGTCATACTCAATCTGCTTTCTCACATTGCTAGGGTAGATCACGGTCTTAAGGGCAAAATAAGTTCATTTGGCCAAATCTGCAGCCCTAAAGTTGAAGGGTGATTAGCTGGAGAAGCATGCATCTGTGGTAGCAGTGATTTCTGAGCTGCTTCTGTGCACTAGCTGGTTCCGTAACCTCCCTGCCTGAAAAACCATAAAATGTGTGTGCTTGCAGCATATTTACATTCTTTCAGCTTTCCACAAAGCACAGGCCCTTGCCTTCAGAAAGATACCTGACCATTACTGTGGTCAGGTAAACACCTGCAGGACCTGGTCTTGTTGTGTAGCAGTCTCATCATGTAGCTGTTCATGCGTTACAGGTGATGAGCACCTCTCATTATGGTTGATACCTGACAGCTGGTGTCCAGAACATCAGGCACTTGGATATTATAGGATTCGCTTGCAGGGTAGAACCCTAGGAAATAAAAACTTTTCCTTACTCATGGCATGTATTTGTACTGGTGGAAGAGTAAGGTGTTAATAGTCAGCAAAAATCAGTGCTTAATTACAGCCCAGCGGTGCTAGTAGTCCAGAAAGTCTAGAACAATAGAAATGATGCAGCTGTCAAAGGGAATAACTGATGCACTTCCTGAAAATGCTCCTTCGTGCCTATCAGGATAAAGCCAGGCTTATCCTCCCTCAGTAGCTGGTAGAACAGCTCCCTCTGCTGAAGCGACAGCAGAAGTCTCAGCTCCCCCAGCTCCTTTGCCAACTGTCTACGTATGAGCTGCTTTAAAAAAAAAGGAACGGAGGCACCATCAGGGACAGGTGAGAAGGTGATTAGATAAGGGGAGGACATTTTGTCTTCCCTCTTACCCCATATCTCACCTGTTGACCGGGGTGGCACAATGCAGGGATCATTCTGTTACACAAGAGAAGCTCAGTACCTTGGTGCATTGATCACAACAGTTAGTGAAAAGCAGTCAAATGTTGTCACCTATGTACTGAAGAGATTTCTAAATTTTATTTTTATAAGAGGCTAAAATACGTGGTATACAGGATTTTGGAAGCTGAAACCTGTTCGGATGAGAACAGATGGAATTATAAGTGGAGCCTGGCCTTGGATTCCAGAGAAAAGAGTCAAATTTCTGACCATAAGTGGATTGCTTCACATCTCCATGGTAGGTTCAGTATTCCCTTGGCAAAAAAAAAATTAAAAAAAAAAAAATAGTATGAGGATAAATCTTCATGGCTGTGGAGTGCTCAGAAGCATTGGTGAATGTGAGTTTGAGAAAAAGCCAGCCCGTGACAACCCAGTCGGGTGCCTCAGTAGTGAAACATGGATGACTTAAGAATTGGCTTACTCCATTAAAAAATCCAAACCCTAACCCTACTGTTGCTTTAATATGATTGGGTTTTCATGAGTATTCCTTGAAAAATATGAAGACAGGACTGTATGCTATACCTGATCAGCATGCTAATTCTCTGCAATGTAAAAAGAGGCATTGATTTTCACATTGCTGTTAGCCCATAATGTGAATCTTCTTGGTCAAACTTAGAAGGATTTAAAAGCAAAAGAGAGAGAAAATCTGTTCTGTGTTGATTATGCCTTCCATTTAGTTACAGTGGCTTGTTATAAAAACTAGCTGGAAAAGTTAACAATTTCATTGCAGAGTGGTATGAACAGCTGAAAGAATTATTTATCAATTAATAATTTAAGAATTATTAACTGATTATCACTGAATATGATAATTCTGAAAATACATATATATATATTAGGAAATGACATTGTTTCAATCAAAATATTCCGTATCCAGAAAAGGAAGCATTTCATGTTTTTCCTTGACTGGTCTTATTGGAAAGACTTTGTTGAAATTAAAAAGAAAATGGGAGCTGTAAAACAAAGATTCATGTAGCCATATGGTGGCAGATAAATGCTTTGAAATGTTTTGAGCTTCAAAAAAAAGTTTGTACATGTTGCAGAACAAACACAAAAAACTCGTTTTAGTTTTCCTAACAAAGCTAATCATTCTTTAAAGAACACCCAACCCAAAGTACTCTTACGGGATAGACCTTGTCTTATGCTTTCTGACTGGGTCTCCAGGCAGCAGAGAAGCCAGATCACTCCTGTCCTGCCACTCCCATGGGCGAGATCAGTTGCAATGGCAGGGCTAAAAGAGGCCTGTACTTACATGGACTGGCAGCTGACCCAGGGGAACCTCAGTCTGTGGGGCTGTTGGAGAGTGTTGAGGGAGCCAAGCCTTTGAAACAAAGGGATGGAAAGCCATAGATGAAATTATGTACCTTCAGTTGTTTGTGGGGTGGGAGAGTCCATCTCAGTGAAGAGTATAGTGTGTACCTCTGGGCTTTGTCAGGGATGTTTGTGAGTAGTTCCAAACCAGTTTTGTAGGAAATGGCCTCTGAAAAGCAAAGCTCAGAAGGAGAAAGAGTGTAAGGAGGGCAACTGGTTCCTCTCCCAGCCTGGCAAGCCTTTGCTGGAGACCCCTTCCACACGTAACTTCTGAGGAAGGAAAAGGTGGGACACAGCAGCAGCTCACCATCACTTGAGCAGATTCACTGGCTCTGGGACAGAACAAGAGTTGGGGAAGCACAGAGATTTCACCAAGGCTTCTTGGACAAACTGAAACATCTATAATGTTGTGGGAGGCTGTGAGAGGAACAGGACAGAAAAGATAGTTGCAATCCAGGCAGCTAATGAGGCCTTGGAAGGAACAGATGCAAGCTGTCAGTGCAGGACTGGAGTGGGAAGAGAAGCAAAAGGCTGTTGGGGGAGAAGTTTAGGAGAGAGAAGACAGACGATGGGGAGGAGGGGAAAGTTTTTAGGTGGGAGGAAAGAGCAAACAAGAGAGAAGGACTCTGCTTCGGAAAAAAGGGAATAAGGGAGTCTGAGAGGTTTAGAGAGAGAGGGGGAAAAAAAAAAGAAAAGGGGTTCCTTGTAGAAAAAAAATGTGTGAATATGTAAAGCAGGCCTCTGCTTTCATCTCCAGAGCACTGCATTTCCAACCAGCTGGCAGTGCAGCATATGTACAGCTAGCTGACCCCTCTGGGGATTCCCCAGTCAGTGAAGGAGGGACCTTTGTAGTCTTGGTTAGGCCGGCTGGCTTAGGCTGGTACCTCCACACACCGGTGTGGGGCAACCATCAGTAAAAGTCTGAGTTAAGTCTACAGTGAAGATGTACTCTCTGCATTTACAGACCATTTGCTCCAACGTGACAATGACCTCAGCTAGAACTATGGGCTTCTAAGGCAGTGCAGATAATATTTAAGGGAGAAAAATTAATGGTAGAGAAGAGAGGTGGAATACAGTTCTGCTTTTGTAGGCCTTGTAGCAAATAAATGGGCAAGGCTAGCACTTCTTGTGCTAGTGGTTTTGACATGAAGACTGGCTAATGAAGCCTTATTTTCTGCTTGAATGCAAGGAACAGACTTGCTGTTGGACTTGCAGAAGGTCATTCAGTGATGCTGGTGATTCATGGTAGCAGGACAGTGGTCTCTTGAGAGCAGTCATGAAATCTGAATTTGCTAACTGGAAATAATGATATTGTGGTGGAAGGCTCTCATCTGTTGCCAGAGGCTCTTAGCGGAAGCTTGTTCCAAACCATGTTTACCACAGATGTCTCCTCTCCTTTCTCTCACCAAGATCCTTTCCTGGCACATAAAGACGAGAAGGATCATGCAGTTTGCCACTTCTCTTGTCCAAACATCAAAAATTTTGGAAATTCTGACTTAACCCAGAAGAAGTTTTTAGGGGAAACAAATTAGCTCTGTTCACCTCAGTAGTGATTAAATGTCAATACCGCTATTATTTATGTGAAACAAAACTCACTGACAGCTGGACCCAGATTTGACCCTCTCCAACCTCTGCTGGAGTCCATGAGAGTTGGACGTGAGCTCCTTGTTCCTGCAGAGGCTGGGAGGCTGTGGAGACATTGTTTGTAGCAGACTTTGGGGACAGAACATAATTAGGGGCTTGGAGGGCAGCGGAGGAGGAATGTGAAACTGAATGACAGGCTTCTTTTCTCTACAACTTTTACAAGATGCTCTGGTGTTTTACTAGATTTACTTAGGCAGAGTCAAATACATGGTGCAAAACCTTCAAGTGCTTTGAAATGGAAACTGCTCTCACAATGCCCCATTTTGCCTGTTTTGATCACGGCTGAAACCTAGCAAGAGATTGCTGCTTCAGAAGTTCAAAGTGATTCAGAACAGAACCTGAGAGATATTCCAAATGTTAAAAATACCTCCTTTTGTTTCTGTGGCATGTACTAATGCTTGCCATGGAAAAGCGTGTAAGCCTCACTCTGATGTTGCATGTCAGCAGCGTCTTTATGACAATCCGGTTCTAAAAAAGCACTTACTGCTCCTATCTCCTTAGCAGGACTGTAACACGTTGACTTACAGAGGTTTGTTTCTGTAGTGTTTAGTTGTTCCCTCCCCCGCCCCCCCAGAAAACTAGAGGGGAAATTGGACAAGACTTTATATTTTAGAGTCAAAAGAAGGAAATTGGCTTTGTTAGGCACTTTATTGGTAACCAGAACAGATTTTCTGTCACAGGTCTACCAGACACTTCCTCTCATGGTGTTCTGACTCATAAATTTAAGCTACAGATTGACTGCTTCTGTCTGCTTCACTTCCCTCCCTTGGAGATGCCTTGTCACTTGGAGAATCCTTACACCACCATATGAGTAGCTTAGCTGATCCTCAAACATCTGCTGTATTGTTGTAATTTATTGTGATATACCAAGAAAAAACAAAATCTCTGTTGGTTTCCTAGATATACCAAGCTATAATTTGTAAGGATGCTGATGCCTATCAGCTCAGCTGCCTGTGCAGTACATATGCCTGAAAAACAAGTAAATTGGACAAGTCTGGCTTTTATTTTAAATGTCAGTGTTTTTGTGAGTCAAGGCTTTTAATAGGGATGCTGCTGTCTTTCTAGGGCTGGTTGTAACTATGTTTGACTAAGAAATGTTTTCATCTCTTTTGCAAAAATATTTACTTTAGACAAGAATCTCACTAAAATCCAGGAGTAATGTTGCCTCCGCAGATGCAGAGTGAGGTCCATTTCTTCTTTGATCTCCCTGTACGACAGTTTGATCTGCTGATATCTGACAAACAGGCTCAAGCCTTGGCCCTGTTTTGTTTTTTTTCTCATCAGTGTAGCAAGGAGTAGCAGTACTTTTCTCACAAGTGCAGAAATAACAGGGAGATTAATTCTTCTATCCCACAAGAAAACTGTGAATTTCCTATTATTTTCTCATCTTACTGGGATGAAGATGTGAAATCCAGAAAATTGCTATGGGAAATGGAAAAAAATAAGATTGGGTTTCTTGAAATGCTGTTTCATTAGTTTAACAACATTGCTTCACTTTGATCTTTAAAAATGCCTGCACTTCATACATAGAAATTAAATTTCAAAACAAAATTTCACATTAAGCAGAAAAATAAAATCAGAAAAAAAGGTAGCCACACTTGCATACATTTTTATACCACTCCCCCCCCCCCCCCCCCCAAAAAAAAAAAAAAGTGTTTTCCAGCAACATTGGTTCATGAAGAAAATATTAACAACCTTTAGAACATCAGAGCTGTTTTGTCCTCAGGATTTGGAAGAGGATGCCAAGGCTGATCACAGTATATTCTCCTCCTCCTTTGTGAATTAGTGTCTTCTGTTCAATTTCAGCCTCTGGAGAATCAGGCTGAAGCCTTTGCAAAGCATCCAGCAGAAGGCTGGGTGCTGTAGAGGGTGTGGTAGCCTGCAGGGCTCAGAAAATAATCAGCTCATGTCCTGAAGCATGAAATTTGATTATCCTCCCTTTTTCAGACCACATCGCTGCGGTTACATCTAGCCACTTAAGAACCCTGTCGCAGTGCTTAGCTCTGTGCCCCCCGCAGCAGTGAACGCTGCCATCTGACTATGCATTGCATACAATAATCTCTCTTTAGATTTATGTCACAAGCCATTGAATTCCATTGACAGCCCATGCTCACTTCTCATGAAAAATGGTGAAAGGATGGCAGGTTAATTTTCTTCTCCTTTGAAACTTTTTTTTTTCTTTACATTCATGCTTCCCTTTTCCAGTATAAACAAACAGAACCATGCTTTTCAAGTTTTTGTCCCATATATAGACTGGATCTACCATATAGTGGTTTACAGGGAAAAGAATGCAGGTAATGCATGGGAAAACAACTCAATTTCCTCTAGCTGGGTGTGTATCAGTTCGCTGATGTGGAGCTGTATAACTTTAACCGATAGGGGACCTATCCAGGCCTTTGTAGAAGACAAAGTGAGCTGATGACAACCATGCTGCTCTGGAAAAAATCCAAGAGAACTTCATGTAGGAGTAAGTGAGCATCTGAGTGACGTTAGCAAAGACATGTCCAGTTCCCAGTTGGAGAAAAACATGTGTTAACCATAACCTATAAAGAAAAAAATTCCCAAATGCAAGTGAAACAGATCAGCACTTGCAAAGCAAAGCTGGGAAGAAGGAACATGAAGAAAGGAGCATGGCAGAAGTGTGTTGTACTCTAGCACCTGGATGGACGGCTGCCTTCAATTACATAAACCATCTGACAAGAATGGAAAGTGCTTTTGAACACCAGCAAACAGCAACCACAAAGATTTCTAGGCAGATGTTAATGAACTTTGTACTGAAAGCAGTGAATGGAAGTACTAGGAGATGTGGGGAAATGAAAAGCAGGGACTCTGGAAAAACAAATACTCTCCCTTCTGCACTGCTAGCATGTAACTTCCCTGATGGTAAATCATCAGCCATTTTTCAATATAATTGTCACCTCTTGAAGGCATTTATGCAGCTCTGTTCCCTTGCAGCATAGCCATCTCGCAATTTCTCAATGCTTTTGTTCTTTCATGTGATGTTAGGTAACTGCACTGCTAGGTAATACTCTACAAATACCCCCTGTACAAATGGAGAATTGAGACACTTGGAGATGGAGCTTAAATTCCCAAGCATGGTGCAGGTATGACTCAGTGTTACAATATGTAATTTAGATGCCAAGTCATAATGCAGAATTACAGCCATGAATTAGGGGATTTGGCTCCGTACACAATACAAATTAAGCTAGGTGTCTAAAACTTTGTTTTCTAGATGTCTGTCAGCAGACAGACTACTGCTGATACTTGCCAGCACAGTAATACAAAGAACAGAGTAAGGCTGAAACCCGATGTTCTGAAGGAAAGAAGAGAGGCACCACCAGTGCATTGGGCAGGCAGCATCCGTGTCCTTGCGGTGCTGTGCCGGGAGATTCCACCACGTAGGCTGGAGCGTGCCGAAGTGTGAATCCTACAGCTGAACCAAGTTGTATCACAGTACTGTAACAACATCCACTTCAGTGGGGTAAAAGTTGTATCATGCTGTTAGAAAAGTATTTCAAACTCTGCTTCATGCTTTACATGTTATTTTTCTTAAGTTTCCTAGTAACTTCCCTTTTACATTATTCAGTTTTTTGAAAGTTCAGTTAAAAATAACCATGAAACTCAAACAGTCTTACATGTGCGTGCTTTACATTTTCATTTTTAAATATAGAAAAGGCTTCAAAGGCTGCCTTAGTACAATGTACGTATGTGGATTCAGATAATTTAGGAGACTAAAGAAAGCATTTCACCAGGGCTGTATGTGTCCATGATACATGGATAGAACTGGTCAGTATTCTGCGATTGGCAAACTAATGTCTAGTTGATGCCACCTTTCTTCATGGCTGCATGATAGAATAAAAGACTAAGAGAAAGGTTGGGTTTGGGCTTCTCAAGTGATACAATTTTTTATTCTTCAGCAGCATTGTAAAGCTTCATATTTGGTCTTCCTGCAGTGAACATTAAACATAAATGGACTCTGCTGCCTTCAGAAAAGACAGAAAGCACGCATCACTTCAGCACTATGGGAGACTCAATACCAAAGAATAACTTGCAAGTAAGAGCAGGAGACTAGCAGCACGTGTGGTTTGGTCCTCTGATGATCTGAAAAGCCTGAGCACTCTACTGCTGTTCTGGCCTTATGCTGGGATGTTAATATTGAACTGTTTGTATGTGTTAGAAAATAGGTCAGCCACAGAAATATTCCAGAATCTTTGCCTGAATTCCATACTACTACCAGAACAGCCCACTGCCTCTTCTTTCCGAACAACCCTTCTTTTCCTCCACTGATTTAGCTTTGAATTTTCATGCTGCACTAGCATGACATGAAAAAAAAGGTCTTTGATCTTTGGTTTCTGTCATACAAAATAAATAAATAAATAAAATCAAAGTTACCTTGCCATTGTTTAGATAGTTTTTAATAAGGAAAAGGGAGAAAAAAGCCTTACTGTGTCTGTATGCTCCATCCAGTGCTCTGATGCTATTATAATTTCTGTGTTCCTACTTAAAATGTCTTGGCACTTTTTCTTTGTGTGTTTCTGAGATAAGCAGCAATTCTCTTTCCAGAAAAAAATCACACAAAAGTTCTCCTTTTCTGTTTCATTGTGGGATCTGCAATCCTCATAGGTTTTACAGGTTGCGTTTATTAGGAGGCATCGACTGTATGCATAACAGCCCCATTACTCTGCTTTGTTTTTCAACATACTGATCTTGGCATAATATCACCCAAAGAAGGGCTATGTGTCTTCTTGTGCTTGCAAGCCAATATTATTTCTAGTCTGTCCACTTGAACAGCTCACTCATTTTTTTTTTGCTTTTTACCTCTGTGCAGATTTTCAAAAGCACTTTTCCATACAAAGGAAGGAAAAATACCTTAAAATGGATCAGCCCTCCTTTTGTATCCAGACTAGTGAAACTGCTGTGTGGTTAAATTATTTTAGACGTAGATCTCAGGATAATATTCAAGTTCATATAGACAGAGGCACAGGACAACTTAATGAATACTAAGGAGCTGCATAGCTGTGTTTAAATTTATCTAGACAGCCACAGCAGGGGGGCCCTGTTACTCCCACCCAGGATGTTAAAGGGGCTGTCTGCACCTCTGAAGGAAAAGAAAATGATGCCAGAACAAAAGGGACCTGAAAGAGAAGTCAGTTCCAGTTGGACATTTAAGTTTGTTCTTATCAAATTTCAAGTGAAGCAAGCAGGGAGTCAGGGAGGATATAAATTGAATTATGTTCAGGGTGTGGGCTGTAATGAGGCAGCTGGTATTGGCAAACTCTTCCCTCGTTCTTCACCCCCTTATGAGAGACTAATCGTATTGCATAAAGCGCTGTTGCTTGGAAAAAAGTAGTTCCACGGTCCTGTTTCAGCAACAGAGGATTCTGGATGTGGCAATGTGTTGGAGAGAGTAAATGCAGGCATCAGCAGTAGCATGTGTGGGTCTTATGACAAAGAACTAGCTCGAATATGATGTTCATCACGGTCAATGAGAAAGCTGTTGTTAAGAAACTGCTTACCAGAACCTAAGCAGCACTCTGTAAATTTCAAGGAAATCATTGGCCACCAGCTTGACTTTTTCTAGGCTTTATGGGGTTAGGTTACAAGCATGGAAACTTTCATGTGTTGAGTATGCAATGGGAGAACTTTCTGTTGTTCCTGGAACACAGCAGAAAAACATGCTGAGAATTGGAAGAACAACTTAGCAATAAAAAAGGTGAATACAACAAATAGTTCCCAGGGTATGAGCTTTCAGGCAATGCAGATTCATTCCTCATCCCATCTGGTCTGCGAGTAATGGGTGAGCCTATAAATAACCAAAGTCTGGTTAAGAATTCAAAAACTGGAAGCCCCCTGCAGTCCTGATCATGCGACGCTGTGCTTTATTTCCAAAACACCTATCTTCACAAAACCCAAGCAGCAGATCCCTCATTAGTACATTGTATTAGTTTTGTTCCTGAAACTAAAAAGACAGCTACTACCAGAGAAAGATTAGCAGCATTTGCTGTAACGCCCAGGTTGTCTTCCAGCGTGCTGAATAAGGTCATGCTGAAGTTTTCTCCTGAGGTCCACTTAGACTCTGTTCCTGCAGGGAACGCCAGCTTGGAGCAGGTATCACATCCAGCCTTCATCCTGGAATCCTATCAGAACACATCACTGGCAGAAACCATTTGCTGTGTGGAAGACAGAAGGGCTAAGCAAAGAAGCCTGGCATAAACAAGTGAAAAATCAATATTACTGACCTGAATTATGTTTATGAGTTAGCAGGCTGGAAAAGCCTGACATTTCTCTGGGCACATCTAACTGGCATGTTTGCTGCAGATAACCCAAGCTGCCACTGACTTGGCCAGAAAACACAAGACTAATGTTTTCCTTTGTATAAACTGTTCCTGAGCTTTTTCCCCAAAGTATTGGAATGTGCTTTTCATCGGTATAGGTTGACATGACTTCTTTTTCCATCTACTTTTAGGGGGGCATGATGGAGCTGACATTTTCATTTCTATAAATAAACACCCCAGGTCAAAAAATTGGAAACCTTCACTCAACAATGGTATTTCAAGTTACCATTTACTTTGGATTCCTCCTCTAGATTCCAGTGTCGTGGAGGAATATTTGCTGTATGAGCAGTACAGGCTTATGTAACTGGAGGCTTATCATGCCTGTCTAGCAAGTTAGTGAAGTATGTTGTCCCCAGTACAAGATCCCTTAGCTCAAAGGACAAAGTGGGGTAAAACGGGGTGCTCTTTTTAGGGCAGCGGAAATCCCAGGGTGAGGAATCCAAAGAGAAGCAGACTCCCAGGGCAGTCCCTGTAGGTCATCACAGATATTTGCTCATTCCTTGTGCGTCCTTTTTTCATATAAAGGCTGCTGCTTTGGCAAGTGGGAGCAACAGGATGGTTGGTGGCACAAGGACAATTGCAGTTGTGGGCGCTATCGTCTGCCACCTACCGAACAGTAATTAATAAGGTCTGCCCTGAACAATACCGCTGGCTTGTCGAATGCTGACATGTGCAACAGATTCTGGAGGGAAGAGACACTCCGTCTGGGGTCCCACCCATCCTCCCCCTCCTCCTCCTCATCTTCACAGCCTGCTTAGAAGCATTCTTTTTTCCTTTTTTTTTTTCACAGCAAAGGTTGCAGTGTATAAAAAGTGGCGTGAAACATTTTGTCTCTTCGGTCTGTTTCCAGCAATGTCATGGATTTCACTGGTGCGGTATAATTAGGAGTTGCATTCTGAATTGACAAAGAATGGGTTTTGGTTGTTTATGTTGATGCTTTGCAACTATGAGATTTCCCTGAGTCCCTGTGTCACTGGAAGTCACTGGTAGCTTCAGTTTGTAAGTGTAGCTTTCTTTGCTCAGTCATCACTTTCTCAGTGTTTTGCCACATAGTTTTGAACTTTTTTTTACTGTAGTTCTTCAAGAGACATGATCAGCCAGAAATAAAGGGAAATATTTGTTCTTTTTAGTGTGAGGGAATCACTGTACTGTTAGTGGGCACAAACACTCAGTGAGGTGCACTGCTTTTAAGTACAAAGATCCATTAAAGAGTTATCTCATTTTCAAGGTAACTGCTTCTTTGCAGCACTGCCAGATCTGCCTGCAGTTTAACTAAAGCTCTTCACATATTGGGGTGAATCAGGTGGAGCTCCAGTGAGCATGGTGTAGTTTCCTTTTCAGAGAGCCTAACCTGATGTCTCTAAAACCGAATGCAACATTTAAGTTCTGAGTTGTGCTACAGCATGGAAATCTAGATTAAGTTCATCATTTATTAACATCTAACATCCCAAATAGACACAAAATTTTCTTGCTTCACAAATGTGAAACTCGGAGGGATATTAGTTGTGTATTTAGTTCACACAGTACTGTGTTGATATCCCAAGCTAGTAACGTATGAGCTAGTTTCAGCAACTGGAAGCAATAAAGCCACGTAAAAGTGGCACTCGGTCAAACTAACTGTCTTGCTGAGTAGTAGCCATCATATCCGAAGTACAGCCCAACGTCAGCCTGTGTTAATGCAGGTATTACCCTGCGGCATTTAGAAGCACCATATTGCATGGTGTTAGCTGCATTTTATGGTGTGCGTGTCCCCAGTGTCATACGGGGTCCTGCTAGACTGCCTGACTAAATGCAGGTGAGTAAGCATGCTGAAGCCCCTTGACCTACCCACCTTACATGCATTACCAGGACCTCGGGTGCTTGTAGACATGTGGCATGTCGAACTTGGGCTGCCCACCTGTGCTGTTGCCCCTGAGGGAAGATGGTGATGCTTTGCTGGGCAGAATGTAGGGACTAACTTGTCTTCTGAATGTGAAACACAGTTGGGCCCGTGCTGAGCATTAATGTCATTCTAAGCTTGTTCCCCCATCATAGCATAACTTTAGTAAAGGGATATGCCCAAACACTTTGGAGAGGAAGTGAGTTTAGGTTTTAACACAGGAAATTGTCCATGTATCCATCTACAAAGGCAAGAGTGAGTGTGTCTGGAATTAAATGTACATCTGCTCTTAATCATGCTGCAGTCTGTGTTTTCCATTAATTTTATCAGCTGTAATTTGATCAGATGAGTCCCATGAAGTTTTAGACGATGTGTATAATGCCATGGCTGCTTTGTAGGATTTGGAAGCAGGTGCTATTGACCCACTTCTCTGGAATACAAGGCTGTGGAAGAGAGTGAAGAGACTTCATCCCTCCTCCCCCTGAAAAGTAGATTTAGATAGGAATTAACTGTCCTGAATTTGGCCACTATCAATAAAAGTGAGAAAGTGCAGAGTATATTTTATATACTTGCGCACATGTATATGTATATGTGTGCACATTTTCTGCCTTACTAGCAGTAAATTCTGACAAGATTCTGGAAACTTGGCACCTTTCCTCATCCCAGGTCTGGCATTGTGCCCACTCTGTATATAAGAGTGAAAAGCTTTTCAATTTCTACAATCCAATTCATTATGCAGCGGTGCACAAATTGCCACATGTGTGCTGTTAGGAAGTCTCAGCACAGATGGAAATAGACCTTGTCACAAAATATAGGCATTCATCACTGGTGATGCTGAGCTTCCCCACTTGGAGATTGATTAGCTGTCTTGAAGTTCATTTACAAACTGATCAAAGCCGTGAAATGGGGCTGACTGGCTAAGTTCTGTTTATTCCCGCATGCCATTTGAAACAAACTGGAGGAAGACCAAAGGGGGAAGAATTTTGAATACTACAGGTAAGAAAGGCCTCCTACTCTTAGATTTGTAAATTCTCTTTTCACTAGAATAAGAGGAGACTTTTTTACAATTACATTTTAGATACATATGGTGAATGGATTCAGCATATTGATGAAAAAAAAATAAAGGCCAAATCTTCATCTGCAGTTAAATAATGTAAAAAAACACTGGATCCTGTATTTCAAAATATATGACCAGGCACTACTTTGAGTATACTGACTATATAAAACGTGGGACATCCTTTAGGAATGGTTTATTTCTCATGATATGTAAAATCATACAAATGGCTGCACTGGCTTTTTGTTTCCGTTTTCTCCTCTGGACAGTGCTAAGAACTGGCAATTTCCATGAGTTCACTAAAACACTAATGGAATATAGGCATCATTGAAATCTCAGGCTTGAACTTTTGGGGTATGAGGTTTATAATATTCAACTCTGAAGACTTGTATGTCTGGGAGAATACGGAATGGAGAAATTGAAGCCTTCACACAGAAGATCTGAACTATCTCTTAGCGTACTAATTTGTATCTCTCTGATAGCAACGAGAAGGGGTATGTTGAGTGATGCAAGACTGACCTAAGCCACATGCTCAGTGTGACTTAAATGGTAGTGTTTTTTCCTTCTTCTTTTTTTTTTTTTTTTTCCTGGTTGTTCTTAAAATTGAGGAAAGAGGGAGATAATTTTACTATAAACTGTAAAAGATGTTCGGAACTAAGGTTTTGGTATTGGATATCTCCAGGGGAAACACCTAGAGGATCAGATCTCTCGAAGTGTTTCATATCTTTACCTTAATTTTAGAAGGCAGGGACTGCACAGCACCCATCACAAATGAAGTCCCAATCCTGATGGGAGGCAGTTTGCTCCGTGAAAGTGAGAAATGGTTGTGACAGAAGACAGAATAATGCACATAGCAGAGAATCTAGAAGCCTTTTCATACAAAGAAGGAAAAAATAACAAATATTAGTGCCTTTCCCTGATAATGCCATCACACAGCGATGTACCTGCCAGCATTTCACCCAAATGGATGCAGACTCCAGGATTTTCAGTTTTCAACTGGATTCTGTGGCTCTTCCTGGCAGCTTGGAAAAGCTTGGTTCAAAGGGTCCTTTTTTTGTTAATAGTGCTTCTTTTTCATGGCTGTCTCTGTCGCCCTTCATTCCAGCTGGAGTCTGAAATGGAAGTACTGTGCTAATGCTCCACAGCACAGCCTGGGGCTTTCCAGCCCAGCCAGATGCTGGAAGTCCTGGAAATCTCGCAAAAGAGCCTGCCCATATCGCCAGCTCAGTTGTTCCTTGGTTGTCTACAGTCGTGGAGGATGGGCTGTGATGGTCTGGGTGGCCCTACCAGTCCTGTGTTCACAAGTTCAGATAAGATGGCTTGGTTGTGATCTAGACAGACAGGTACTTTCTTAGATGCTATCTACTATTACAGTTTACCAACCATTCTTTTTTGGGTGGCTGGTTTTCTTCTTGTGCCAGGCCCATCATGCTGGGCAACGTACTGAGGAGACAGAGCTCTTCATCTTTTCCATGACTGGCCTTATACACTTGTATGGAGAGGGCTGATGATAACTCTGCTATGAGAGTTCAGGGAACTGTAAGCACTTTATTCAGTCCCTGAGTTGTTCTGAACAATTGCCTAGATCAGTATGTTGACTTGTGATACTAGCTTGGTACACAACAAACCACTAGTTTCTTTCCTCCAGCATTTTTGCATCTTTTATCCAGCAGCGTGTCACGTGTCCACACCTCTGAGCATGAAGCCCAGGTCCTATTGAAATACCATCCCTGAAGAATGCTGTGTTCTGCAGCTACTCACAACTTTTCATTGTTTGCTCAACCTTTCAGCCCATCACAGTGGAATCATAGAAAGTGCTGTAAACCAGATTCAGATCTGACATACCGTGGAACAATCTAGAGTAAGTCCAGAGTCCCTCTGAATTTATTTAAGTGAAATCAGGAAGGAGATTTATCCTGCTCTCCTAGGCATCTGTATCCATCTCTGGCAGCTGCTGCTGCCTGTGAGGAGAGAAGACTTTAACTGCTGATTCCCCAGGTAATACTAGGGAAGAGTGAGTATGGGCAAACAGTCATGGACATCAATGGTGCTAAATTCTGTTAAGTGTACAACTTAGACAAGAAAGGAAACAAAAGAAAGCAAACATTTTCTCGTAACCCAAGTCTAGCTGGGAACAGGGAAAAAAATCTTTGCCAGCCCTCCTCCTCTCTCCCAACTTTCCTCCCACCATTTCAGTACCAAATATAACCCAAACCTTTGGAGTTTGTCAGCTGTTGGAATATAATGTTGTTCTATGTTTGGTTTCCATCTGGGACTGGAGGCAGAACTGCAGTAATACTGCAAGACAAGCCTCTTGCATGCTGCTTCTGATCAGGGGCAGGAATCAGGCCTGCCCCCTGGAAGGGCCTAGATGTGTTGCAGGATGATCAGGTGTCCCCCAGAGCTCTGGGAAGTACTGTTGTGTCAAGCCATCAGCTCCTTGGGATGCATGTTCTTTGTTCCTGGGCACATGCAAACGTTTCCAAGCAGATCTATGCAGCACACGAGGGCTTTCCAAACACAGAACTGGGCCAGCTCACAGCACCTTCTGTGAAAAGTATTGCTCAAAATGCTCAACCGAAGTGTGTAGGACTTGACTGTTCTCAAATGTCTTTCTTTTTACAGCTATCCCTGTACGTTGCTGTTAAAGTCACAGACAAAATATATTAATATATGAAAGAGGACCCTTGCATGAAAATAAAAATGGTATTTCTGAAAACAGTGCAAGTTTCATGGAGTGTGAAGATAAGAAGTAAGAATGTGTCATGACATTGGTTCCGTTTGTTAGTTTAAGAGCATTCTTTGGGCTTCTGTATACAGTGGCAAAATCCCTCAGTCATTTTTCCTTCCCCTGACAAAGTGCTCTCATTAAGGGATTAAATATGTTACTGTAATACTATTCATAATGTATACACTTTGCAGCCCCTCACATCTGTTCTCTGCACTATGTATCTAATCATCAAGACCTTTATTCGTATTTGCCTTGTAAATAACAGGGCAGGATACCAAAGGATTCTTGGACTGAGAGGAAATGACAGAGGGTTGATGTAATGGTCTAATTAAAGATTTCAAGGTCAGAGGAGAGAAATCCAGAATTCAGTGGTGTGGAGGGGCTCGCAGGATACACAGCACTTCCCCATTTTTATTGGCAGAGCTGTGATCAAAGTCACCAGCTGTTACATCGCAAGGAACGAGCTTCTGCCAGATCACCCAGATTCTGATCAGGGGTGTTCTGATGTTCTCAGCCATATATTAAGAGAGATGACAAGCTTTACTTTGCACAGGAGGAATTATGAGGAAGGCAGGCAGCTCGTGAGAGCAGAGGGCTTGTTCTCCGGTAGGCACTGACAGCCTACAGGGGAGTGAGTCAAACTTTTCTTTCTTCCTGCTGACCTGTCAGCTGTCTGACTCTCTTGGGTCAATGAGCTCAGATGACAGAGTAAAATATACGATGAAGATGCCATCTGTGTTTTCAGCATATTTGTTCAGCTATGCCTTCCCATATCACTTCTGCTGTTAATATTTAGAGTGGAAGAATGTGTTTTGTGATGGAACTGGGCTTAGTGGCCTGGATTGCTAGGTGGTACCAAGATAACATTTCAAAAATTCACAAAGAAAATTATAGAAAATGTCACTGCAGAACAATGTACATACTTTATATGACAAGACATTTAAACTATTTTGTGTATCTGTTCACCCAAACACACGTATGCGGTGCATCACGTAGATGAATTAATAGATATCATTAAGACAAAACTCATTAATTTTAAAGTTGTCTTTGCAGAAAAAGATTTTTCCCCCAAATAGTTTTTAGGTGTTACTTACTTCGCTGAAATCAGTAGATAGCAATGAAACTTTTTCACTGGAAATGCTGCAAGCAGTTCAATAAGGCATCAGTGTCTCAGTTGTGAAGCTAGAGTTAAGTGAAACACATGGGTAGGTGTACAAGGTGAGCATTAAACAATAAGGATCTGTGTGATAAACAGTACTTACAGAGTGCTGGCTATTTTTGTGGCCAGTGTGACAGGCAAGTTGAGCACCAGAAATAAAAGCTTCTGAGCTGCTATGTTTGATGAGTTGGAATGATGCTCAGAAGGGATGGCTGTAGCAAACTCAGACTCTGTGAACTGACACAGTCGGGTACTTATAACAAGTGTGAGGACATTTCAGCTGTCTAAACATTGCCCAGTGTTTGGTAGAGATCTTTGTGGAAGAGAGTTTTAAGGAGACATTTGAAGAATTTGAAGGTCACTGATGCTTTATCTGGCTAATGTCAGTAGCAAATCAATTCTAAACAAATGATTATGCATGTATTTGAAGAAGTGAGAAGACATGCCAAAATCAAAGAGACACAAAGTGTAGAACATGGTGGAGCTTCGGTCTGAAAGAGCAGTTTAACTGGCCTGCCAGCAACCACTTCTCTCTTTCTCAGGCATCTCTCAGCTGTAGAGGCAGTGCTGAGACAGTGTAAATGAATTGTTCTGGCAGCCAAGAGCTTCCTTCTATTATAGACCAAAAGAATATCTTAGGGACAGGCATGTGATGGGTCCAGTAGAAAGTCCTATCCCATGGCAGGATGGGTGTATGACAAGACTGGAAATGTGTATTGCATGACCAGAATGCTCACATGCTGTACAATGTTACTGGCTCTGCTTATTTGGAGGATACTGGTCTCTTCTCACTCCATGGACATAGGTGCATTTGCCTGACAAAGGTTACCTTCCGCTGCTTCCATAACTGGCTATGAAGCTTGTCTACTTGGAAAAATCCTGTCTCTGCTTTACAGCACTCAAAACATAAATCTGTTTATGACTTTTGTGAGCCTCTGTCATTGTATCAGCGGCTTGGTTTGGTTCTGGATTTAGGGAAAGCTGGTTACACGATCCTAGACAATTCTGACTTGGAAATTTAGAGGAAAGAACAGGGCCTTGCTACGCCCTAAATCTTCAATGGTATATCCCTTTTGAGTTTATTCTGAAGTTCTGCCTTCTTTCAACCTATTTCATTTACAGTGGACATGATCAAACCTCCCTGCTTGAGTTCTGCTGAACCAGGGGAAATATGGTAGTAGAGATGAGAGCAGCTATTCAGAGACATTCCTGATTTCTGATCTAGAGCACTGTGATTTCTGTCTGACACTGTGTTCCCTCAAAAAGTGAACTGGCCTAATGGCATGCTAAGAATTACCTTAAGGCCAGGATACAGAGGGAGCTTATTTTAGCCAGAACTGGCTGTTGTCCCAGACTAGAACCTCTGGATTGCAGGAGCTGAGTGAAAGAGATCTAGAACCCACTGCAATAGGTATTGCAATTATTTATCCACTTTAAATTTCCTGTATGCTTTCCCTCATCCATTCACCAGGCCTCTGGAGATATTTTGCTTATGATAGCATTGTGGAAGAAGAAGTTACACTAATTTGAGCTGGATTTTGATGGTCACAAAAGAAAGTGCAGTGGTATTTGTACAGTTTTTAATGTGCCAAATGGTGGTTTTGAAAGACCTGAATTCTGCACCTGGCTTTTTTTTTTCCTGGCTTCCCAGGTGATCCTGAGAAAGTCGGTTTTCGGTTTACTTTTCTCTTCTTCTGCTTCCCCACCGCTGAAGTAGTATAAAACACTTCAAATGTGTGGGTGAGAAATACATGATGCTGGTTCACATCAGTGAGAATATGGAGTGTTACTACTAGCAAAAAGGGTGGTTTTATTTAGTCTTCCTTATCTGGATCAAAGATTCAGACCTAGTCAGAGATGTGATTAGTCATGTTTTCACAACCTGGCTATCCTTGTCCATCATGCCCTGACAGACCTAAGGCATGAATAAAGGGCAGGAGGCAGCTCCCGTGTTGCTGTCTCATCATCTGAGGAGGGACAGTGGCCTGCACGATGGCCATGGTGAGCAGCACACCCCTGCTGCCTGTCACCGTCACATGTTAATCAGGGTACAGTAATTTGTGAGAACATTAATAAATACAAATCACTCTCCAGAGACCTGCAATACATTATTTTACCTCTTGACAATAACAGGCTTTATTATCTTGCAGGGAGATGCTCCTGTTAGGGCAATCAAGGATGGCCACTTCTAATGAAGACAAATGATCTCCTTCAAAGGAGCGGCAAGCCTTGATTTGGCTTAATGACTCACTGGTACTAAGCATGGGTTTAATCAGAGCTCCAGCTTCTGTCATGCATGGGCCTTGAAGCCAGGTAATTGGAGGCAGGTGCTAAGTACAATTTAAATGAAATGTCTAGTTAATAAGGACAGTTTGAAACAAGTCAGTTCGATCCCTCCCCCAAGCTCTCGGGGATATGGAGGAGGCCAGCTGTGCTTAGGAACCAAATGACTTAATTTCTCAGCATTGCCTTTCTCGCTCCCAATTCTGTGCAGTTACTTTGAGTTTTCCAGATGTCCCAGTTGGAGTGATCCTCTTTCAGGTAAGATGGGCAGCTGAGGGCCTGACAGAGTTCAGTATGCTTTCTTTTGTGCTGGAAGAGGCAGCAGAGCTAAAATTGTGACAGAGATGTGGTCCATAGGAGTCTGGCTTTTAAACATCTCAAAGTCCAGAGGGGGAATGAGGAACAGAGTAGTGTTGTTTTCCTAAAATGTGTGTCACTGTTCACCTTTAAACTGTGGATCTGAATGGGGGGATTTGACTCTCTGGGCTGTTTTTGTTCAGGTCAGTTTGTATGGTCCTAACTGCCATGTCAGAACTGGAGCATGTGTGCCCCACAGGGAACCTCATTATCCAATTTATGGAGCCTTCTGAAGGACACCACAGATTCTTTCCTGCCTGCTAAACTGTTTTTTTTTTTTTTTTCTTTTTTTTTTTTTTTTTTTTTCCTTGTACAGATGTAATCACCATTCATATTTCTATTTATTCCTTTTTTGGGGATTGTGAGAAGGGCAGGGCACAGAGCAGATTCCTCTGAACTTTTCGCTGCCAGCAAGAAACATTGCTACAAACCTTGACCTATGTGCAGTTCCATTTGTAAACACATAGGAATTGTCAGCATCACTCTTGTGCTTTAAAGGAAAGTCCTACAACACTTGTTTTTCTCTTAAAAAAAACCCAGCTCCTGGAGTTATGTGCTTATGAAGTAAGCCATGCTGGTGATTGAGGAAGAAAGTCTGAACATGCTGTCTAAAATATCTGTATCACCAACTGAACACCTCACTGGAAAATAAATACTTATTTTTAAATGAACATTACTATTCTGAGGAAAGGCCTCTCATTTTCAAGCACTTGATGCTAGCATTATCAAACCTTATAGAAAACGGAAGTTCAGGGAATTATCACCAAAAAATGTGTCGTATTCTGATGTGAGTCGACAAGAAACCAAGTTGGGTTTTAAGCACTAGTTATCAGTTACTTCAAACCAGGGTCTAACAGGCAAAAACACAATAAGAGCAGTACTATAGTAGCAATACTTACAGGTCTTATAGGATCTCCTTTGTCCCTTGTAGCCCCTTCTGCCATCCCCTGAAACTGATAGTTAAAAGGTAGTGCATTTATAACACAAAATAAGATTTTACTTCTGAGGGAGAAAGTAATTAGCCACTGGGTGTGGAAGTATTTTCCATTAGCAATTTTTTAAACTCATGCTGGAATGCAAACATCCCTGTAGGGACTGCATGACTGGGGGAAACCACAGCCTTTCACTGTAGGGAGATTTCTATGATCAGCTTCCTTAGTCAAAGAACACACAAGCAAGCAAGAATCTTTGATGCAATTAAGGAGTCAGATATCTTCCTGTGCTTTCTCAGGATGCTCTGTGCTGTTTTGCTTTGTTGTAGGGGCAGGCAGGGATGCCTCTTGACAGCAGGATCAAAGTTACTAAACCTGAGCCTGGTAGGTTCACCTATTTCTGGGAGCATGACACAGCAGTTATGTGTGAAATAGATTTCTTTCTGTTAATGTTTTACTGTGGCAGAACCACTCAAGATTAGTTGCCCTCTAAGGGATCTTTTTTAGAGAAGAATTAAAATAATCCCTGGCTCAAATTGCTTATTGAACTACTTGAAAACAAGAATTCTTCCTGGGGGCCTCTGCAGCTTTGTCTAGATTTCGGGAAACCAAAGAGGTTTTGGCTTTTCAGATACATTTTGAAATTCATTGTTGATTTTTTTTTTTTTTAATTCTTTCCCCTTCGTCTATTTTTTAACTGGAAAAAAATGGCCAGCTGTAATTAACAAATGAGAAGTAGGACAATCCTAGGCAGACAAGTGGATCAAGAAAACAGAAGTAAAATACAGATTTTTTAGATTAGAAGCTAGTGTTCAATGGATCAGAGTCCTGCTGCCCTTTGACTTTATGGCTTGAATTCCTTCTAAAGATAGTTAGCCCTGAAGATGGAAAATTTCCCACTAGTGACAAAACAATAGGCAAAATGTTCAAATGGCCCTTCAAGTTTACATACACATTGCAGTCATAGATGTGATTACAACTCAGGTAGGTGCAAAAGAGCTGCCTGATAACAGAATTACTAAATCCAGCTAATTTGGGTACTGGAAGGAAGCAGTAGAGATTCAGCAGCATGTTCTGCTTCACAAACTGAATGAGGCTGGCTGGTGAGTGAGCAAATTCAGTGTGTCAGCTGTGATCATGTCTGTAGAGGAGAGAAGCAGCGTTCTGTAAGCAGCAGAGGTTTGTGTTTCTAAGGTAGCAGTTCCCATCGTCACTCGTGTGCACACACAGAGGGTTTGTTGTGGATGGGTATGATGTGCTGATGGAAGGGGGAAAGGGTGTTTTGACTGTGTACCAGAAAGAGAGGGGTTACAGTGTCCACCTTGCCTTTTAAATGTTGAGTGTTTCTGTGTACTTGTGTCAAAGCAAGGTGTTTATGGCAGGAAGAGAAATGTTTATGGTTATTCTGTCAGAAGTTGAAACAGTAGAAATGCTCTGATACTGTCATTGAGCCAGACGAAGGCAGAAAGAAGTTTTCAGGAGGATTTGTGATGACAGTAAAGATCACATTGGTGATGTAGGGAAAAATGGTGGAGAGAAACCCCAAACTGGGAGCATAGTTTTCTTCTTGGGAAGCAGAATCGGGACCACTATAATCATGGAGCAGTGGATGGTTTGTGTGTTTTCAGTCTGTGGTCCTGAAGTACTTTAAACAGATGACCACACCTCCTGGAGACAACTCCCACCTTAACTGTGAGGGCATTCGGATTTTAGCGTGGATGCTGGTGTTGGTGGGCCAGGAGGAGAATGCGACACTGATAGCTGCAGTGGACAGGAGGCAAGGCCAGGGTTACCTGATGAGTCACAGGACTGGCAAATAAGATTTATGGCCTGGTTGTGACTGCTGTCAGCTTGTCTGGGCACCAAAGAGTAAGGCCAAACTGCGTTCGTACTTCTGCTGTGTGTGCTGCACACAGCGATGTGCACACCATTCCCAGGACAAACAAGCTTTGCTGTTCTTATGGACAAGGAGCTCCTCATTACAATGTCATTTGCAAGTGCTGGCGCAATAGCAATCAACGGCCTTGCTTCCCCAGGAGTGAGGTTACAGAAAAAAGGCACTAGGCCAGGGGTTCCTTTATACTGATCAGGATTCACTTTCCCAGCTCTGGGAGTTGTTCGCCATGAGGCCAAGTCATTTTGTCTCAGTGTGTACTTCAGTGTCTGTGAAAAGGCAGGAATAATGCTACCAGCCTCTCAGGAGTGAAATGATTTGAGGCCCTCCATGAAAGGTACTATACAAGCCCAGGCTGCCATTGTCAAGCCAGTCCCAACAATACCTTGTGGAATGTGTGGCTTTTGTGTCTGTTCTGGGGCCATAGGGAACAATGCCCTTTCAGGACAATGGATGCCTGCAATTCATGGTGAATTTCCTTCCCTTCTCTCATTAAAATCCATTCATTTCCAGTACAGCCTCTTCATTCTCAAACATACATCTTGGATATTTGTCAACTTCTATTCATCCTATTTAGTCTGCGCATCTAATCTCTTTGAGACCGAACATTTCCTCTGATGGCAGAGTTTTAAGAGTGCTATTCTGCCAACTGGGATGCATTGAGGAGAGCCTCTTGGCAAGCTGGCTTATTCTCGGGGAACACATATTTGAGTAGTGAGACCTCAGGCATTTATGCTGTGCAAGAGACCACAGAGCTGAGCACTCAGTAGAGCCCAGAAGAGAAGCAGTGCCTTGCGAAGTGGGACGCTTACTGGCAGGCGTTCCACACGATGGGTATGGAAAGCTGGCTTCAGGGCCCAGCTTAGCTCATGACTCCCTGTGCAGTTTTGGGCAGCCCACATTGTCTCTAGCCCATAAAGCAGTGACACAAACTTCCTTCCCATGTGTGTTATTGTACCTCTGTCTGCTCTGCCAGGTGCTTCAGGTAGATAACTGTGAAGGTAGCGTTCATTCCCTAGCAGGAGGTGGAAGGAGATCGACTCCATTTGGATTAAACTACCCGGCAGCAGTGAGATCATACCAGCTTTGGCTCTGTATCGATTCGGCAGCGTTTCATCCGCTGACACAAAGAACGGCTCTGTCCTTAGCTTAGGTTAGCCGGTTTGCTCCCCTCTCTAACAGAAAAACCCTGGCACTTAGGCAGGAGGTTTCTACTGCCCCAGCTCCAGAGATCCTTGAGAGCCTGGTGACATCTTGTGGGAGCTGGAAGGATTACAGGCCTTTAGCTTCCATCTGCCACCAACCCTCTCTACACTGAGAGCTTTTTTGCAAGATGGGAATTTTCCCAGGACTGGAGCTATGAGAAAAAAATATATGTTATATTGTATTATAATTATATTATAATATTTTTAAATATATATAATCTAAAGGAGATGAAACTTTGAAACTTTGGGTTTTCAGTTTTCCAGTGAAAAAATCAAGGGCAGATTTTTTTTACAGGTTTTAATGAAGTATTGTTTTTTTGGTACAAAAAAGTTTATTAATACCAAAAATGGATTTTAGAAATATGCAGTTTCCCTTGCTCTCAAGTAATTTATAAATTTGCTTTAAAAATATTTCTGCAAAGAACAGATAGGCCACAGCCATGAGAAATTGCAATTGATTTTATGCGCAGAACCAGAAGAGTCAAGACGTAATGCTATAATGATGCATACAGAACACTGTATAAGTTAGACATCCAAGGGCTTGAAACTCCTGAAGAGAGTGATAGTAGGGGTAGTGAAGCTAATGTTAAATTCAGGCTAAGTCTTATAAGGAAAGTGGAGATGCGTTGCCTGAAGTTTGGATGAGTTATCATATTGGATCTGTATGTAGATGCATGTGGGTAGATCTTCCCATTTTTTACAGATCTTTCTAACCTCAGAAAGATAAACACTATTGCTTTTGCTCTCTTATTTTTTGCAAGTGCACTTTTTGGATCTAGTTGTGTACAGCATTCTTGCAGTTTCACAAGATGGACCAAGTAATAACCAACACAGACAAAATTTTCTTCCAGTGTTTTTCAGATGTCAAAACAGTACATTTATTGAAAGACTCAAAGGATTCCTTGCATTTGCCAAGGGTTTTATGAGGTTTGTGATAAAGGGAAAAGAGTGTGAACTGTTATTAATCAATATGTCCTTTTGTCCTTCATCCCTTTTTAGGATTTTGTAAAATGATGGTCAAAGTTTTCAGAAGCAAAAACTGTGAAAGCTATGCTACAGATTCAGATGCTACTGAGAGTCCAGCATGTACATACACAGTTCTTCCTGAAATTCAAGCCTGCTGGAAGAATGCTGAACTGAGGCCGTAAAGTCACTGGTAAGCTTGAACAATTACAGCCTATTGCTGAGCCTATTTACCATTTCATCCTTCAGTAAAAAACAGTTAGGCCAGAGGGCAAAGCAGTTTTTCAGGGTGAAATCCATCGAGTCCAAAGCAGATCTCCTCTTAGCTACTTGGGGGAAAGATTTTCACTCTGAGGCTTTAGGTTGCCTGCCTTCAGCTCAGACCTATGCCTCCCTTCCCATGCCAGCTTATTTCTGCAGTGATGCCATGAAATGTAATATCACTGCTGGTAACC
The DNA here is from genome assembly GCA_011076525.1 of Nettapus auritus. Classification (NCBI taxonomy): domain Eukaryota; kingdom Metazoa; phylum Chordata; class Aves; order Anseriformes; family Anatidae; genus Nettapus; species Nettapus auritus. The sequence continues at coordinate 18,194,458 of CM021770.1, forward strand.
TTATTAGCAGATCCAATTGTATGAAGACCTCCTAAGGGAGGCTGTTTGCCATCCACTGTATGAGCTATGGCCCTATTGTTTATGACAGCGCTAGGTGACCTAATTCACTCCACTGGGCCCATCACGCACATCCTCACAGGGTGATTTTCCCTTCTGCATCCTTCCTCCTAGTTAGTATTCTGCTAGCCCTAGTCTTGTGTTTGCATGAGCACACACCTACACACAGATAGGGCCTTTCCTGAGAGCTAGTGTAGGTAACGGGTGTTAGGCATGGGCATGGTGAGTGCACAGCATGAGCTTAAAGCTACTTGGACAGGCCTTAAGCTTTTAATTGAACAATACAGTGTCTTTAGAGTTTAGCATTGGGTAAGCCCATAATTTTAGTTTTTCTGACCAACACTGGAGGAAATGGGAGTTTTGCTGATATCGAGGTGTTCATGGTACTATTAAGAAATAGTGATAATCTGTTGAGTCCACTTAAGGACCTCAGACAGAGGCTATGGAGAGCAGAAGCTTTGCTAAAAGTTTCTCTTCCCTGCCCAAGGCTGTAATCACTGCAGCTAGGCAACAGGCCTTTCACCAGTGCAATCTGGACTGCCTGGAGATTGCACAGCTACGCTTTGGATCCCTCAAGGACTTTACAACAAACTAGAAGCCAAGGTGCACTATCAGAAATGGTAATGGAACAGTGGTGGTGGCAGGTGTGTGAACATGTTGCCCCGTTAACCAAACAACTGAGAGGAGAGAGCTGTTGACAAAAGGGAAGGACAGAAAGTTTTGTTCAATGGATATTTTTAACAAGTTTGCTTGGTGGTGGTGGTGCTCCAGGCTTTTTCTGTGTCCTTCTCAGTACTCCAGGGAGGTAATTTAGTTTCAGCATATGCTTTGATAGTGCTCACACCGGTATTATGTAAGTCCCCAGGAGGAGTCCTCAGAAAATTTGACCTATCCTTTTGAGATACTGACAAAGTCTGGCAGGAGAACATAACACAGCAGCCACCCACACTTTTAGCCAGGGATCTAAGTGAATGTTGAAGAGATGAGGAGTAGGTGGCAAAGTGTCCATGAGATTGAAAATCTCAGCAGGAGCTGGCATGGACTGCTCTGGAGAGAGCTGCTGTTGCCTAGAGCAATGTTGCTGTGAAGGCATTGAGCATTTGTATTGAGCTGAGAGGTGTGGTCATCCCACTGCTGCTGGCAACCCAGACGTTGCCCGAGTTTAATTATAGGAACAGTTTTAGTTCATTTGATCTAAAATTGCTGTCAAGTGAAATGAATGATGATCAGTCTTTGGTAGGTGGCCCAAGTTAGGTGATACTAACAGAATTTCTAGCTGTGAAATAAACACTTTGTTCCCACTTGCTGTTCAAATTTTACATTAGCAGAATCCTACTCTTTGCAGGGGACAGGTACATGCAACAGAAATAATTCAGTCATGTCAAATACCTATTTCCTTTAATAAAGTATCACAAATTTCCTAATAACTGACAGATGTTTGCTACATACACCCTAACTCACATTGAGTAATGAAGGGGAATGTACAGTAACTGAAGAGTGCAGCATGAAGAATATTTTGTGCTTTGTATCAGCTTCTCCCTGAATACTTCCTTGACATTTTACAAGCATTACCCGTGATTCATGTATGTCCTCTAAGATGGCAAAACATTAGACAATGAAAATAAGGCATGGTACTGTTAAGGAACTTGTCTTACAATGAATTATAAACATGGTGAAAAGAGGAACCCACGATATCTGGAGGAATTTGCATAGTGTTATTCTGAATTAAAAAAAAAAAAAAAAAAAAAAAGCTCCTGAAAGTCAAAATTCCTCAAGAGTAATTCAATTATTTTGGCTTAGGATACCAGCAAAAGTCAGAAAGCGCTGCCTATGTTTCTGGTGAGTACACTAATACAAGTTTTGTCTGGTTTCAGTGGAGAAAGTAAGTGAGATGGGGGCAGTAATGTTTAGTGACAGACCAAGGTTCAGTTCTTGCCTCTGAAGCAATGGCAACCTCCTGATCATGGTGACAGCATTATCTATAGATGGTTCCTTTGATGACCTGGCACTAAACTTACAGTAAGACCTGGAGCCAGCTGAGTGAAGTTTGGGATTTCATTGCAAATAATCAGTTTTGAATCTGCTGTTTCACCCAACGTTTCCAAGAGTGTGTAGTCTAAGTTTCTGCCTGCTATAGGTATGCTTTTGTGTGTAATGCTAGTTGTGGCATGGTGCAGGCCAGGCATCTCTCCTGATGCCATAGTCCAAGCTCCTGCTTTATCAGCACCATTATGTATACAATAACAGCAATTTCCCAGCGCTCATGGTGGGGATTTGCATTGTGGCTACTAGTGTTGCTATAGCTACATTTCCCTTAATGTTCATTATTTTCCATAGTGTCTTTGTCACGCATCTAAGGATGCTGGCATTAAGCAAGCTCACAGCACGTCATTTCTGCCTTGGGAACTATTGCTAGGTGCACTGAATTGACCAAAGGGTATTGCAGCTGGTGCTTTGCCTGGGCTAAATCTACTTCAGCCATGAAGGAAGTGGTGAGGGCAATAGTTAAGAGCTTTTTTTGCAGCAGCGTGATGGGAAAGGAAAGCTTACAGTCACAAGGGCCCCTTTCCAAGGGGGTTGAACAGGAAGGAGGAGAAGGAATTGTCATCTCTCAAGAGAACAAATGCAGGGAGGGGAGGGAGCGTAGGCAACTTTGGTTAATTGCTAGGTTGTGTAATGAGCTGGGGTGCTGGACAGCTGCTGTATAGTCCCCATTGTGACAGCCGCCTGGTTGGGGGTGTGCTGCTCCGGGGCATTTTAGCTGGGTTTTGTTTTTTTGTTTTTAAATGGTTTAATTAGCAAGCTAAATAGCTGTAAAATTCAGAGTAGGGTCTCAAAAAGCTCACTGTCCCTCAGGCATGCATATGTATCTGGTGCTGTGCAGAAGGGGCAATGAATTCTGAACAGCCTTCTACTTCCTGCCAGAGGGAGCTACCTACAGAGCTCTGTTACAAAGAAAAGATCCCAAAGAGTCAAGATGAGCTAGAAAGTAGAACCAGTCACTGGCAACTGAAAACTGATATCTAAGATGTACTCCAGCCTCTGCACCTACTCTTAAACTCCAATCTTAGCTTCTGAGGCCTTGATTAGTGCATAAGAGATGTTAAAAAAGTAACTCTCTCTTGCTGATAGGCACCAAAACATGGCACTTGTAATTTCAGTGGACGTGCAGGGGTTGTATGGAATCTAATCCTCTCTGAGTCAGTATTGGCCTATTAAGGCCACTGAGATGATTAAGAATTTGGAATATCTGTCATAAAAGGAGAAGCTGAGAGACCTGTGATTAACATTAGCCTGGAGAAGAGAAGGCTCAGGGGGGCTTAATCAATATGTACAAAGTTCTTGGTATGGGAAGGAGTAAAAAGATGAAACTATACTCTTGGTGGTGGTATCCAGTGACAGGACAAGATGTAATGGGCACTACTTAAAATACAGGCAATTCCACTTAAACATAAGGAAAATCTATTTTACTCTAAGGATCGTCAAAAAACAGAACAGGTTGCCAAGACAAGTCATGGACTCTCCATCCTTGGAGATACTCAAAACCCAATTGGATTACTTTCCTGCACTCTAGATAACACTGCTTTGAGCTGGGAAGTTTAGACTAGATGCTCTCTAGAGGTCCTTCTATCTCAACTGTTCTGTGGTTTCTCTGTGATTCTGTAGTATTTGTTCCATGCTTTTGGGTCTGAAGAAGCCTGAATAAAGTATGAGGTTCTGTTATTACTGATGTGCATTAAAAGTGACCAAAGCAAGGCCAATGATACCTATATGGCACTACAGAATCAGATCAGATTTCACAATCTCATTTCTAAACCTACAGAGCTACATCAGTACAAAATTATGTGCAAATCATACTTTACTGTTATACATTCCTTTGAAAGTGCTGTCCCCTTCCATCACACATGCTACTGTACATTTAAAGATTGGTCTAATGGTGGACTCTCAGCTGTAGTCTGCTAAGCAGCAAGGGCCAGGTCTCTTTTCAGTGTAGAGATCTAAGCTGGCATCTATTCTTTGTAGTATTACAATAATAGTCAGTCATCTTTGCAAGCAGTCTTGATGTTGATGTAGGCAATCTTTATGTTGATCCCAGCTTTGTGATTTAACAACTGTCAGAAACACCATTCAGAAGTAACAGTGTTTTTCACCACGAGGTGCTGTTCCATTATAATTCCAATAAGAAAGGCACTCAGACCCTCTAAATGATCATTTTAAATGCTATATGCCAGGCCCAACACTATAATGGGAGAGAGAATAGTAAGGACAATCTTACATCTGTTCAGATGGTGGGAACCCCAAGTTCTGCAGCATTGAACAAGCATCTGATGTGCTGGTCTGGGCACACACACTGTGCAGACCCAGTCTGTGGAAGGGTTACCTCATTTGGGTCATTTGAACTATTACAGGGTTTTCTTACAAGAAAACAACTCAATTTCTACTGCCAAACAGAAAGGACATTCACATGAGAACTTCTTGCTGCACTGTTAGATAAAGGCAATGGCACACAGGTGGCATAGTTACTGATACCAAATGGGGGCTGCCTCCAGGCTCTCTGTTGCAATTAGCTGGCTAAGTTTATCATACAGCCAAGGAATATTCACAGCACAACACAGGCCTGAGATTAAGCTGTATGTGCAGCACAGCACAGGTTAACTGGTACATAGATCACATTCCTAGGTGCACAATGGTCGGGATCATTGCACTGAGATACATGACACTATCTCCAGTCCTTCTGCAGATGAGTTTGCAATATACTTAACAAAAGAAACAAGTTTAGAGGGGTTATCTCATAGTAGATAAACCCCAACCCAGTTAGATGCAGCTGCTGAGAACATTTCATAAAAACAGTTCTTATAGAACTCCGGTAGTATCTCCCGTTACTCGTAATTTTCAGTAAGTGAAAAAAGTGCTTGGTTGCGAAAGCACCCCTGCTTTAAGGTGAAGAGCAGGTTTATTCATAATTTAGGCTTTGGTATAGATTTGCACAGATCCTGTCAGAATTGTAGACGCGTCGTATCTGCACTTCCCTGAGGCCGAGTATTTCATTATCGTTATTTTAGGACCTGTAGGACAAGCAGCATAATATATACTATGAAGTATAGTTGTAGCTCTGCTTCAGCTGCACAAGGGACTGATTGCAGCTAATGTTGTCACAGTAGCGGCGTGCCCATAGATGGCAGTATTTCATAGTTCTTATTTTGCAGTACTAGTATTTGCGTTTTCTGTATCTTTTGCCATCACAGATGTTGTTCAGTAAGGACATAAACTCCAACCCCAAAGACAGCTAGAGAAAAATTGTTAGGATGTACGCGAGTTCCGGTCAGATCAATTTCTATGCTAAATAATATCAAATCAGAAATGGGCCAGAGCAGTATTGTTTCATTTTGTTATCATTAAGAAATGATTTCTTTTTTTACATATGAATGTGTATCATTGAGTCTTGATCTCAGAAGAAATCCTCTACCTAGAGGGTGGTGAGGCGCTGGCACAGGCTGCCCAGAGAAGCTGTGGCTGCCCCATCCCTGGAGGTGTTCAAGGCCAGGCTGGATGGGGCTTCGGGTCTTTAAGGTCCCTTCCACTCCAAACCATTCTGTGATAGATGTTACTGTGTGTAAATAAAGAATTTCTCTAGTTATGAACATCTCTAAATATGAATACCTGTTTGGGAAAAAAAAAAAAAAAAAAGGCAAGTTCTCCCAAATTTATCTAAACATAGTGTCTATGTAGGAAGAATTTGTGAATGTCGTTTCAGTCCTTCTCTCCTCAAAATTTATCTGCTGTCTAGACTGTCAGTCGAGCTTGTGAGTAGTACTAGTACTGAGGTGACTGGCCTGTAGCTTCAAACGTGCAGAACTAATCACCCCTTGCAAGTCTGCAGTTGCCTTAAAATGTTTTCAGGCTCTGGCTTGAGAGACACTCTCTATGGTATCACACGAGGACTGTGACATATGGAGGGCCTGTCACACAGCATGTGGTGAATTGCATCTATCTAGCTCTGCTCGAAGTTGGTCTGAGGGGCTCTGAGATTTTCTGTGGATTAAAGTTTCTTTGTTATATAACAGATTACAAAGAGTTTGGAAGGGCAGTTCTGCTTTGAGTCACTCTGCTAGCAGCATTACCAGACTAGATCTGTGTAAAATTGTATGCCTTATCTGAAATAAAGTTCAGACCAAGTGAGGATGTCATTAGAGGAATCATTACCATTATATCAGTTTAAAAGCAGTGAATTATTATGTTCCTATAGGATAAGAACATGGAATATGGCAAAATATCTCAGAAGTTGGTAGTACCCACTTTACAAAAGGTACCATCATAACAAAATTTGCCTTTACATGAAGTTTAAGGACAAGCCCTCATTACTAAAGGATTATTATTCCCATGACTACTGGTTAGTAGTTAGTATTGAAATGTCTTTTTCATAAAAAGAAATTGAAATGCAATTCAGTGTTTTCAGAAATCTTTTTAATATCCCTGTAAACAAGAAACCACTTCTGTCAAACAACTGCAAAGATGATGCACAAATGTGAAGTAACAAATAGTGCCATAAAGATTGTCTTCTAAATCCAGAATTGTTCTTAACTACAGGAAAGACACCTTTGCAACAACACCTTTGCAACAAGTACAGAAACATTTTTACTGAGAAGCTTTTTAAAGTTGCTGTGGTACAAAAAGTGAATTGTGCATTTGTATGCAATGTTATTGTGCATAGAAGTACATGTACCATAATCAAAACCAAAATAAAAGGCCAAATAGCAAATAGAGGTAACAACATTATGAATAAAAATTTGGCTGAAGATGCTGGACAAAATTGTGCAAATAACCCTCTATATGCAACATAAATATAGTGTATTCAGAATGTGTGGAGAGTTAACACTTCTTAGAAGGCTCAAATTCAGTGAATTTAAGACAAAACATTAAATTCTGCTTATATTTATACTGATATAAGTCCATGATTATTCTGCTGATTTAAAGTTACTTTGGATCTCTATCAGTATGTTTGAAATTAGTGTTTGGCTCACATCATAAATCCCATTTACATCTTTTCCTCATTTCCAATAGACTATATGAGGGTAGAAAGCAAAACATGGCTCTGGGCCTTTATTAAAATTGTGTTACAATGGCTTTTTCCAATGGCCATACTTTTAATTTGTTTAATTACTCATTCTTTCTGAACATAAATCTCTCATCCATAATGAAGATAAACAGCTATTTTATTGTCTTGTTTCTACTGCAATTTTATAGTCAAATGCTTTGTAATATTTCCTGAAATCGATTAAGTTTTAAAATATGTACAATTCAGTTAAATATGTGCAGTTATAATTTCCTGTGTTTTAAAGTTACTCTCCCAATGCACATCTAAAAATTCTGCTTCCATATACACCACCTTCTAGATAAAGGAATTAGAAGTATTCACATAGAAAACAGCTACAGTCTTACAAACATGAACAGTAGATTTCTGCTCAAATCCAAACTTACACTAACAAAAACACTTTTAACAACAGTAATAATCTGTACAAAGAGTTTTTTACTCTAATTTGAAGAAACCAGTGGGACTTCCCATAGATTTGTTCAGTTCCTAGGTGAGAATTACAAGATATTTAATCAATGGAAGGGTTCACTGGAAGATGAAATAATGTATGTGTGCTGCATGACACACAGTCATTTCATTTGGTTTTGTATTGCATTCCTTTTTACATGGATGTAGAATAGAAGAATACTGACCTTATCTACAGCTGCTCATATTGCTGGAAAATATTAATATCCCATCCAGTTATTAGAACTCTCTTGTGTTGAAGACAAATAGCTAAGGGTTAAAGGCATCCTATTTTTCTGTGAGTTTCTTGATTTAAGATGTCCAGTGATAGTGGTATAAATTCCTTTGCTGGAGTGATGACTGGAAATGGTTCCACATTGTTCAAGCAACCACAGGTAACCAAAATGAGTCCTTCCACACAAAAGCATGATTACAAAAAATACTGATTTGCTGTCCAGAAGCCAAGAGTTCACAAGTGTATGTAAGGGACAACTAATCTTCCAGCAACACCAGCAGCGTCTTAGATCTCTTTAGTTGGCCTCTGAATAGTAAAGCTATTTACTAAGGCTGCTACCCCGTTGTCACAGTACAAAAATATTTTCCTAATAATTAATATATTATTCAACAGAACACACGAAGTGTCCATGACAATTTAACAGCAATGTTGCACTTGTCGCTTGCTGTTTCTCCAAAGTGTAGACTGAGGTTTAAATGACTTACCAAGGGGATGTTAAGCAAGGTTTTTAAATTTCTTAGAAATCAGAGCAATCTGACAGAGCATGTTGTATAACACTTGTCTGTGCTGGCTTGACATCCCTTTAAAGCAATTGCTGAGTGGCCCCTGGAGTCCAAGGGGGATAGCAACAGGGAGGAGACATGTTGCAGTCAATAGGAATCCGTTCCTTGAAGTTTCTGAAGGACTTCCAGAACAAATTCATAACAGAATAGATACTGATCCTGCATACAGAGACACCAGTGTGAAACATCCAATTAAATGTAACAAAAATTCTAGGCAAAAAAAGGATGGACTGGTTGTCATGCTGTTTTTAACACAAGCATCTTTGTAACAGGGATGCCAAAATTTAGATATTTGAGAGCATCCTCAATCTATTTGTTCCATAACTCGTAAAAGTTCAGGAGCTCTTTTTGATTCAGTACAGTACCTGTAGGCATGTGCTTAAATCTCACTGAGGTCAATGGCTGTTATCTACTTGCTTAATTTTAATCATGTGCTCAATCATTTTCCTGAAGCATGTGCTTAAATACTTGCCTACAGGAATAATTTATCCTAGTCTTGTCTTACTTTTCTTCCCACTTTCTGTTTGCTCTAAGTTGTGTTAACCTTATTTTTTCTTTTCCTGTGTGAACACACTTCAGGGGTAGGTTTAGCTCAGCACTAGAAGAACAATGAGAGCTCAGCAACTGCAAGAATTCAACCGAAGGCTGCAGTTTTGCAGGCTAGAGTCTCACCCATTTCATTGGTGAGCCCTGCTTTTCTTTTTGCCCAAAGAAGAAATGTATGTGTATTATATTAGTGCTTTGAAATGAATTTCAAATGCCCATTAACTACACTTAGAGGTTATTTTCTTTCTTTCTTTCTTTTTTTTTCCTTCATTTCAGTTATTAAGAGACAGATCTTCCATATTTAAATATAGACACCAATTGTATGCAAAGCTGTCATTTTCCTCATAAGAGGGCTAAAATTCAGCTTTAAGCCAGAGATTTATCAAAGCATGAGGATATGCACCACAAATGGAAGCTTTTTAAGATCACAGCCTAGATAGAGTATCAAGAACTTACCTTAGTTTGGATCATGCCAAAACGCTGGTCTCTCAAATCTCTCACTATGTGCTTAATGTTGAACTATCAGAAGAGAAAACAATTTTTATTTTATTGATGTTCAATTTATGAAAAATGACTTGAACATGTTCTGTTGGGAAAGCTGGGGCTCGGTTCTTCTACAGATAGTATATTTTTAGTTATTATCTCTGTTTTGTGAAACATTTTGTTAGGATTAATTTCTACCAGGAGTAACATATGTAGTAAGATACCTACATATGTTGTTGACATCTATGTCAGTAATATTTATATTTACTGTAATATTTAACAATGATCTGTTTGATACTTACACATAGATCTTTTTCTATATAGCTCAGCAGAATTTCAACACACAGCAAAACTCCACTTCGTCCAATCCCAGTACTACAGTGAGCAACAATAGGTCCTGTCCTGTGAGCTTTTCTCATATAGCAAATAAATTTTAGAAGCTGCTCAGCCAGTTTGGGAGTACTATGGTCTGGCCAAGTGGTAAACTGCAAATGCCTTATAATTCGCTTTTCTTCTGTCTGGAAGAGAGCCAGAAATGCTTATTGACTGGAAGCTTAGTAATATAGCTGTGTAAATTCAATAAAAATGCAAATAAATACAAGTAAAGTAAATAAACACTAATAACAGTTTTGTTCCCTATTGTTTCTTATGTCAAAAAAAAATAAAAATAAAAAAATTGATATTATTGTATTTTGCTGGTAAAGACTTCTATTATAAAGACCTGAGTCCAGCCAGTAATTCTTCAGCAAAAATGATTGTTTAGTTAACTGAAGATCTTCAGTATAAAAGAATCCATAAATTTTAAGGACTGAAGCCTTCCAAAGTCCCAGTTAGCGTGGCAGTGGATTCCTAATGACTATGTTAAGCTGAATATAAAAGACCTACCTAGATTTTTGCCATTAGAAGAATCTGAATGCATGCCTGGATTTCTGCTGAAGTAAACCTATGATTCTGTATTTGATACTGGTCCAGGACAAATGTTGCAAAAATAACATGCTCACTGAAACAAGATAGGAACTCAATCACATATAAAAGCCAATCTTCCTATCATCTTTTGGATAGACCCATATCAAATTACTATGTTTTACGCTCAGTGACGTAAGGTGAATTGTGTTTTCTTAATATAAATAGCTGTCTTGTTAGGTAAGTAGATACTAAGTTAGTCTGGCACAAGTAAGAATCTAAATGATTCCATTAATCAGTCTGTCCCACAGAAATTTCTGCAATGTTTTGTTTCATATGGAGCCGAGACTGATGGACTTGTCCCAGTTTCCACGTTCTTACAGTTGGGTTCTGTATTTGTTAGTTCTTCAAAAATGAGTTGTTTGATTTATAGTTTCATGTGTGTTCATGTCTTTTCACAAATATAAGAAGTTATCATTCCTTTTAAATATTAAGATGAAAGCCACCATCTATAAATCATTCCTTCTGCCCACTGTTACAGAATATGAACCCACTCAGGCAGCCCTTACTGATCTGATTTGGTTAGAACAGCGAGCAATTCTGCAAAAATACTGAACACAGCAACTCTATAGCTACTAAAGGACTAACTCTTGGACATTCTCACCCAACTGTTTCTAATATTGGATCCATTGCTTGTGCAATAAGCAAAGAAGTGGTATTTCATTTACCTTAATTTCCTTCCTGTTACTCAGACTTTTACATTCCTAAAATTGTACTGTAACTGCACTGTTACAGAAGAAACAAACAATAATACGAGTATTTAATCATGTAAGATAACTAATCAATTTCTTTGTATATGAAACTATTAACTATACTCAACTTACCTGCTTGTTGATCATTTCTATTATTCTAACTATGAAGTATTCCAGAATCTGGTAACTGTCTAGCCTGAGATAGAAATTAGCCAAGTCTATGGAGTCCTGTGGAGGTTCAGGCCAGTATCGATGACATTTCACTTTTCCTAGCTCCGCTTCTTTCGTCATCATGGCAATCACATCTGACTCACTCTCCCAAACCATCTGCCAGAAATCCGCCATGGTGGAAGGCAAAGGCCCTTGGGTTATAATATAGAAATGTTCCTCTTCTCCAACTTTCATTCTAATATAACTTGCATTAATGTAGCCATTGTTTTCTCCCAGAGGAACTCTTGTCTTTTCATCTGGACAGAAACAGAAAGTTGCTATTTCAGTTGTAGATCTGTAATGGAGCTTTACCATACCTAACATCTAGGAGATGGGGGACCTCAGCCCCTACCTGTGAAGTATGCCTCTGGTTTTTAGAACACATTTGGCTAGCAGCACTAATATTGATCATTGCTAATAGTAATTCCTGGAGATAAATGGTATGGTTAACTGCAGCTTTATTTCTCTTAAGATACTTGCATAACAGTCTGACGGTCCTTCTAATTACCATAGAATTGTTGGCAGTAATTCAAAATAACATATTCAACACTCCTATGAGTGTATGGCATGGAAACATGGTCGCTGGTTATTGGGGTTATAAAAGAAGAAAAAATTAAAAATCTGTACTTTATCACTAATATAGAGAAGTAACTGTTAATTTTGCATATGTTGTTCTGGTGCTGGAGTTTACAATGACATCAAGGGCCCAGAAAGTGTTCTTTTTCTGCCATGATACCTCTTAGGGAATCAATTGGCAGTAAATTGGAAACTGGGATTTGAAAATCCTTGTTAACAGTCATTCAGCTCTTGGATTCAAATTTTCCTTCTAAAATTACTTCTCATCAGTGATGGAACTTATTTCTGACTTAGATCAGAGCTGAGCAGCTGAAAGATCTGGTTGATTATTTTATGCTATCAAATATTTCGAAAGAATCTTGTATCTTTTAAAGAGCTACATAACTCCATGATTTCCATTGTACTTTTCAGATTCTGCTCTGTCAAAAGCTGTAGATTTAAAGAACTGCTACTATAGTTTAAGTTACACTTGCCAACACAACTGTAGCAGATCACTATCTCTGAGAAAGAGAAAAGGAAGCACCAAGAGAGCTGCCCCCCTGCCAAACCAAGTCCTGTCTTGTGGATGATGATGCTTCAGAAAATTACTTCCTGTGCAATGCAGACATCTTTACGTCAACTCTTAATTTCTCAGAAAAACCTTAACACATTTCACTATTAGTGGAGCTCTCTGTAGCAAAGGTTGTGGTGGGATTTACTTCCTACATCCCAGTGTTACAGCTGTTTTCTGGTTTCCAGTGTTGTTCACTGAACATATGTGATTAGTGCACATACTTACATGGAAGAATATCTTGATATCTGTTTTTATCCCTGTTTTCTTGTGCTTTTCCAGTTCTGCAGTCATCTGTAGGTTTCACATGTTCTAAAGCCTAGATTAAAGAGAAATAGTCAATCCATATTAATATCCTTTATGAAGAACTACAGAGTCAGTGTGAACAAAATTTACTGTTGTATGTGACCCAAGACTGGTAAGCAGACTTCTTAAAGAAGAGAATCAGCACGCTGCTCCCTAAACTGCTACTCAAGGAATTCAAATCGCTTAGGGTTTTCTTCAGTCTGCACAAAATTTCTGGAGATTTTTAATGAGATTTCCAACCCACATCTTCAGCCCGTATAATTACACATCCCCATTGTATAGTACGGTAAAACAAATGTTTGGAATAGTGCCTTGGCCAAATGTCAGCATTTCAGCATTCATAATAGATAACATGCAGACTGAAGAACCAACTATAGCACTGTTAACAGATAACGAATGTCAATGAGTACTTTTCAATCACAGAGAAAGTGGTGGATACAGGGAATGACATCAGTGATGTTAAGTGCAAATCATACGGTCCTAAGTACTTCAAAGCAAATTTAGGGGAATGCAAAGTAGTGTAGCCAGGAAGCAAGAAGGTGCAAGTTAATTTCATTTACAGTTTTGAGTTACCTTCACTCTTTGTTCTTTTACCTTTTTGCTATGCATTACACAATGCTCAGCCCTCACATTATGCCACTATACAGTGTATATGGACTGAAATATATTTGACAGTTGAGATCTTCATCAGTTACTACACCTTTAACTCAGAAAAAATATCCATTGACTTTGATTACCAGTGCTTTTCCTGTTAAATCTTTGTTTTATGAACAGATGCATGACTCAGCTCATAACATACTACATCTGGAATGGAATGAAATGAAATTAATACTCATTCTCGAGCTTTTGGCAAAAGTCAACAAATCCTATACACATGAACTGGTGCTATTTTGTGCCCAGAAAGTCAGCCATAAGGCAAGTGAAAGTAATTGATAACACTCTATAAATACTGTGGAAAAATAGTTGTAATCTGTTTCACTGGTAATGAGTGCATCCTTTAATGAAAATTCTGGCATTTTGTTGAAAAATTAAGAAACAATCTTTCTTTGGGAATTTGCTGATAACCCCCAATACTGAGTACTCTCCATATATACCAAAACAAGAGATTTTATATGCTTTCATAGTTTTACAATTTTCATAATTTATATGCCATCAGATGTAATTGTGTATTTTCATTATTATGTATGTTACTTTCTATATTAATTGCACAAAGTCCCTGACCTCAATAGCATCTTGTGGCAATAAATTCTGTGGATCACTGCATAAAACATTTTCCTTTGTGTTTAGATTTCTTGCTTTAATGCATCCCCTAGAATAGTTCTTGGGCAGATGTTCAGGAGAGCTGAAGGGGCAATAAGAAGTCAGTCAATATTAAGGTGATTCTTATTGTATTTTTGTGTATTTATTTTTCATTCCATATGGGCAGGATCTTTGGACAGGGAATAGTGTAAGCCTGACCTGTGTGGAAAAAGGAGATCCAGGTAATGTAGCATCACCCAAAAAGCAAAGCAGACACCTGACTGAAATAATCCTCTGAGAAAGCTGAGTCAGTGAAGATACATGAGTGCATCTCCCATAAATTATGTTGAATGCTGCTAAAAGTCACTTAGCTCTGATAAACACTCAGGTCTTAAAAATGAATTCACTTTACCATAAACTCTTTCAACACCTCTTGATTCTCAATCCGTGACTGAAGGCCTCGAATAAGACCTCTAACACCGGTCCTTGGACATACTCCAGTCAGTGATGGTTTAAAATTAATTAAGTGAATCAGTTCATCTTCAGAAACAAAGGCTCTGCCTATATATCAAAAAAAAAAAAAAAAAAAAAAAAAAAAAAAAAGGAGATTTTAATGATTATTGTTCATAGCATAAATCTTGGCTTTAAAAACTGGAGGGCTTAAGTATATTTTGGCATATTCTGTGTAAGTGAAATGTAAAAAATACATATAGTTTTGGCTTACTTATGTTCACGGCAGAAAGAAGAAAAAGTCAATGCCATGGATACAACCAGCAACATGTTTTGTGGAATTTGGAAGCAGATCCAACTATTGCAGCTTCTTGCCTTATATGATTTCTAAATACAGTCTGTTCTAAATAAACTGTTGTTGCAGAATTGTAAACTCTAACATTAGCTTATATCAATATAGGAGACTCTGGCCACATCTTCACAGGAAATCACTTTTCCAGCAGTTTCCTGAAAATTAGTATTGCCATTCCCCTCTGCTACAAAAATTTTTTCGTCCCTGAAGAATGTACCTTCTGTTCTCTTCATCTTAATTCACACTCTCCTTCAAGAACAAGATGTGAAGTATCTTTAATGCACCAGAATCAGGATTTGGTTTTACTAATTAGCTCATACTGAAGTATATGTGCTAATGCAAAACTTGACAGATTAAGACTAAGAAGATGGATAAACATTTAAGTCTCCAGAAATACCCAGGTTCTACTAGAGCAATTGAAAAAGAAGGTATAATTCTTCAGCAACTTCTGTTACATCCATAAAATCCAGAATAAAAACAGTAGTTTCTTTTGTAGAAAATAGTGGTTCAAGGCAGAGGAATTAAGGAATTTGTCCTTACAGCCTTAAGTGACTGTTGTCAAAGAAAAACATGCCAATTGTCACAAAGAAAACCCAATGTGTTCCACAGCTTTGCTGTAGGCTGAAGACAAGGAACAGCGTTCTGTCTTTTTCTTGTATGGTGTCATCTCTACGTTTAACTAACCTTCATTGCAAAAGTGTTGTGCTTGCTGTCCTTGTGCCTTGGGTTACAACTGGCACCCACCTTGCTTGAGCTTCTAAGACACTTTGTTCACTTTCTGTTCTCTGCCCCTCACAGATGCAAGGGTGTTTCTGTTAACAAGTTAGCTGAGAGTGCCAGCAAAGACAAATACCCCACTCTAGAGAAAGCTATTTCCTATACACATCTCTTTTGCTACTTGTTCATCAGAATTAGACTTCTGGGTCACTGCAGTCCTGACAGGAGGAAATCACCATCTTTTAAATATCCATAGTTTGGCAGTTAGAGTCTGAGCCTAACTCCCTACAGATTCACACACCTGTAATTTCATTGCTGTTACATCTATAAGATGAAAACCCTTTTTTAACCTACTGTATGTTTCCACTCCTGATTAAGGTGCCTCGGAGGACTTAAGCCATACTCCAAATAAGTTACTTTCATATGACAAAAGCCTCAAGTCATATTGCTGGTATGTTGGCATAAAAATGTTGACTGCTATGCTGTTTTTAAGTATTGAACTTTTCTTGTAATTCAGAGAAGCCCTTCTTAGTATTTTGAACAACAAAAAAAAAGTGATTTAAATAAACTAATCATGAACACCCAGTGAGTAGTGATTAAGAATACTGTGGACACCTTTATGCAGCTGCAGATCCAGACAATTCACAGGTGAACTTTGAGTTGTAGGGGAGAAGTAAGGGAGAGAAGAGGAGAATGACATCAAGGACCTATCACATCTGGTTTATTACTGGAATTCTTTCTTAGCTATCATAAACCATCTGCTTTTATTGTATTAATTTTAGGCCAAAGTAAGAATTTTAAGTTTTCAGTTGCACACTGGGAAATTCCCATAAATTCTGAACTAGACTTCAATGTTCACATATTTTTTTCAGCCAATTCATCACTTATTTGCACTATCCAGTAGTGCACAATTTGAACAAGTGTCATGATGTTGCTCAAATTAATTCAATAATTTTCTTTTCCTCTTACTTCCTCACTTTGCTCACCTAACCAAGTATAATTAATGTACTGAGATATTTTTCTTTGGGGAGGAACATGTTATATAACATCAGAAAAGAAAAAACAAAGTTGCCCATCCTTTGGAAACTGGACCTCCAAAGCAGAGGTGCTCAAAGTAGTGGCAAGTGGATGAGAGCCAGTAAGGCTGCCCTCCTTGCATTCAGTTAACTCCTATGTAGGCTGCTTTCTTGTGGATGTTACAAATGTTTGATGGCCTTCATATGTATCAGAGGTTAAAATTGTGTCCTGAGGGGTCTGCCTTTTGAGAAACAAAGAGGAGTCTTAGCTTATATATAAGGAATTAGTGTTGATCCCACGGTGGGAAAAGCTGGCTTATGGAGAAGCTGGCTTATTACGTTAATGATACAAGATAAGTTTTTGCATGGTTACTTCTAGGTAGGATGGAAATCCTGTGGGGCATATCATCATCTTCATTGTTCCAGCTGTCTGACTCAGTCTGCTGACTCTGTCTTCTGCAACCTTCACATCCTGCATATTTCTGTGATCTGTAAAACAGCATTAGTTGAACAGTTTTATGGAAATGGCAGAAGCTGTGTACAAAGGTTTTGTTTTTAATGTATTTTCAGTTGAATTTGAACTTTCTTGAACAACTGCTTTCAATAATTACTGTGAACTCAGAAGAGCCTAAGTTCAAGGAGTATTAAACTAATATACATACTCCTGTATTTTGTCTGGAGCAACATGTGCAAAGATAGCTAGTGAAAAACCACTATTTATCTGCCTATGGTGTTTTATTTTTTTTTCAGAGATGAGCAAATAACTTGTACAAAAGACTACCAGAAAACATCCTTGAAAGTCAAGTTTCTCACAGTTATAGACAGTTTTTCATGTATGACCCAGATTTTTAGTTATTAGGTGATCATAAGAAATACTAACAAGGTAGGCCTATTTATTTAAGGTATTCAGAGAATTTTAGAGCACTTAAATGTTTTTTTAGGTAGATGATATGCCTGCAGTTCAGAATACACCCGTGTTGTATGCAGAATGGATCAAACATCCCTATAGTGGCTAGCTCCAGTACTCTGTAGACCTAATATTTAGCTATATGAATAGGCTTAAGCTTACCATAATTTTATATAGGATAGGATCATGTATGATCATAATACATAGTGTAAGAAATAGTAAAATGTACCATTAAATTATTATCTTACTCCCCATCTTATATAGCAGCTTCACATGTTCAAGTTATATAAGGGTTTTGCAAGTATAAAATAGGACTACCAGAAAGTACAGGTAATAAAGAGATTCAAAACACAGAACAGGGGGAAGAAATCTAGTTTATTTGCAAGACAACCAGAAAAGCTACAAGTTATTGTTACGTATGATAACTTTGTATTAGCCATAGATGCATAAAGCATCTTGCACATAGAAGATAATTCAATATCACACCTGATTTCCTGATACACCACAAGATAATGTTATACTAGTGATGAGACAATAGCAAGTGGCACTGAGCATATGTTCACGAGGATATTCTTGCTTGCATGTGCTCTCAAAGGTTCTTTCAATCTTGTTCTCTGTAAGCAAGTTATTTAGGGAAGATGGTTGCCCCTTAAAGATTGGCCAACTACCCTTCTTAGGAAATTTTAGGTTTTAATTGTAAGTGTTCATTCCTTTTTTTCCATATATAGGCTATATTGGCCAACTGCTCTTAAGAAATATTAGGTTTTAAATATAAATAGAAAAAAGGAATGATCATTTACATGGGCTATAAATGATAAATAAGACAATCATGTTTCATATATTCTTTATCATTGTAGTAAACAAAGTTGTTCTTTGATTTCCCATTCTACTATACAGTTGAAGTAAAGTTCTTCTCTTCTTGTACTACGTACTTGCATACTTTCTTAGGAGTAATATCTTCAAGTTCTCTTGATTCCCAAATGTCTGAGTTCAACATCTGTATCACTACAGGCATACTAGCATAAGGTCTACACCAGGCTGCAGTACCTGCTGGGAAAACTCAGTAAACCCCATGGGGAGCCTGCCCATACTAACACAGTAGCACTTCCCTGTGCTCACCTCCTTCTACCAAAGGAACATCTACATGAGCTTCAGGTACACCTAGAAACTTCTATTTCATTTCTCCCAGTAGCTGTGTGGAAGCTCTTTAGCAACTCTTACTGCAGATGGAGCTGCATTTCAATAGAACTGTAGTCGTATTATTTGGAACATGAGTATATTTGTATACCATATCCAGACAGCTTTGGAAATAGAAGAGTAAGTTATTCATGCTTTTCATTTTAGTAATCTTACTGTGTTTGAAAGACTTACCTGTCTGAAGTGTTACTGATGATATCCTGATAGTCTTGGTCATCCAATTGACCTTTCAGAGGGAAACCGTGTGCACTTTCTGAACCCTGTAAGTATAAAATTAGAAATAGCTTAAAACAAACAAACAAACAAACAAAAAAACTGTACACAGAAACATCAAGAATGTAGTCAGTGACTTTTATCAACATTTTTTCACAGATCTGACAAAAATGTCTCCTTTACTCAAGAAGGAAATGGAAAGTAAAGTAGTTTCCACTTTTAGGAAAAAAAAATCTATACAACTTCAACTTAGTATTACAGTATCTACTCAGAATAAAAAGCCACATTGGCTTTTTATATTTTTGAGCTTCATAACAATGCTGTCTTCAGACACCTCTACAACCTAGCATGCACATCTAAACTTTGAAAAGGTTTGTGTTAATTAGATCCTCTCTGATCTTGTAAAGAAAGCATGATCACAGGAGTTATGAGTCACACTCTGCTCCTCACCTCCCAGCTCTTGGCAGCAGAAAGCACCAGTGTTTGAGTTAGAATTTCTGGTAATAATTTCCCTTTTTATCTCAGACACAACGAGGCCAGCTGTTAGGAGCAGGGTGCAGCTGCTCTACAGAAGAAGCACTCAACTGAGAAGGCAGACCCTTGATTGCCCTCCAGATGGAGTAGAAGCAATAGTACTGGTGGCTGTTTTTCAGTCCTAGAGAATGACAACTGGATCCTGCATTTAGATAATGATGCAGGACATCTGTCTTTAGTATGTGGAAGTGGCTCCTTCTCAGCTGTAACACTTGACAGATAATTATTTAAATTTTAATTCACAGGGGTGCTTCTTCATCTTCTTTCCATGATTAGTATTCCAGATGCACTCAGAAACTACCCTGGCATGTTATGTAGTATTGACTACTGAGTACCCCACAGAATCTTAACAATATCTGCCACTTTTTTTTTTTTTTAATATATGTATATATATATAATTCATTTCAGTTTTTGCTTTTATGCTTGTATTTCTCCATTAGAATATGGGAATTCATGGCTGCATACTTAACCATGAATTCATTTACCCAGTTTCTGCATCTACCAACTACCCTGACTGGAGAACACAATATGGATTTCAGTTTTCTTTTTTTTGGCAAGGAAAAGTATTTTACTGCTGCTGTTTTTTGCATTTTTTTTTCATTGGCTTGTCATTTTCTAAGTCTAAATCTTTGGAGTAGATGGCAGCTGTGCTCTATAAAGTAAAGCATAGATTATTTCTATTCATAGGAGACAGCTAAAGACGAGCTGGAAATAGTGAAGAATAGAACTAATGGAACCAACTCAGCAAAAAATGTTTAGCATACGCTTAAAGTTAGGCATGTGCTGTCCCGAGCTAGATAGACTTAACTATATGCTTTGATTATATTGGTTGAGGCAAGATTTGGACACTTGCCTTTTTTTTTTTTTTTTTTTTTTTTTTTTTTTTTTTTTTT
>CM021770.1:18215093-18258627 GCA_011076525.1 Nettapus auritus
TTTTTTTTTTTTTTTTTTTTTTTTTTTTTTTTTTTTTTCCCTCTGGAGAACAAAAAGACCTATATTTATCATATTTTCTGAGGGGAGGTTTTACAGTTGTAAAACTTAAAAGTGATAGACGCTGTAAAATTTAAAGTAGATTGTCTTGCAGGACTTAGTAAGATTCAAAAGCAAGTACATTTTTGAAGAAATTCGGTGGCCATGGGCTTACAAATACTAATCAAAAGACAGTTGAATAGCAATCTTTCAAATTATATTGTATTTTGAAATACTGAAAAAGAGGTAAAATTAATAAGTCATTTATTCCAATATTATGAAGTGTCAGAATGAGACTTGCTTATGCAACTTTCCTTCACCACCTCTTGAGGTGTAGTTCTTGCCTGCATTGCACCAAACCCATTTTGTCAACAAACATATGAGTACATTGCCTGGTAACTTCTAAAAGCCTGATTCAGATTTTACCTTGCTGCACATCTGGCTGGATTCTTCTTCCTTGGAAGTGAAAACAGGCTGTGCTCCTAGGCTTCTCTCAGAACTGTAGTCATCTAAATACCAGAAAACAGAATTAATGTAAAATGCCTGTGAAGTGTGAAAATATAGATCAATTTCTTCGGTGCCATTTACACCAGAGTACTTTTGGTCTTGGAATACGCACTGAGATACGGTGCCAGAAACTGGCACAAAATATCCAGGGGCAAAGCAGCACAAATGCCATATATCACTGCCAAAGGAGCCAGCATAATTCATATGGCCAGAAGATGCACTGTAGTAGACCTCTGTATCATTAGAAGATACAAAAAACCAAACAAACAGACAAACAAAAGACCAAAAACCCTGTAACAGAGTCAAACCTAGTCCATTCCTTTGCAGTGCCAAGGGACATAAGCCATAGATGTGCTATGTTGCCAATGCTTCTATAGTACCGTTGGGTTTTACCGGTCCAGGAAAAGAGATTAAACTTCACAGCAAATGTGTAATTTACAGATGTCATGTGAGACTCAAATAAGCATCCCCATGGCTAGTTCTTTGAAGTTGCACAGCCAGAGAAAAGCTTAGTCTTAGTGAAATGAAGGGGAGTGTCTCCACGATCCTTAATAGGACTAGAGCTTTAATTAGCCTTTTTATACCTTCATGTCCTTCCTATTTTTGCATCATTTACCCTCAAGATTAAGCTAGAACTGAAATGGGACAGTGAACATCATGCTTCCAGACCTGTGCCGAGCACAGTTCTCTCATCCTAGTGGAAAGATGCTTTAAAGCATTAGTGGTACAATACAGGTTGATTGTTGAATTCTGAAATGATGGGAAATAAAAAGGAAAAATTAAATAATCCACTTTATTTACTTCAGATTCATCAAGGTCAGCCTTTTCTGACAGTCCCACTGTGGCTGCCCCGGAGTCCTCAGCTACTAAGGACTCACAGCTCCTTCTCCCCAGCTCTGCCTAATGATCCACCTGGCACCCCTTCCCACCCTTGTTGGTACAACTCTTCTTTTGGAAAGCTTTGTTCTTAAATCGCAAAGAGGAGCTTCCAGTAAGTGAATGACTGTCCAGTGCTAATGACACAAGCTAGAAGTTGAAGAGAACTAGGTTCATTCTTGTAGTCAGACACTGAAATTCAATAATCAAGATCCTTGACCCATAGAGGCATCTGCTCCCTGAGAGCAGAGTTGCTTAAAATACCTGTGGAGGTAAGTTTGCATCAGTAAAGTTGACAAGATGCATAAATATTTGCTGTGAAACATGTCCAAAATCCAGAATCTACTGTATATCTCTCCTTGGTCTGCCTGGGAAAAAGCAGATAGAAATCTCCTTCTTACATGGGAAGATTTGAAACAACGCCTCCAATTTCTAACCACCAGGCTAGAAGGTGTTTTCAGGAGGAATTCATTTTATTCATCCCATTGATGCTTCTCCACATTGTAGGACACGTTTCAGTATTCAAAGAAACAGAAAGTTGAGGAATAGAAACCCATAATCTATTGGTAATAGCATACCCTTGCTTCTACTCCCAGCTGTAATTAGTATTTAAATTCTGTGTATTCAGCAGAGCAGAGCCTGCAACAGAGGTTTCTTCTATTAGTTAATCAGCTTCCTAAGTACTGCTGCATGCAGGCGTGCCGGTGCTCAAACTAACAGCAATCAGCCTGGGAGCAGAGGTTTCTGAGTTTGGACGTGAGCAAGTACAGAAGGAAGAGGAGTTGTCTGCTAGACAGAATGGGAGCTGTTGTGCTTCTGAGAGATGAGGTAGGACTGCTAGGATGTGAAATTGGTGGGAAATAGATTTTAGCAGCTGGGTCACTAATTGGCTCCTGTTCTCTCTGTGACTTGTATAAAGCTGGCTAAAATCAGCACACACTGGGAACCATCATGACTTAAAAACATAAGCTGAGTTACAATATCTCTGAGGGTCTTGGGCATTCCTTCCCTGTGGTCCAATGTCTTGGATAGCTTAGCAAGAGCTGCAAATCAGGGTGAAGAACTTGTTTGTGGCTATAGCTATGAATCAGGAATAACTGTAAAGTTAATATTAAATTGTTTAGCTAATGGGAAAATTGAGTCTAGGTACCACATAATCCCACTGTTAAGGTGTACTGAGTGGATGAAGCTACTTACCTGGCTCTGCTTTTGTGTTTGGAGAGGAAGGTACCTTATTGCTCTGGTTGCCTGAATAAGCTGCATGTGAAGCCATGCTTCGGCAAACAGTGAGTTGAACAGTGCCTCGAGCCTTGCGCAGCAAATCTATAACTGTTTGGCGTGGGAGACCAGACACTAAAGTGTCATTCACCTAAAAAATACAATGATAAAATAAGATTACTGTAACAGAAAGCTTTTTTAACACATAACCCAGCATTGTGCACATTTTATGTATCTTCCCTGCATCTCACGTCTCCTCTCTCCCTCCTGTTTTAGTGTCTTGTTTGATCTTCCCCTCTCTGCTTCTTTATAGCATGACTGCTAGCAGCACACCTCAGAAGTGTAGTCTGCTTCTCTTTCAGGGCACTGAGAGGGCATCACTTCTCCTACTCTTCACATGGAAGAGGGAGAAGGAAGGTAATGAAAAACAGAAAAGCAAAATAAATAAATAAATAAAAAATTAAAGTTGAAACTCTTGGAGAGGGAAGAAAAATGAATTTGGAGCAAAAAAAAAAAAAAAAAAAAAAAAAGGTTATTGGTTGCTAAAAGGTGGTTAGGACAGTAGGAATTTACAAGTTCAAAAGTCCTAATTCCAGTGCTTTCTGCTTGTCTTGATACTGGCAACGATGCCAGGTTCCTTCCCGTCTCCTGGCTAGCTGTTAGGGTCACGCTTAGTCAGCTCACTCTTGTTTTCTGGCCTCTTCTTGTGCAGTCCTCACTGGGCCCAGCAGCCCCCTTCTCACTGTAGAGGAGCCCAGTTCTGCACCAGCTGAACTGGTGGTGAGGGTGGGTGGCCCAGAGCAGCCTTTTGGTCCCCAGGAGTCCAGCGACACCACCTTCCACATCTTTCTGTGCTAGGCAACCTCAGGTTTCTAGTCTGAGCAATTTTTATGCTGAAGAGGATGCTCTATAAAGAATAACTTGAGAAAAAAAAAGGCCAAAATGATGAAGAACAAGTCTTACCTTAAGTAAGATGTCACCGACTTGAAGCCTCCCATCCAGATCTGCAATGCTGTCTGGGCTGATGGCTTTTATTAGGATAGCCCTGCCATTTCTACCACCCACCAGTGCAAATCCTAGGCTTCCATTTTCTACTTTTTCCAATTCAATCTTAATAATGAAGTCCTACAATACAAAAGAACACAGATGGAGTTTATTCAGGGTTCTGTTTTATTTGCATTTTTAATGTGAAGTAATTCTATTGTGCTTTACAGTCCACACTGGCTGATGTAAACTGGGGAATATCTCCTTCCCTTTAATGGGTGTAAGGAGCTTCCAGTGATTAACATAGCAGCTGCACGTATGTATCAAAATGAAAATACTACATACTGATTTCCGCAAGTATTTTTAATAATAGCTGCAGAGTACAGGAGCAAGGTGATGTGTACTTATGTAGTCTTTCTATAATATACCAAATATGTTGCCTTCATTGTCAGACCAGTCCCTTTTATCTCCAGCATGACAGTAACTCAGTACGCACTCCATTCCTTTATTGTTCTGTAATGAAAATCTTAACCTTGCAGCCCCAACATACCTATCTGTTTGGCTTTAGCACTTCATTCACTTTTACAGTCAGCTGCCTTTTTAGGATCAAGTGTTATGTCAGAAAGAGCAGCAACCTAGAAATGTTTATGACTTGCAGCATGACTGATTCCAATGGTGCACATATCAGCCTCAGAAATTATCGTGGTGAGTTGAACAGACTAAGTATCATGGATTAAATGATGTGGAGGAAGCAGTAATAGTGAGGACTTGATCAAAAGTAAGAAGATTGTTCTAATTTTTCTGCCAGGTTGGACGTCTAATTTATACAAGAGACAGCCCTTTCTTGTAAACTACAGCCAGGAGAAAATGAGTAAATCTAGTCCCATGAAATATCAGTCCCAATGTGGGCAATTTCAATTCCAAGTAATATTATTTTCCACATCGCACAAACATGAGCAATGTTTGCACTTGTAAGTCTTTTGAAGTATTGTATGCTTTGCATGGAAATTCATCCTCCTCCCGCTCCCGGGTAGTTTAGGGATTCATCATTTCAGAAATACCATTGCTCTTGTTATAAATTCAAACCAGTCTGGTTTATGTCAGTAGTGCATAATACCCCAAAGGTTTGGAGTAATTTTATTCTCTTTTCAAGTTTAGAATTTTAGACTGAAATATTAATCTCAGGTTTCAAGAATTGTTTTGATGTTGTTGTGGAAAACACTTCCCGATTACAATTACACATTTTGCCCAGAATCCCATGCTGTGGCATTTGTCTTTCCTGTTGAACTTTCTTTCTAAATTAGGGATTAATCTTGTAAGCTAGTAAAAGTACTATGAAGACCTAATGGAGGGGCTACATTGTATGAGTCTTGCTTTTATTGCCAAGCTGTTAAAGTAGTGATGTTATACTCTGGAAAAACAGCAAGAGAAGGGTCTGACCCCAGGAAGTGCTGAGTGCACGCTGGTCAATGCGTGCTGAGGCAATTCACCACTTCACAGTACATTCTCCAAATGCACTCTGTTCACATTTTCAAAGAAACCGGAGATGAAGTAAATACATTAAATACTGTTTTTGGAAAAAAAAAAAAAAAAAAAAAGGCTCAATATAGCTCACTTTACTTGATGGACCACCTTGCAATTGGTAAAATTGTTACTTGCCTTGCATTCTGGAGGGTCGGGAGTGCTTTGCTGAGTACCACAGCCTGTTTCCTTCAGATGTTGCTCTGTGAAAAAACAGCAACAGTTTTTACTGGTGAAATGTTCTACGGTATAACACTCAAAATCATAATAGTTAGGGCCATAATAAAGCATTTCATATTTGATGTGTGAAATAAATAAAAAAAAAATATCCTGTGGGCTTATGCGTGCTACTTGCTCTGTTATGCTCCTGAAGCAAGCCTTCTGCATGTCATCCCTGTAGACCTTTGGGCTCCAAGAGAGTAATTTCCAAAACAAGCTTTAAAAGCTGCACAATGCAGGGTCAGAGACACCAGCTGGACAACAGGCAATGTATACACATCTGCTGATACTCTGAGGGAAGCAGTTGGGTTTACTAAGAATTAATCATTCCCAGGTACTTCCAGTACCATCTACCAATTTTTATTTTTTATTTATTTATTTAATTTTTAAGAGAGTGCACAAAATTTTACAAATCCTAGCTGAAAAATCAAGTTTCTTACCGTGTTGATGTGGTAGTTTTTGTTCTTGGGAGTTCAGGTTTTCATTTGAGAGAGAAATATTGGCTTTTTCTGTCTCAGCAGGTGGCCCTAAAAACATACATGTAGTTTTGTTCTAATAGACCTCCTGCTCAGCTTCATATATCCAAGGGAATGTAAACTCTGTTCTTAAACTATGAAACAAAGCATCAATATCCAGTATTGATGCTGTATGAGGCAGCATGAGACAGTTATTATTGCATGATTAAGTTTGCCAAGTTGTGTAGTGATGTAAATAATTCTTTCATGAACTGCAGGAATGTTACATCTCATTTATTGCTATATTTAAAATTGTAAGACCTGGATCTGAATGTGTCATTCCAGACCTGTGGCAGTGATCAGGCAGAGGAAGAAGCAGGGCGTCTTTGTGTCCGCAGAGCTGGCAATGCAAGAAGCCAGCATGCGTTTCTCGACTTCCACCCTGCCCTCACCCCCACCCCCTTTGAGTTTCACTTCATTGTATATTGGTAATCTTACTTGTCTTCCACAAAGTACTCTTAAGGTATGAATTATAGATTTTTTTTGCTCTGTTGTTAGTTTTTGTTTTGTTTCTTAAAAAATGTTCCCCATTGCATTTGCAATTTTAATATGTATTTTTGTAACTAAGAGAATATATACAATGAAGGCTTGCTTCCTTGTTGGCAAACTGTTACAGATTTATAGATTAAATCAATTAGAGATGATAGCAAATGAAACAGCAAAAAAACAAATTATTATAGATTCCTAAAGCCCTTTACAAAAGGGAAGAACCTTATTTTATAAAAGATGCAAAGAACTGTACCATGGTACAGTAAATAGATCTGTATAAGAGAGGGATCATAGCTGGTAACTTATTTCTGAAAGTGTCTTGAGAAATCCCATGGAGCCTACAAAACACTGAGCACAGATGTGTAGCTAAGGTCCTGCCAGGATGTGTGTACCTCACTTTAGTTTTACTGCAGAAACTGAGAGTACACTTAGCTTTACCCATCTCTTGCAGTAAATTCAAAGAAGCTTGTTCTTTAGTAAGTAAAATAAGCTACTTCAGGTTGTAAAAACATACACATGGTAGTTGTCTTAGAGTAGTAGATCTGTAGCTGGCTTGCCTTGGAACAGACAGAACATAGGCATGGTAGCTGTCTTTCCCCCAGACTGTGCTGCTGCAGCCTCTGCTTGCTGAGATTCCTTCTACTGCTAGAACAGTTCTGGTCAAGCCTATGTAGTGTGGATGGTCACTGAAGTATAGTATCAGTTATGGTAATAAACATAGTCCCCTGATAGGAATGCTCCTATATTAAAAGAGCATTTATTACTATAGATACCGGTTTAAAAAGTTGGTCTAATAAAACTAAGTCATGGCATTGTATTAAAGAGTAGCTCAAAACCACTGGAAAACCACATGGAGAATAGTTTTCATCAAATAAGATGTTGAAATATGAACACAAAATTCCCACTAAATAATAGCAAATTTAAAAAACAGAATCTGACTATGCAAATATGGATGAAAATAGAATACTTTTTACAGAGAACTCTGTGTTTTATTTCTGTCTGTAAAGAGCTGTCAGTTTTTCTTCAGACCCTTAGTACGTTAACAAAAATGCTGAATGCCAAATTGCAATCTATTAATAAATATTTAATGCAATGAGTCAACACCTGATGTTTATTTCCAAAATCAGAAGCAAATGTTAAATTCAACCCCCCAAATATTAGCCTTACTTACTATTTTCTTGCTCTATAGGAACCACTGGATTGCCATTTCTGGAGGCAGAAAAAGTGAAATATGTGAACCATTAAGAGCTGCATGCTTTGTAAAAGCACATATGAAAACTATTTCTGAAAAAGTCAGTTGTCTAAATTACAGTTCTATGATTTGTTATTCTTAATGGTGTTTTCCTAAAGAACATTTATATCAATATATGAATAATTAGACAGCCTTTAACAACAACAAAACATTTTAATTAAATGGGTTTAGAAAAGAAAGAACACGTTACACCAGCTGTCCCAGTACAAAACTGCTTTGTGGTATATTTTGAATCAGCTTCAGTTCCCCTCTATGAAGTAGGAGTGATCACTTGTAATTTCCTTTCCCCTTTTTCTGTTTATTTCCTTAGACTGCAGATTCTTAAGATCAGTGTGTGTTGCCTACTAGCTGCTTATACAGCAATAAATATAATGTGGCTGGAGTTTCTTCACCTGCTAGCACAGTGCCAGTGAATAAAAGACTGATAAATGTTTGAACTGCTCTAAGATTACTGTGACAGACACTATTGCTGAATCTAGTTATCTAACTTAGTAACCCCAAAATAAGCGAGTGACAGTTTGACTGTAAGGTCTTCAGAGGCTATTTCTGTACCCTATGCCTCTGTCAGACTGCAGAACGCAAAGCATCTAAAGCGCAGTCAAGACCCATTGAGGGAAGTTCTTTACTGTGGGTTATTCATCAACCCTGGGTTGATTTTTTTTTATTTTTTATTTTTTTACATGCTGCAGACTAAACACTGTATTTTTAATACCTTTCTAAAATGTTTGGCTGTTGGAAATAACTCAGAGTTTCCCATCAGAGGTAGTTAAAGGATTCACACTGGTGTTTGGATGATGAAGTCTGAAGAGTTACAATTCCTGTTGTATGAGTTTACCTATGCTCACATCATTCCATGTTAGCTATAATTAGAAGGAGTTAAGATATCTTACTGATGTTGTGCATCAGGTTACACCATCAGACCTCTGAGCTACAGCATTCTTCCTGTTGTTTGTCTTGGTTTTATTGTTTGACTTGTTGATATAAAATTTAGAAACCTGCTTTAACATTAGGACTGAGATTGAGTACGTTTAAATTTTGCACGTCGGCTCAGATTTACCTTGTTGCTTTGATTTGGACATTCTGGGTGGCAGCTTCACACACTCTCACTGCATCATCCAGGCTGATTCCCTCAGTCCACAGCCCACAGATGTACAGAATCTGATCTCGTGGCTGCAGACTGCCTTCCACGCTGGCAGGGGAGCCAGGCACTATCTCTAGTACATAAATACCTTGTAACTTGCTTCCAGCTCCTCCTGTCAGCTTCAAGCCTAGAACAATGCAGACAAAACATCTTTTGTGACAGCATGTTTTCAATTTCACTGTCAGTGAGGTGAAGCCTGATGGAATAGATGTGGTATTGAAAAACAGGCTGAACAAAGCACCAACATTATAAACAGCAGTCTTGCCCCAGTGAGAGAGGGAGAATGAAATGCAATTTGGTGCTAAAAAAAGGCATTGAAAAAAATGAAATGGTATTGTCCATCTGTACACTTCAGCTATTCCATAGTGCTTTATTTCACCTGATGTTGAATAACCATTTGAATAAGACTGTGTGACATAGCAGTAACTCTGTCATTACCAGTCTGTGTAACTGCCTTGCAATCTTTAGAGTGATGGAGGGTGTGATATCAATCCTCTTTTTCAAACAGGGAATGGAGACACAGGACAACTGAGGCGATACCTATGTGGTACAGAACAGTGTTGTGCAATGATATTCAAGCAATTTCCAAACAAGCTAGTTTCTGAACTGGGAACAGGATGCTGTATCTGAGCAAATATAACTATACTATTTCCTGGGTCTACCCAGCAATAGATATCTATCATTACTACATTACTACAAACACCTTCTAGTGTTTCTCTGTGTATCAATAACATAAAAATATGTGACTGCAGATCTGGCAGAAACCAGCTGATAGAGTGATAACACAGAGATAATTCATCCAACAGCTTAATTGGTCTAATAAGAGATATTTATCTTCCCTTTAAGGCCCTACCCAAAATAAAGTTCTCCACGCCACAGTCATGTTGATGGAGGAGGCATAAAGGTGTCAAGGTCACTCAGGATCAAATTGATCCAATACCACCATTGTGTATGATTGTCATACCACTGCTGTAATCCCTGTCTAAAATAGCATTGATAGTATTTACTACACACCTAGCTGTCCGTTGGCACCTTTTGTGAGAGTAATTTCAGGAATGTCATCGGGCCTAAAAGCAGGACATGGATCACTGCCAGCACGGCCAACCACAAGGTGCAGATCGGGAGGAGAGTTGTGCAGTAAAGTCAGAGCTTCATTGCATGGTAAAGATGTGACATCGGTTCCATTCACCTAAATGACAAACCATTATAGCAATGTCAAAGATCTCATTGACCAACATTGTACTTCTCCCTCCACCCCAAAGATTACATATGAACTTAAATTAGTGTTCACTCATACTATTGGTTTGCTATGGCACTTAATGCCTGTGAATAATGCCAGTTATAATTGCAGTAAGATTTTTTTTGAACTTCTGTTTTTCTGAAAGTACAATTTTCATAAAAATAGCTTCTTTTTCTTGAAACTTGAGGTCTTGTAGAAAAAGCAAGGAAGACAAATCTAATGAAACAAATTGAAGATGAACCTTAAAACACATTTTGTTCAAACCCTACGAAGAACATAATTCCTGTATCCTTTGCATGCCACCTTTCTTACTACATTTATGTAGTTTATATCACTTAGGAAGCCATTTAGGGTCTCAGTTGTATTGCATTACTGCTAGATGATTGTTGTTTTTTCCTGGTCATACAATCTGTTCAGTCTGAAGTTTATCCTACTGAAGTCAGCAGAATTATATTTATTATATGAATCATTTGCACTTACATGCATAAATACATGATTAGCTAGACCCTACAAAATGAGAAATGCTGAAGTTAAATGACATTGATCTGCAAATACTTTCTCCTCTGTTTAAATTCAAAGGATTACTGTACCATAATGATTCTGTCTCCTCTTCTCAGCCTTCCATCAGACAGAGCAGGCTCATGCAAGATTTCATCAACATACAGACAGTTGTCCACTTTGTTAAGAACCACTGAGAATCCATAACCATTGTTCTCCGACCTTGTCAAAGTCACAAAGACCTCCATTTCCTATTAAAACAAGCACGAGATACGTTTGATGCAGGCTTTTCAGTTGCTTCATTAACATCTTCCATTTATGTTTTATATGCAAATAGGAATCAGATGCTCAGATTATATAAATAGGCAGCATACATAAAGATTACTCTGATCTGTCACTGCAGTGTTCCAGTATTAATTTTACTTCTTTATATCTATCTGGTGGAGCTTCATGGTGACTGATTGATAGGGCCCAATAAGGCACGGAAGGCCATCTGGGACTGGATTCTGGGCATTTAAAATGTATAAAGAAAGGCATGGAGGCCTCTGAACTGATGAGCATTAGCACAGTAGGGTTCAGAGGCTGCTGTTGTTACTGCTATTGCTTTCCCACTGAAGGAAATGGCTGGACCTAAATTTTGTCCTCACTGCTCTCAAATTAGTAGGAATTCAGAGCTCATTAGTGTCAGCAGGAATGCAAGATGTTCAGCTTTTGGCAGGACTGAGCCCTGTATTTTGAATAATAATTAGTACAGGGATCATAGTTTCTTATTGGGACATTACAGTACTAGCATTGTAACAAAGTAATTTTGCTCATGGGTTTAAAACACAACAAAAAAATACAAAGTAGCTGATTCCAATTAATTTTAGATGTTACAAGAGAACAGGATGGGTCTTAGGCCTTTGTATAGTGGGGATAATACTGCACAGTGATGGTAAATTGAAGAAACAGTAATATGGCAAGGATAAGGAAACAGCCTTTAAGGAAATGGTAAAGAGTTGGGCATACAGGGATGTCTGCTTTATTTGAAGATTTTGGACATTTAAGAAAAGTGAGAAAAGCCATGTAGGAATAGCATAGGTAATGTGTTAAAAATAATGTTTTTAAGAATGCAAAATTGTTAAAGCTGTCCTTTCCTTAGTCATGGTCTGCTTGTTAATACTCCAGTGCCTATCACGTACCCTAGTGCAATCCTCCTTTTTGTCCTTCTCTTCTTCCGGTTCCTCCACATCTTCCCATTCGTTGTCACTGCCATGTGTCTCTCTAGCAGGCAGGGGTGAGGAGGAAGGGCCACAAACGCGTGGTTGTGGTGTCACCAAGGCTGTGGAGAGTGTCTCAGAGCTTCCTCGACATGAAAGTGAGGTCACAGATGTTGGGCTGATGGCAAGATGCTCTTCATCAATAGGGGTTAGAGAGAGAATTTCAGGCATACATTTTCTGTTCGACAGGTCATCATCACTCTTATTAAATACAGGGCTGGAAAATAAAAAAGATTTCAGTGCTGGGATTTTCCTCCATATAAGTCATTAGTTGGCCACTGAAAAGTCTAGTGCTTATACTCTACCCTATTTTAATTTTAACTGGCGTATTTGTTATAGTATTAAATTGCTGTCTAGGTCCTCTTAGTATTAATATAAAGGGAAAGCAATCAATCTTTTTACGAAGCTAGTTAAAAGATTAAATATCTTAAAGTCTGAGAAATCTTACACACTTTCTTTTCTAAAGCATTAGTTCTTTCATTGTTTCTTGAAAAGAATAGTTGGACAGTTCCTAGACCATTAATTCTTTCATCTTCCATAAACAATTTAATTAACTTATATAGTAAGTGGTGTGCACATTGCAAAGCTATTACAGTTTTCATAGGTGCATTTTTCCTTCCTGAAAAGTAACTGTCAGCCACATTCATGGCTGCTGCATTTCTTTCCTTGGTAATTGAAGCCCAGATCATGAACGTGAAACATAAATGATTCCTGTCTCTTCCTAAAAATAGAAGTCCTGAGTTCTCTTTTGAAGTTTACGTTTATTCTTATGATGCATGTCTTGCATGAAATGACAGAATATCCTCAGTGTTAAGTTCTTGTTTCAAAAGTTGTGTATAGTCAGAATGAAAATAAAAAGCAGTACTGAAAGAGGCTTTTTGGATGGATATAGCTAATAACCTCAAATGGTATTTCTGAAACATTGGCTGAAATAAGGAAGACCTGCAGGCTCATGTTGTATGCACTTAGTCAGAGAAGCAATCTAGCCTGTTAGCTTATATCTCTATAGGGAGAAAATGAGGAGCTAGACATCTCCAGTAGCACAGCAAAGCTGAGAATGAAGCTGGCAGTCTGTGTGCTTTAATAGCTGAAAAACAGGTGGTACAATACTGTGAAAGAAGATAGGGATAATTAAAATTAATATTTAAGGATAACAACAAATGTAGTCTGGGCCTTTCTTTAGGTTAAAGGAAATAAAAGATTAAGTTCAATGGACCTTGCTCAGTGAGAGTTATCACAGAAACTGTCGCCTGCCAGTGAAGTACTGATTGACCTTCATGGGTACAAGGGTGTCTGGCAGAGCTACACATGCTCAAGGCAATGAGCCAGCAGTGGCCTAGTCACAGCACAGCTTCTAGCCCATCTCTGTGTCACCCTGGGAAATACATGAGTCTTGGTCCTGCAGACCCATATACAAGGTCCACTGACATGCTGGACTTAATTTTTGGTGTCTTGAGGACCCCTCCACACGGACTGCCTAGGGGAAAAGTATGGGATGAAGTTTTTCAAAGTAATTTTTTCCAAGGTTCATTTTGTTGGCAATGAGAAGAGTCGCAGGAATTTCCCATATATAGTCCTGAGCAGTAAAATCCTTAGAGTTTGTATCAGAAGACTTCTACTTTAGTATGAAATATTTTAAGCAATCTAAAGAAAAAAAAAGGGGGAATCCTTTCATTAATGCCTGTTATGTTATTGTATGTGTGTACATATATCTGTATATGTACATATAAATAGTTAGCTGGAAAGATCATTTAAACTGAGATTTCATGTAAAATACTATTTCAGGTGCATATCTTCTTAAACTGCTCTGGCTGTCTTTTGAAAATGCAGAAGCTGAAACTAAATGATACTGAGAATATACCAAACAAAAACATTTATTTCAGAACTTCCTTCTTGGGAAGAATCCGTGATTTTTCTTGCAATTGATATTTTTCTGCAAGAAACTTAGTTTTCATGAAACTGTATCTCTTGGCAAGCATGTTCGCTACAGACATATTTCAGCTGGTTTTAATCTTGGAAGTAGAGAAGCATATATGAAAGCTGGAGCTTCACTCATAAGTGTGAATGAAGTTTCTTCTCTCGTGAGAGAAGAGCTAAAAGTATGAATTGCAGTTATAGTCCCACC
Source organism: Nettapus auritus (assembly GCA_011076525.1). Taxonomy (NCBI): domain Eukaryota; kingdom Metazoa; phylum Chordata; class Aves; order Anseriformes; family Anatidae; genus Nettapus; species Nettapus auritus. The sequence continues at coordinate 18,228,974 of CM021770.1, forward strand.
AGACCTGCAGTCACCTAGAACTGTGGCTCCCCAGTGACTGGAATCTGCGATTACCTGGTTCTGTGCTTGATGAATGTCAAAAGTAATGAAAAGATTCGAGTGACTGCGTGAAAACTGCAAATGAGTTTCTAGAGAAAAATAACAAATCTGTAAGTTAAAGGCCTCTGATAGACATTTAACTTATCTTTGCACCAATCTTTTATGTTCTGGTAATTTATGTTATTTTGCACTGGGAAAGATATTTAAAATGGAATGGATAATCTGCTGTGTGCTGTGTGCCAGTGTCAGGTATATCCAAAAGAGTGTAAAAGGAGGCTTGAGTCTGTTCAGACTGTATTGTATTGTATAACTTGTCAGGGCTTCTATTGGCTCCCAAAGACTGGAAAATAATGTTTTGCTCCTTGATCACAGTTTGTCTTCTGAGTTTTTTTTTTTTGTTTGTTTGTTTAAGTTTTGTCTGGAAAATTTCAAAATTAAAAGATTACACAGTAAGAAATGTTTGGTGCCTACTTAAGTCAGCTCTGAGAAAATTGAAGCTGAAAGATCATACAATAAATAAGAAAGTCTTTGGTTCCTATTTAAGTCAATAAGAGTCTTTTTACTGATTTTAAAATGCAGCCAGTATTAGCTGAACAGCATAAATGATTAGAGTAGTGCAGCACTGAACTGTCTTGCAATGAGAATTTATGCAGAATTCCAGTAAATTGAGAGTAATCTGACAACAGATTAGGATTGTCAGAATAAGATGGTAAAACAAAATTTTCACTAATCACCAGTGACTAGAAGTAGAGAGCCCCCTATACTTAATGCTAAGCAATTCATTTTCGAAATCTTAGAAGCCAAAGGAAAGGCTGCAGAGGAGATTTCAGTATTCCTTACCTTTCAGCACATCCGAGTTCACATGGTGAGTAGCAGTTCTGCTTCATTTCTTCCTCCAGGGAGTGGAACACTTCAGAACTGGCAGCTTCTTGATGAAATTTCCAAAGGTCTTTATAGGAACTTTCCCTAGGAGGCATAAGTCTCTGTATGGGCATATCTTGAGACTCTGCTTCTTGCTCTTCATAAGTTGAGCTGTCTTCTTCTGGAGGCTCACTGAAGTCTGCTGCCACTGGAGAATCCAAACAATCTTCGAGGTCTGGAGAGGTGCTACCTCCATCACTGATAGACCGGTCCAAACTATTTCCTACCTCTGGACTGCCTGGCATCTCTGCCACAAACTCTTTAACTGGAGATGGTGCTGGAGTCTATCAAAATAACAAAAAGGTTATTTTAACTCTTTTTTTTTTTTTTTTTTTTTTTTTTTCCTCCCATCTTCTTTCCTTTAAGAACCAAAGAAGAATTTAAAGAGGAATTATTGATAACCATCTTAATGTGGAAATACAAGATGATGACTGGAAGGGAGTAAAAAATGGAGGGAGGTACTTATTCACTAAATATCTGTTTTGTCTTTATGCCTGTCTTCTACATTGTTGAGGAATTCAAGTCAGGGAGCTACTACACAAGTTCCTTTTCCCAATGAATCATTTGCTTGCGGAGACCTCACTTTATTTCTTTTCATATCGTGCCTGAACTTTAGTCTGCATTCTCTTCAGTGTGTAGAAGTGGCTTCCAGATTTGACTTGTATGCAAGGGACTAAAGTAATTGGTCAGATCAACTAAATAGCGTCTTGTAGGAGAGTAAGAGGAGCAGGTTTGTTTTCTGGAGACAGTTCTGACAGACATTTCTGTCTGTCCATGGACATCACTTACAAATCCTTCTGGCATTACAGTAACCTTGAAGCCATTCTGCATGGAGCAAGAATAATGCAAATGCATGCTCATGATAGGAGTACTTGTGCATGTGTCCATGAATTGTATTCAAAAGGCATGAATAATAGTACCAGCCTTACCCTCTACTGCAGCCTCGACTGTTTCTTTTATTTTTATTTTATTTTATTTTATTTTATTTTATTTTATTTTATTTTATTTTATTTTATTTTATTTTGTTTTATTTTGTTTTATTTTGTTTTATTTTGTTTTATTTTGTTTTATTTTGTTTTATTTTGTTTTATTTTGTTTTATTTTATTTTGTTTTATTTTGTTTTATTTTGTTTTATTTTATTTTATTTTATTTTATTTTATTTTATTTTATTTTATTTTTTCCTGCTGATTCTGCTAACCATTAATAAAAAACTGAATAACTGGTTGGAAACGTGATTTCACTTAGTTAAGTTTGTTAAGAGGAAAAGTTCTTTAATTTCTTCCCACTTTGGGGAGTAATATAATTGAAACCCACAGGTTATAACAGCTGCAGTTGGGAATATCTGCAGTTTCTGGCTGAAAATGTAGTAGAACATTTTTAGAAGCAACACTAGCTAGAAGATCTCATTGGGTATGTGATATTTCACTTCATTGACAGTATTGCAACTCAAAAGTTGTTGCACTGGGATAAACGTTTCAGATCTGTCAGATTTCTATTTTGGTTGCAGATAAACTGTAGAGGGTACGTTGCATGTGGGAAGGGAAAGGAATGGAAAAGAGTGCCTTGGATAAAAGGGAAGGTTGCTTTATTCGAGGCTAGATAGAAAATGTAGTAGTGTTTTTCTAGGTTTACAGAAGCAAGTTCACAGACAGTCTTAGTCTTACCAGCACACTCTGCTCTATTTCTGGAAGAACACCTTTTGGTGGTCTGCAGAGAAGGAGTGTGACTTCTGGTGGAGCTCCTCTCAACAAGTGCAGGACATCCTAAGCAGGAAGAAGGAATATTAGATTTCTTATAAGTTTTTTTTTTTTTTTTTTTTTTTTTCCCAGTCTGTAGTACATGTCTTTTCACCAACTGGGATGGGGGATAATTTTTATTGTGACTGACAAATTCCTAGTATTTGTGCCTTTCAGAAGTGTCTGGAGGCCAGTTCTTTTTCTACTCCATGATTATTATGTGTAAGTGGGCCATATTATTTATATGAATATGTATCTAAATTCAAGTCTCTTCTGTTTACAAACAGTTGTTCCACCAACAGGCTCATAAGTTTAAATTAATCTTTCCCTGTTCTTGAAGAAAATCAGAGTTTTCAGACAAATGCATTCAAACTGCATGTGACAGGAACACGTGACAGATCTGTCAATTATATCTGTATAGCTCCATAGACTGCCACACTGACTCTAACCAATGGAAGATCTTCCCAAAGCCCTTCCTCAGAATAACATCTGTCCAGTGGCATCTGTCTTTCAGCTACAATGGGATTTGAAATACTTCATCGGGGGAGAATGGGGGGGAGAGGAAGTCCTATAGGCAAAAACTCCCTGTCTGCTCCTCTGCAGAAACTGAGTAAAAAGACTACACCAGCGAGCAAGATTGTACAGGCAAAGGACAGACTTCTCCAAGCCAAAACTAAAGTATGAAGTACAATTACAGCCCCCCTGAGGATTTACCGCACCTTGTCTTTTGCCTTAGACATTTAATGATACACATGACATGTCAGTAGGAAGATTGAGTGATGTTCTCATAATTTCTGTTCATAACCAGTCATGCCTATTCAATGTATATTTATATACAGCAGTCAGTATCAGGAACTTCCATAAGGTGAAAAGATTACAAGGGGAAAAAAATAAAATTGCATGTTGTCCTTTATTACTATTTAATTTCATAACACTATAGAATTGATCATTCCAGGCCCCCCCAAAAATAAAAAAAATAAAATTAAAACAACAACAACAACAACAAAAAACTTGCCCTAGACTTACCTTACCTGGTGGAGCTTAGAATCTGGGGCATGGTATTTAGCATGTTATGAAACACAAATGGCCACAGGGAAAAATGTTTCAATTATGCATAAAAGCAACAAAGACTAATTAACAACTGTTGTTCATCTAACAATGTTGTTCATTTTGGGTGTCAGGAGTAGAAAGTTAAAAATTAAATAGCACAAGCAATTATCTGTAACAATTCCGTTACAAAGGGAATTCTCCATAAGAATTTTATAGAAGACTCCTGCGTAGAAATCAAAGTCATTATATGCAAGTTCTGACCCCCTCTGGTGATTATCAAGTTTAAATGCAAGTTTCATCCCATTGTCTTTATTAGCATGTTACCCGCCAGGAGGCCCAATGGGTAACATGCTAGTAGTGCCTGGTACCTGATACAAGAGTCCTTGAGTAGTTGTCCCGTTCACAGCTAAAATGATGTCTCCAACTTCAATTTCTCCATTCTCTTCAGCTGGCTGCCCTGGAAACAGTCTTTTGATCCTGACAATAGCTCCTCCGAGGTGTTCACAACCATCTCCTTCCATTTGCAGAACACTAAAGCCAAGGCCTCCAGAATTCTTTGTCAATTTGACTTCAAATATATTGTCTGTTCAAAGGAGGGATTGGACAAAGAGTAGGCTCAGTGGCATATGTACCCCTTAAGGAACTGGTATATATTATGTTCTCTACAGACCTTTTTCCTGTGTTCCGCAGAGATAGATCTACTGATACTAATGACAAAAGATGATCTTAGTGTTCCTTTAATTTGCATGAGCAGAATTCAGATGAATTCAGATGGGACGGGCAGACTGGTAAAAACTGGTCACTGTTCTACCATGTCCTGGTAGAACATGGGAGAGTCCAGTGAGTACTGTACAGAGAATACTGTCCCATGGGAGAGTACAGCGCAGACTCGGTGGTTATGGGACAGCTTCAAAGCAAGAGGGGGAATCTATTTGTTGGATAAATTCAATGAAAATGTTCTCTGAATCTTCTGCTTTCAAGAAAAGAAGTGATGGCAGTCTCCAGTCCTGGCTGTGGGGCAGCAGCTCACCCTAGCTTCGTCACTGACACAGTATCAGCAGGAGTGCCAGCTGGGCTGCCTTTGAGTAGCAGACTAGTGACATTGGCACAGCTGCTTCCTGCCCAAGAGTGCTGTGAGTACAGACTCACAGGGATTCCCCCTGCCAGCCCCATCTCATGAAGGCTGAGAGATACAGTACTTATGCCTAGGATAAATTCAACTGTATAGAGCAACTGTAGCTCTAAGCATATCAGATTTATTTATTTTTTTCAGAAACATTTTTGATAGTGTTTTTAATGCTACACATTTTTTTGCTTGGTGTGCAGTTTTTCTCCCAACCCACAGAAATTTCATAGAATTATTTTTGTTTGTTCCTTTCTTGCACGTCATAAGTAGCCAGAGGAAGTCACCCTGAGTTCCTTTGTTCTCTCTCACCATCTGTCAAAAAGCAGTAGTCCTTGGTACCATCTGTGAAGGATGTTGCTACAGGAACAACTGCACATTGGTCTTCCTTTCTGTCATTAGCACTCAGGCATGGCTCTGCCGGTGGGTGGTGTCCCCTTTCTAGAACCAGCTTGGCAATCTAAAAAAATTACGAACAGTTCCCATTTACACAGTACACAGTGAAACCCCAGTCTCAGAGCAGGGGAAAAAAAAAAAAGTTTCTTTTGGCCCCGCTTTGCTGCTGTGCTTCATACTGAGTACAGCTTACAGAATCATAGAATCGCAGGATGGTTTGGGTTGAAAGGGACCTTAAAGCCCACCTAATTCCAAACCCCCTGCTGTGGGCAGGGACACCTCCCACTAGACCAGGTTGTGTGACTGGTCATCTCATTTTGTTCCTCTGTTACACAAACCTGGCCAGATTTCTTAAGGTTTTCCACAGCCTGCTTGTGAGTGAGGCCACAGAGGCTGATTCCATCTACTTCCAGAAGACGATCACCTGAGGAAAATAATATAAAATAAGGGGGGGAGGGATGTCAGATTGCTTTGATGATACAAATTGGACATAAAACTTGAGGCTACCCATGTTGCATTATTTCTTCATGCTTACATGTTTCAAATCATGTTACTTTGCTTGAAAGCAATGCTGTTTATTTTATAGTATTCTATAACTAATGCTTAAAGCACACCAATTTCCAGGGTATTCTGGAAACTAATGCAGTGATAGCATCTGCTTATCACAGCAACACAGAAAGTAGGTGTCTGAGAGTCAGTGCCCTGGTGTGCAGCTACAGAGGGAAGCTGTGCAATGTTGGTATGAGACTCCTGGTTTTTCAGTGGAATATTGACATATAAACTACAGTGGAAGGCTGAGGAATGAGGGACTGCATATATTGTTTTGTAGCTGTATGACCTTCAATCCCAAACTTGTTTCATTATCATGTAGCAAGTATTACACACAAATGTCTAATTCTGCAGCCCATTTTTTCATTGCCAGACTTGTTACCTATCTTTATTTGTCCGTCCTTATCTGCTGGTCCCCTGGGAATGATTGACTTCACATATATCCCACCAAGAGGCACACTAGTGTTAATTCCACCCTGCGAAACATACATGCACAGGTTAGCGTGGAGTCTTCACATGTTCTTCACTTGGTAAAAATCAAAGCAACTTATGTATGTATTGCAAAGAAACTGCTTCAGAAATTTCGCTTAAAAATATATAGGAAAAAAGAAAATGTTACTCCAATGTTCCATTCAGTTGTAATATACTTCTCTAGGCAGTAATTGTGCCTTAGTTTCTCAGGAAAATGCGATGTGTTTCTATATGGCTATATAAAAACAGTTACTAAATGTTCAGATCTTTTTCCTGTGCTAATGTAAAGATCTGGTTGCATCTTTCAGTCAGTCTCTAGCCCAGCTTACAAATTTTGCAATATGTATTCAGCAGCTATTGGTCTTTCAGACAATATATAAAGCTTGGACCTGACCTTGTGCAGCCAGAGGAATTCCATATTAAGCTAAGAATTATGTTGTGTCCAGCTACGTCCTCTGGCCAATTTCAGATGACAAAACAGCTCTCCATTTCTACTGCAAGCTATGAAATGGCAGTTGCTTCCTGCTCCATTTCAGTGAGGATTATCAACACACCCCAGCCTGGAGCAGTAAATTCAATCTTGATAGCCAGAACAAGGAATAAGTTTTTCAAATGTGGCACATAAAATTGTCACTGTTGCCTTCTCTGTTCTTCTGAATATATGGAGAACTGTATTTTTGTACATTTGGAAATAAAATTGGCCAGGGTCCTTTCTCTGGCCGTTAGAGTAAGAAGCATGGCTTGTCTCGAGTCCATGAAACTCAATTTTCATCCCTCCAGCATAGGATGACTGGTTTTGGCCAGTCCTATCCCCTACACAGGCCAAAGCCCTACTGGGGAGCGTGTCAACACTCTGTGGTCCTATGTGACCTGCTTGCATAGACACAGCCTTTGAGTTTCAGGAGCCCCAGAGGAAAACCAGTCATGATCTGGGGAATGCTTGGCATCGCTGTATTTTCTAAAGGCTTATGCTGTATTCCTCCCTGACAGAACTCTGCTTTCAGTGGTAGGTCTTTTTTTGCAAATTGAGCAAGCATGAAAAGGACGTGTACTACCAGGTGCTTTATGCTGGAACATGTCTTTCACAGATTCTGTGGGCAAGAACAGGGGAATGAGCCGAGCCAGTACTATAATCCTTTCTCTGTCACTCAGTTGGATACTTAGGTTTGAAATGTGCCATGCTACCAGTTTTTCTTTATCGACCTATCTTCTACCTTTGCTGCACTTCCCTACATGTTTCTTGGTTACGTGACGGTTTGAAGGACACACTGAAAGATTAACAGTAGCACTTACAGTCACACTGATTCCAAAAGTCCCATCTTCTTTAACAAGCTCCACGGTATAGATTTCATTGGAGATGGTTTCAGCTGGATGTGGTAAGTGTGAAGAATCAGCTTCCTGTCTCAAAAAAACAAAACAAAACAAAACAAACAAACAAACAAACAAAAACTAATGAGACTACTGCATCTCAGGAAAATAAATAAATAAATGAAATAAAAAGACAGAATGGGTTTCCAGAAGACATAAAGGTTTTGATCCAGCTGTCACTGTAAGCCTGGAGCGGTAGCATTTATATTCTTGACATTATTTCAGGCATACACTGTTACTCAAAAAATAATCCATCTAAATGTGCATAAACTGAGTGTAGATAGGGAGGCTGCTTAACGGAAGAAAATTAGACACAAAATGTTACTTCTCTGTGGGTGGTTGAAAACTTTAAGAGATTGCAAGAAAATAATCAAAATTTTGTAGTTCACTGGAAAAGGGAGGACAACTTTTAATAACATTTTGTAGAACAGTTTCTCCATTTTTTCGCTCATTCTAGATGTGTATCATTTTGACATTTCCAATGTAATTTAACAAGCAACATCTTTCAAGGTTTTCTTCCTTCATTCCTCATTCTTTGATTATCAGTTACTTTCCATTCTTATTATAGCTGGCATGTTGTTAAGACACATGCTGGGCATCATGCTACTGCACAACATTACAATCTCAGTTACCTCCACATCCAGGCTATCAGATGAAAGAACTGGAATCCTGGGGCCCAATTTTGGTGCTAAACTCCAGGAAAGAGCCTTCTCAAGTTCATCTATATTTGGGTCCTTTTCTTTGGGGAGAGCTGTATGACAATCTTGAATCTTTTTTCTCCCATTGTCTACACAAGAGATCTCAGATCCACTAGTGCTGTTTCCCCTTGATAGACTCTTTTCTTCATTTAATCCTTCTTCATATATGTCTGTAGAACCATACCAGAATCAAACATTGATGAATGCAAACAATAAGTAAACTTGAAAGCAGGTATTATTGTATATCACCACAGAAGGACAAAACAGCTTACTAAATCAACTGGTTGTGTGATCAGGTCTGTAAAATGAGCTAGCCATTGCAAAATGGAGCACTGCTACTATAAGTATGGAGAAAAGTATTTGCTTTATCACTGCAGAGAACTATGACAATTATTCTGATTCAAGATTAAGATGTAGAACTAATTGTGTCATAGAAAGAAATGCTGAAATTCTCTTGGTATTTAGCAGTGAAGAATAAAACCCATAATGGATTGGATTTTTTCATACTGACTATAGAACAGAGATCTCATGACAGCCACTAGAATGATTTTCACATCTAGCCTGTGGTTATTGTAACTGGCACTGAGTGGCAAGAAGGTGCTGCAGCATCTCAGAGCCTAATAAATACCAGTGTCCTGAGTTAATTGCTAGCATTCCATAGCCAGCAAAGATGTTTTCCGTTATACCTTTAGGTTGAGAGATGATCAGCTCCACTTCATCAGGACAATTCTGTATAATTTTAACTGCAGTATTGAACGAAACACCTTCGAGACTAATATTATTCACAGAAATGAGTCGTCCTCCTTAAAAAAAAAAAAAAAAAAAAAAAAAAAAGAGAGAGAGAGAAAAACAAGACAATGCAAATCACGATAGGGAAATAAGTTAAGTAGTTAACTTTAATCCATGAGAGTATTTTGTTTCTAATTAAAAACTAAGGACAGTGACCTGGTTTGATATTTCCAGCTCTGTCTGCAGGTCCCCCAGGGATAATTGAAGCGATAAAGATACCGAGGTCCAATTTTCCTACATTTTCTCCTCCAATAATTACAAAACCTGCAAAAATGAGATAGCATGAGAATGCAGACACTGGCAATATTAGAAAAGATGAACCTTAGGAGCACAAAAGGCTCTTACTCTAATGGCATAAGTTTTTTGCAAATTCTCAGAATGGTGCATCAAGATCCTGATTTGAGAGAGCTTTAAACTCATACTGTAATTTAAGCATGCTGGTGACTCCATTGGCTGTTATTTTAATACAGTTTCTCAATAAGAATATTTTTTCTGGCTTGGGACTTTAAAAGATTCCAACTGCTTTCTTATAAGAGTCATAAGCTATGTGGACCTTAGTATTTAACATCCACGGGAGGAATATGGTATAAAAGCTCATTAGATAAATTAGAACATTGTTTTACATTGTGTGGTCTAGGACCCCTGTGAAGGGCAATGTAAACTTCTAATAGGTTTATAAGAGGCATGTAAGAAAATTAAATCTATTGTCAAGTGATTTAATTTCATTATCCTGGTTTAGAATATTCTGCAACAGGCAGAATTCTCACTGGTAGAACAGTTGGGTTGGGAATCAAACATGCCACACAAACCTGCACCATTTAGAAATCTGATAATAAATAGCATTAATGGTCAGCTATGGGACCTGACGGTCCTCTGAACTCATCCACTAGAAGAGGATGCACTGTGATATGTGATAGTGTATTATGTAGCAAAAATGTTATCCAAATAAGAATCCAGAAGTCAGGAAACATTCATGTTAGGCTTGTGTACACATTTTGCACCCACACAGGCAATATGTGAAGGGTTTGCAGAATATCATCTCTTCCTGTTCCTTTCATTCTACTTTTAACATTTGGTCCCCTTGATCTCTGACACTAGTTAATCCTCTGAGGAAAAAAAAAAAAAAAAAAAAAAAAAAAGTGACCTGAATTTATGCACTTAGTCCTTTTAAGTCTCTGAAATGTTAAGACCTTTGCAAAGACTGGCAGTCTTATTCTATAAGGAGTATATGTGAGGTGAAGAAATTTACAGTCTTGCTCAGCTTGAGTCAGCAAGCATCAGTGTTTGCACCAGGATCTGACAGTCCCAGTAACAAATATAACACTCGTGTTCATTACTTACCAAAGCCATTCTTAGGGTCACGTTTTAGGCTGACACAAATGATTTCTCTTTCTAGACCACTTAGTAAAACTTCTTTTTGGAAGGCTGGTGATCCAGGTGCTGCAGAAACAAAACAGCTAGAATAAATGCAGATGAGTGCAAGGAGATGGGCGACTCAAGTAGCATGCAAAAATGGTACTTCAAAAATCAAATATATTTCTGTCCTTGTTTTCATTATATCTGAATCATATAAGTCAGGAAGGAAGCTCAAACAAGTGTTTCAAAATTTGCATTCTTAAGAACAGAATATGTGTAGAACAGGGAAGCACAGTAACTGTGTGTGCTCTTCCTATAATGCTCCTTTCTGAGCAAGTACACATTTATCTGCAGCATTTGGATTAAGATAACTAAAAAGTCAGGCATGTAGCACCCATTGAACATGAGGGAGATTTGTAAACAAAAAGTACTATGGATTCCTTTGGAAACTCTAGCTTTGGGCCCTGTGGGCTCAATAGAGCCCTTTTGGCTCTGTAAGTGCAATTCAGTCAGCACCAAGTGTGATGATGACTTCTGTAGTGTTAACAATACTTAACATTGTGCAATTACTTAAAATACAGTTCTAACTTAAAAATGGACCAGGTGAACCTTAACTATGTGTTCCATATGCCTGCTCCCTTTATGCATGTGACACAGACAGACAGGCTTCTGTAAGAAAATTAGATGCCTTGTGCTTCTTTTTCCAGTTAGTTTTGTCATGCAAACACAAGAACAGTGAAGGACCTGGAGGCTATTTTTTCTTGTGCAGTTTATTGTTTAGTACATCTCAGTTGCAAACCAAATGATGACCTCCAAGCATAGGCACATTGCCCCATGTGAAAGTCCTGTGTGTACTGAACTATTTCAGTAAAAAAAGAAATTATTTTTATTTTATTTGGCACCACTGACAGAATAATTTGATAATCAAGTCCCTCAACACTCATCCTAATGGAAAGGAGGAGTGAAAGGGAAGAAAACAGCTTGCCATGCTAAGCCCTGTGTTAATTTGCAGGGCAAGAAGTGCAAAAGGTTATTCTTTAATCTATAAATAGAATATGTTTCAGTCTCCTGCTATTGAAACCATACATATGTAAGAGTACTGTCTCTCTTTATGATTATCATACTCACCACTGACTGTGTTCTGAGTGGAGTGGATAGAGAGGTAGTCGTAACTCCTTTGCTTTCCATTCAAATTGATGTGCGTTTCTGACTGGGATAGCCCTGATGTGGATCTGCATGGCAGAAAATGAATACTGCATTACAGTAACAAATCAACAGTGGTATTTAGCACTCTTCACTGTCATTAGTCTGCCAGAGCCAAGTTGGGAATACACATTTATAGCTTTTCAACTGGTATTCTGATTGCTGGGCCACATTTCACTGTAGGGGAGAGGTAGTTTATCCTTGCCAGCATTTGCTTCCAAATAACAGCTGCCATTAGACCACTCACATCACAAATAATTTTCCCCTGTTTTTTTTTTTTTTTTTTTTTTTTTTTTTCCTGAGCTGAGTGCAGGCAGCAGGGAAACACAGCATAGCCTCAGCATGATTCATTATCTCTGCTGTTCATTCAGACAAAACCGTGTCTGAAAGTTTCCTGGTAGTTCTTGTTCTTCTTGGCTCTGTTATAATTCTTAGTATTCCAAAAGGCACTAGAATTCGTCAAAAGCCTTGAAATGGTGTGCAGCTACAGTAACTGCTTACACTGGTGTACCAATGTAAGTGAAAAGGGAGATGCTCTTATGCTGTTCTCTGTGATTTGCACCTTTAGTCATGGAGGAATTTTTTAGATGAGACCTCCTCAAAAACAACTTCCACTGTGCATTCAGTCCACCTACTGCAACTTCCAGAGAAGATGCACATATTAAAGATTTTACTTTCATTCTTGCTTATTTTTATCTTTCTCTGTATCCCAGTAAGTGGTTAATTCCTGCGCCTGGTACAAATTTAAATGCCAATCTTTTTCAAGGTCTTATCTGTGAGGTTGTTAGCTTCCTGCCTGTGTTTACACTATTGCTGACACAAAGGAGCCCTGGTCCTGGTGGGGACTTCTGGTGTGACCACAATAAATACTGCAAAATAAAAGCCTGCCTTACATCTGCTGTAGAGGTTTGCAATGATGTTGTGTATGACTGAGTGTTCTTCTACAGGTTTAGAGGAAAAGCAAACCTACCTGGCAAGATTGCTTTTGTCTCTAGTCCTGTTGCTGGTTTCCACGCTGAGGTTATCACAAGACTTGCTCATCATGCCAGCAGAAAGGTTTTCCAGGTTTGTCCCATACAGCACATTCTCTGAACGAGACAGTCTCTGAATCAGGGTGAGGTGTTCATGCTGAGCGGCATATGCAGAGTTTGATTTGTCTATTTCCATAAACTTACTTTCCTCTGAATAAGAAGGGAGATAGGGGGAGGAGAGAAAGACAAGTCCGCTGACATTATCCCATCTTTTTAAGCTGCTTTCTGTCTAACCTTTTGAACACGCCAGAAAAAAGATTGACATCACAGATATATTTGTTCTGGTGTCCTTGAGGATATCCAGGCCTAGTAATGTGTGAAAAGAGTTTTCAATCAATTTCTTTCATAGGTAGTATACACTGTATGTAGATGCCATTTCTGTGATTCATACTACAAATTCACTTTCCACAAAGACATAAAATGTACGGCCCTCTATAATTTAAACCTGAGTATCTCTATAAATTGCATGTTGTTAAAGTTCAGGGTATGGAGAAAGCTGTCTGTCAGAGACTGAATCTCCAGGCTGGTAGTTTTCCATCCTCCACAGGCCCACCACTGTGTGTCTGAGAAGAGAGGAGCACAACTAACACTGCTCTCCTGAGATCAGAAACGAGCCAAGAATCAATCCCTCTCTGTCCTGAGGGATTTACACAAGTGAAGTTGAATGTGAGATGATCTTTGTGGTAATGCATGGTATCCAATTTTCCACCTCTGTGTGAAATCTGCTATTTAATGATGTCTGGGCTCTGCAATTTACAAATCTATTTTCAGGGAAATAAAAGATTTTATTTCTTTGAAACAACATAATGCTGGAGAAGGCACTGATGATTTACTTAGGTTCTCAATTGATGGGCAGGAGTATCCCCAGGAGGGGGCTTGAAGAAGAAAGGGATAGCAGGTAATTGGAGGCACGTCTGAAAATAAAACAGGAACCCAGTGTGGTGCAGGCTAGCACAAATACAGGCTTTCATTCTGCTTGTACTAGCCAGCTGACCTCCCCTGCCTTTTCCTAACAAATACTACCCTGAATGCAATTTTCTGCAATGCTACTCTGCAGCATTAAACCCAGGCTCCCTCATCCCTCGGTGATTTTGATCAGGGGCATTTGTGGAGGCGTCAGGGCCTCTCTGTCAGGGCCTCGCTGCCATGGTGTTAGCAAGGCCTGAGCGTTGCCATGGTGACTCCAGACCGGGGATGATGGCTAGCAGGGCTCCTAGAGACTGCGGCGTATGCATCTGAGCAGGGCAGGAGGAAGAGCTTCCCTCACACAGAAACATCCTTATAATCTCCTGCAGACTCCCTGCAGTGGCAGAGGTGGCATTTTGAGCTGCTGTCTGTCACTGCCTCCACGGAGCCTGCTTTTCTGGGACAGTAGCACACAGCCTCAGAACCAGAGTCACACAGCTCGTCTAAGTCTGGCTGGTTTCTGGGATGTGAGGAGCTTGTAACTGGGATCTCAGTTACAATTTCCTTAGCTCTCAATCGTTTTGTTCTATTTGGAACCATAGAGTAATTTTCATTCAGAAATATTACTGCAGGAAAACAAACAAACAAAAGTCTTGTGGTTTCCCGAAGGGAGGTTTAGTCATGCTTTTCTTTAAACTGAGTTTAGCTATGTAGTTATTCTCAGCAGAGTACCCCTCTCCACTCACAAGTGCTCACTAAATGAGACTGACACACCTCTAGCTTCCATTGAAGTAGAAGACACTATTTTCAGATCTGCAAATGACAAACGGAAGCACAGTGAAGCTGCTGTGGAGGTTCTGATTCTCAGCTTAACTAAAGCACCTTTCCCTTTGAGTTCTTTTCTCCCCTATAAAACTTAACCTTGTTGCGTGGCTTGTACAATGAAACTACATTTATTGCTCACCTGATGAAGTTTGCCGAAGTTGCCTAGAATTCATCTGTGCATTGAATTTGTGTTGGGCTGAGCAGAGGTCCAGTAGATATTTACATGTCTTTGCTGTATCAGTAATGAATGTGTGTTTCTTGCCACTGAAGCTACTTTCAATCATGAATTTTTTTCTCTAAAGAAAAAAAAAAAAAAAAAAAAAAAAGTACAGCTTGCTTCATATAACACATCAGTCATTCTGCTGAGGCACTGAAAGTTCATTTGTGTAATCTTGGTGGTTTGTCTAGATGTATCCCTTGTGGTTGCAGTAAATGCCCACTGTAAATTCAACAGTTGTGAGGTATTTGTCATTCAGATCATAACTGCACTGTGCTAAATGTCAAAAGCCTTTGGACATTGCATCATGAGCAGGTTGATAAGCTTGGCAAAATTTGGCCCTACAGATGTTAAAGTGTTTAAAACATTTGAATGTGAAAATCAAAAACTCTTCAAGAATCAGAAAGGCCATTTTGGGAGAGCAAACAGGTTGGGAGATGTGTGATGAAGATTGACACAGCGTATAGTGATACATAGTTACACCTCTGGTGGCAGAATGCAATTTAGAAAGGCGTCATAAATCTTGCCACCCATACTGGTTTAACAGACATAAATAAACTAAGATATGAGGATGCAAAAAGTGAGGTCTGGAAAGAGGAAGGCATGACCCTGTGACCAGATTTAGAAAGGAAAATGAAAGAAAAGAGAGAGAGAAGTAAAGATGATAGAGGAATAAATAAGGAATATGCTATAAAGAGGTGTGACATCATTTCTGTAGTAGTCAAGACCATCTTATTCAGTTTTGTAGTGACTGACTTCAATCTTGGCAAAAAAGGAAAAAAGCCAGAACAAAACCTCACTAAGAGTTGGCTATCCTCAGATCCACATCCAGATCCTGCTTTGATTTTCAACTGGTTTCAAAAAGGGCATTTCTGTACAGAATGAGTCTAATCCTGCCTCTGAATGCAAGAAGTTTATCAAAGTGACAGGCAGAAGGGGAGTAAAATAGTAGAGTGGAGAAGAGGTTCACTCAGTTACAACTCACATGAGCTGAAATTCTTTCTGTTTCACGCCACTGGAATCTTAAACTGGCAATTCTTGTGTGATTTTTGACCTCATATACAATGATGCCTTTGGCACAGATTCCCAGGATGATGTCCCCTCCTGCTCCTTTCTTCTCTTGGGACACACGATAGAATAGCACTCCATATTCAGGAAGCTGCTGAGTCACCTAAAAAAAATGCACTTATCATGCATTTTTCAAAAAGAGGCATGGGGAAATAAGGTAGGTAGGTGGGAGGGGAAATGGTTTAGAGTGCCTTTACAGAATATTCTTTCACTCAGTTAAGAAACCCTTGGAAACCCTTACCAAATTTTCATACCTACTGCATCACAGAATCATCACCTGACTTTGGTATGTCGTAGCAGATACATTTTCCATGCTAAAATTGAAATAACACTTTACCACACACCTCATTTGAAAAGATAAGATTATTTAGCTTCCTGTACAATAATCTAATCGTTAGCGGTGTTGAGGTGCTCAGTATTATTGCTTATTGTTATTATTATTATTCGCACTTGTGTGGACTCCTGAATAGAAATCCATGCAAGATTAATGCTGTTCAACTGCTGTTAAACATAGATTCTTTCCATTCTCTTTACTATGCCGTTGTTTCCCTGAGCAAACCCAGAAACCATGAAGTACAGCAAATATGCTGATCTTAGTAAAACCGCTCATACTTTGCTGCCAGAGCTGCTCTGGCATTGTTACAGGTTTGTGCAGTTTCCTTTCTGCAACAGTGATGAACAACTTGAAATCTTAACTGCAGCAATACCACAGTTCCCAGCCTTCAGCAAAGTCACTCAAATACATATGTTCATTCCTTCATTGCTGTCATATTTTGGAACCAGACGTTATAACCTTCCATTGCCAAGAATCTTTAGCTATTGGGTTTGCTAAATTGTACCTCTAGGTAACTCATACAGATATAGTGGTGACTTCTGAGGGAATTTTACTGCCCCACAATTTCCTTCAATGACAGACTTTATAACAGACCTTCAGCATGGCTTTTTTCTTGCACAGTGCTCCTGGCTTGGAGAAAAGTTAAGTAGGATTATACTTCAAGGGGCTGAGGAGCCAACTTCTGGTCCTGCCTTCTGACAGGGTGCAGAGGATGCTCTGAGGAACCACACCCAGCACTTCTAGATGTTGTTTCTTGTCTTTCAACCTCCTACACTTGGCCACATAATGTTAAAATGGGACTGAGACCCTATACAGAACTACACCATATGAAGATGATTTTCTGGCCTCTTTTGCAATGTGTAGATCAATGGGAGTTTATTGTAATACACTTTTTTCTGAGAAGCTCATGTAAAATTTACAAGTATCTTTTCAACCACTAATAGAGATTTTCAGTAGCCTAAATAAAACACTTTAAAAAGATCTATTATTCAGAAAGAATCCAGAGCACAAATGTTCAGGACTTGAAAACTGGGGCGTCCATAATCACTAGCTGAATCTTGGTTTTAATTTTTAATCCCTTTTATATTTGGAATTTGCTTGTTCTTGCCATGGGGGCTATCTTTCTCAGTGGGCATGATGTGTTGGCTCCTTCTACGGACTTATTCATTGAAACGGATACTAACAAAGCTGCTTTTCTTCACTGGATTTGCCACACATGATGGGACTGTCATTAAGGCTAAGCTTCAATCTATTTCTTCAATTCCATTGACAGTATTAGATGATAAACTAACATAATTGAACAGCAACTGAACTAAAACGATGCTATAAATAAAAGCATAAGGCACTGCAGCAAAATGGCTGTTATTTATTCATTATCTAATTCTTGATATTTTTCATTTGATGGAAAGCAGAGACATTTGGAGAGAAGGGGGCATTAAGAACAAAAATTAAATCCCACATCATCCTAACACCCTGGAGAAATAGTCATGTGAGAAAATACTTCAGCTAACTTATTCTTAACTTCCAGGGCTCATAGATACTCTTAAACAACTATTCACTGCTTGTTTAGAAAATGTCTGAACATCTGCTGTAGTTCCAGAAGTCAAGAAAGTGCTTATTCCCATGCTTTATAGTCATCTGTAATACAATCAATAGGTGTATTTATAATTACATAGAACCCAGACAACATGTTTGTAACATGCTGGAAACTTGCATCAACCCTTAGGATGTTGAAATGTGCGTTAACTCTTTATAAATTGTCAATAAAAGGAAGCCTAATATTTAAATGTCATATAAGTTATTTATGGTGACAGTACATACAGCAGAACGAAAATGTGAGTTTTGTTTTGAATATTCAGATTTGTTCACCACATCTCAAATCCTCAGTATCAGACAAGAAAGAAATGATAGACAATGGTAAATAGAAAAGGATTTGCTACCACAAACTAAACAGATAAATACTGTTTGGTGTGTGGCAAGTTACCTTCAAAAATTCTAGTTCGGCTTCATCCTCAAATAGGGAGCGATTCATACGGTGCAGTTTAGCAAGCTCTCGCTGTACATAGGCCAGGGTCATTTTCTCTATTCGGCTTGCTGGAATGTAGTCTTCAACACGAAAATAGCTCTTTCCATGTACCTTTTGGGGAAAAAATAAATAAATAAAAAAAAATAATGAAAAGACAAAGAGAGAGGAGCCTTTTGTTCTGTCTTCACTTTTCTTATTTGGTGCATTTCCATTTTCAGTGGCCCATATGCTGAAGTCATCCTGCTGCCATTTCCTATAAGGAGATAGGGAACAGCAGATAACATCCTGACAGCTGTGCCTCCTGCACCTGTGCTCAGCAAGGTGCTCAAACACACTGCACCGTGCAGAGGTGGGCCTATGGGCATGCTGCAGTCATGCACTTAGAGCTGACAGCCATAGCTGCATCAGCAAGAACCAATGCAAAGCTGGATCAGACTAGATGGATCAGACTGCTCAGAGTTAATTAACAGAGCTACACCAATTTATATAACTGAAGATATGGCAGAGAACTTAAATGGATATTTGCTGTATGCTTTGAAGCTACAAGAACTAGTTCAGATATTCCATCAGCAACTTTCCTGTCTTTGCAGCTTGTGGATCTGAGCCTACACACAAAATCTCTGTGAAATCTGGGTGTTTATTTATTTTTCTCTTCCTTGCTTTCTAATCTCTTTAAGCCGTCTGCACATCCAAGCTGTGCCCATGCTGGAAATTTTCTACAGATTTTCTGGAGTTTCTTGGCTATGTTGTTAATTATGAAGGACCAAGAGTCTTTCATCATTCTGCCATGTTTCCTGCCAAATTCATCTGGCTCACTACCATTGCTTAATCAGACAATTTTTGTGATTATTTAAACTAAATCTGAAATGTGATTACTGAAGGGCTTAGCTGAAATTACATGCTATTCACGTTTCAACTTTTAAGTATGTGACAAGCAAAAGCTGTAAAAGCTGTTGACAGAGACCTCTGAGAAATATTGTACTATTTATCCACACCTCAGAAGCATAATTGCCAAGCTCTGCCTGCAAGGCCAAAGCGCCGAGTTTCAGGGCAGTCTCGTCACTGCAGTATAATCGCTCCTCCAAAATATCTTTACGAAGCTGCAGGTAAAACTGATGTCTTGTCAAGCTGTGCCTGGAACACAGAAGGGAATAAGAACACAGAATGAGCTTTGGACACTCAGCCTAAATGCTACTGTTTTACCAGCAGTCAGCAGAACCATGCACTTACTGGATGATATTAAAGTGGTTGACAAAGAATTTTATCCTCAAAAAGAGGGTGAAGTTAATGATGGAGGTTTTCTTCTTGGGTTGGTCATTCCAGCCTTCTGGAGCCACTTTGTAGAGCTTGGTATCATCATCCAAAAAGAAAAACTCTTTACCTGAAATGAGAATTTGGGGTTCTGTGGTGAGTTTGGATCCCAAAATAACTTCAGTAGCCCAAAATTCTGTTCAGTGCACATTGTTCAGTGTATCACTAGAGAATAAAGAAAAAAAAAAGGATCACGGATGTCAGTAGAGATCTGCTTCTCTGTGTCATAGTTACCTTATTGCTGCTTTGTCAGGGAACTTAGGATAGCATTTAGTATGTAATTTAGGATTACAGTTGTTAGATGCTGGATTGGTGTGGTATCTTTGGAATCGTTCAGGAATTTATGGGACTTGCATCTTGGCCAGTATTCAGGTTCTGTGCCCCTTTGTAATCCCCGTGCCCTTCACACAACATAGTCTTCTCCCTAGTGCCTCAGCAGTGTTTGCTAGCAGAAGTGGGCTAGGAAAATGTGGATCTTATATGTGAAAGACCTAAGCCTGTACCCCAATGTACACCTAGGAGCAGTAACAGACAGCCCTCTGCAGTACAGTGCTTCCTGGGATTCTGCTGGGGGAACCTGGCTCAGCATCGTTCCAGTTTTAGGCTGGGCCAGAGCCTTTTCTACATAGGAATACCAGCCAGTATCTGTATGGCTGTGCTGATGCACAGTCCTAGGGTAGACGTGATTTACATCAGTGCATTACAGTTTAAACCAACATACATTACTTTTGCTTAAGCGTTGGATCTGCTTTTGTCTGAGGATCTTTAAGGATCTTGCAGCAATTCATTTATGAAGGGACTACAAAGGCACTGTCAGGAGAGAACTGGTACCGTAGTTAGCTGTGTCTCAGTACCTTTCAGGTAAGCCAAGCCAAAGTAGAAATGTTCCACCAAGTTTGCGTATGCCACCACAGTATTGAAAACATCTCTTGCCTTGGACTTGATGTCACATTGCACCTCAAGGCACTGCCCATTGAGTAGAATCACATTGAGATCCCTTTGGGACAAATAGGATTTTCCTTTTTTAGTCTAAGAACATGTAACAAAGAGTGAAGAATGAGTGGCAAGTACAAGCAATACAAGTTCCACAGCACTTTTGTACATTTTTACTAGTCTCCTGTCACTACACGATTTGATGGAATTGGTCACAACACATCCTCCCTGCCTTCTTTCTTATTAAACAATATCCCAAACATATCCAATTAAAATAAACAAACACACACAACCAAATCCAAATAACAAAAACAAATCAAAACCAACCAACCAAAACAAAACAAAACAGAATCACAGAATTACAGAATGTCTAGGTTGGAAGAGACCTACAAGATTGCCAAGTCCAACCTCTGACCTAACACTAACAAATCATCCACTAAACCATATCCCTAAGCTCTACATCTAAACATCTTTTAAAGACCTCCAGGGATGGTGACTCAACCACTTCCCTGGGCAGCCTATTCCAGTGAAACAAAACAAACCAAAAAAAAAAACAAAACAGGGAATCCCCACAAAACAGCTGAGCATACACAGATTCTACAATCACCAGGGCTATTCTAGATTTGAGGGTAATTCCAGATATTTTTTACCCTAATATTTACTGTTATATGCTATCAGTCCTTTACCTTATCTTAATTAAAGGTAAAGGGTGTGCCTGCAAACTGGAGAAGTCCAGTATATTGGCACTAGATGTCACATTCCTTATTTGCTGTAAAATTTTAGTCTCAAAAGTCTTGCACTGAAGTTAGCTTTCTTAGCTGAGGAAGATGAATTCAGCTATTTTTGCAACAGTCTCAGCAACAGAGATATCTGTGTAGCACTGAGAATTAAATGGCCTCCTTCCAAGTCTCAGTACGTCTGCAGGAACTCTGACTTGGTTTGGAGAGAGGACATGACAAGAGTACTGGGCTGGGACTCAGAAGTGACTTAGAAGAAGCCCCAACTCAGAGGTCACTAGATTAGTTCTAAATTCTTTATTTTCATACTTACCACAATTGATCCAGGCAGCTGTAAGGTCACTGGTGGTTCACTGGACAGAATAATAAATTCTGGACCTGAAAACTGTAAAGAGGCAATTTAGAAATTTAGTAAATGTCTCCTTAATGTAATAAAGATCTCTAACACTCGTACCAATGAAACCCAGTTCTGTTGATCTGTGCTGTAGCTAACTGGCTTCAGTATTTAATAGGGTACAAATGCTGATTAAAGACTTCTCTTTGGGGACTCTCCTGTGTAAACTCTTTGGGATCTAATTAGGGGTGAGCTCATGGTGAAGCTTTTTCTTCTGTATAGGCACTTAACCAAGATCCATTTCCTTCACAAAGCACCTATTTTCATGATATTCACAGAAACATAGTTTCTTCTTGTTTCCTGTGTCAAATGTAGCTGAAAAATATATTTGATTCCAGAGTTACTCTGGTAGTCACAGACAAGTACACATGAACATACACACCACTATGATTTCATAAGCCTAACTGCCATGGGTAACCAGTCTAAAATGAAGAGCTGCTTTGTTCCATGCAATATATTTCTTATATTATTAGCAGAACTTGTATTCTTTTGCTTTAGCTTAAACAAATGCACAAAAAGATTTTTTTTCTTGCTGAGCATCCAGCTTGAGCTTAATTTTTTGTGAGTTTCAGCACAGTTTGACAACTTTTAAAAACCATTTAAGGGAATACCACTGATTTGCTTTTAAAAGTGTTGATCTTTCACAGCTTCCATGATATTTTGGAGAAGACCTAGTATGCCTTTCACTAGGACTTACTAGCTTTGGTTCAACACTCTGTAATGTATAGCTGCCCAGCCAAGGGATAGTTTGATGTGCACAATGTGCAGCTCTCCCCCCTGGGTATACCACAGTGAATCAGCGACCAAGCTGTGAACAGAGAAGCATCCTATGGTCTAAATGCTAAACTACACTGGCTTCCTTTTCAGGCTACTGACAAGGAAATCTCAAGGCATCAGCCAATTATTAGGTGTAGACATTAAGGAGAGGAAACATTTTTAAATTCACCAGCATGCTGAACACTGATTTTGTGGCCAATTGCAGGTATTTTGTCAAGTACCAGAGTTGCTAAATGTCAGTGAATACAAAATGATTTAGGGCTATCTTAGCTAGACCTTCTCAAAGAAACAAGAGCTAGAAATGTCATGAGGACACAATACAAAGAACTTACTATTTTGAGCAGTAATAATTTAAGCACCAGGCTCTGACAGTTTCAGAACAGAGTACAACAAATCAGATGTTTTGTATGTAATAAAAACAGGGAACAATAAAAAGGCTCAAAGGCCAGAGCCCTTCCCTCTGCAAACCTTTACTCCCCCATATCATCTGACCATTGTGACTTTAACTTCTTACTGATAGTCTCTCTGTATTCATGGTAGAAAACTCCATTGTCTCAGGACAATACTTGTATTATGAAACAAAACATAAATTTTATTAAAAAAAAAAAAAAAGGAGAAAGGTCTAAATGGGTCAAAGAACTACATCATGGAGAGTGGTTGGAAGGGTTCACATTTTACCACTTGCAGACATTTAGTCATTTTTGTCTGCTTCAAGGATCTGAAAGCATAGATGAACCTGAAAAAAAAACAATATGTAACAGTCCTTTAGACCATATGTCCCTTTCACAATTACTTCTTAATTTTAGCCTGTTCCAGACCAGAACCTGCATTCTAAGTGCTCCTTGTGTATCATCTGCATCAATACCTATGTTTGTATTGTGTATGTCTTTCATTTTTTGACTGACTCTACTCTATGCTGTTTTCAGACGTATCTTCTGGGTTACATCTGCCTGAATATGAGGGAGGGAGTTGGGGAGAGGAATGAATGCACTCATGAAGACCTCTACTTATTTTTTTAATTCTTCTCATCATTATGAGAGCAGTCACTTAGCCTAAAAGGAGTATGCTTTCTTGTCAGAGAAGGTAGAAAATATAAATTTAGAATTAGGATGAGTATGGCAATAAAACTTTGTGGCACTGGAACTAAAGTGAATCAACTGTAAGCTTACCCAAGCCAGAACCAAAGAAGCATTTTTCTTCCCAATTAACAGAATAAAATCACAAAAATGCCCTATAACCGGACAGCAAACAGAAGTAGGCCCTTAGGTGAACTATTGGTTTGGCACGCTCACTGTCAGCCTGTGCTTTCTTTCCAGGCATACCCTGTAGAACACTTCTCAGTCCTTTCAAGTTCTCTAAAAATCTTTTTTGCTGTGCAGAAGCTCCTGTCAAGGTGATTGATGAAAACACTCCATATGGTGTTTGTTGCTTGCAAAAATCACACATGTAGGTCAGAGAGGGTTCAGTTCTAAACTTGTGCTTAGTCTTTACGTACGAGACATTTCACTGTCTTCAGTTCTGAGTTACCACAAGTGGATCATGCTAATTTGGACTCTCAGTCTAGGAGACTCACCTAATGAGGTGATGTAGTAGTTAATATACAAATCATTAGCAAATGACAACTGGATGAGAGGTTTCTCTTTAGTGATATTTACATTTTCAGATCAGCATATACATTTTTCATTAGTCACCTTTTCCTTCCTTTGGAACAAACATTTCTGTGATGCAGCAGCTGCTGTGTAATCCTTTGTAGACACGGAGAAGGTGGAACCTAAACTCAGCAGATTGTGCCTGCTGTTCTTGTGAGCTCCACCAGGGATTTCTTCCACAGCACTGACCGACCTTCAAAGGAGATGTCATAATAAGCAAGATATCCAGCATACAACAAAATTACACAGGCTAAGGAGAAAGAGCTTAAGGCACATTGACTGGCAGAATCGTATGAAATCCAGGACAATGTCAGTTACAAGCTGTTACATGGTTTTATCTTTACAGAAAAAGAAATGAACAGAGGTAATATTACTGATGCCCTTTATAAATAAATCAAAATTATGCTTTAATTCAGTAACAGTCTCTCTTTTTTTTTTTTTTTTTCATTTGGCGAGCCAAGATCTAAGGTGGCTTAGATCTGATGAAGCCAGCAGACAGAAGCATTTAGCCCCATGCCTTTCTGAGAAATCTACAGGATGAAATCAATTTCTAATTTATTATTTTCTGAAACAAACAAACAAAAAGCTTCAGAAAACCATAACATTTGTGGTTACATTATTCAGAATTTTTCCAGAATGGGAATTTTCATCTTTTTGTTGTGCATGTTATGGAGTTGCTTCAGAGAACTGTTCAGAGAGCTTCAAAAGTTTTTAACAAAGTGACTGGAGTAGTTGGTATTCCTCAGCCTGTAAAGATATGTAGGTATTATTGTTTCAATCTATGCAGCCTTGGAAAGATCAACATTTGTCTATAAAATATGACTAAAAAGGACCTGAAGTGATTTTTGTGGGTATAAAAATGCTATTAGCTCAAAACCCAAGAGATATGTTAAGAAGACTTCTTTCCCTGTGGCAAACACTTCCCGTTACTCTTCCTGCAGGGTGCCACACTTGGCAGCTGAGGCTCCTTTGTGTAAAGGCCATAGCCCTGCATACACTTGCAAGCTTAACTCTAGAACTAAGAGATGTAAATTATGTCAATTGGGCTGCTTACAGAACTGAGCATGATGATATGAGTAAGCTTTACACGTAGTAAACCCATCTCTAAGTCTTGTGCTGTCTGGCCTCCTACGTGGGAAACTGGTGGTTTCCAAATTAATTACTTCAACTCCACTGTTGTCCTAGTACTTAAAATAGAGTGGTGACCTTGGTAGAAATTCAATTGCAGATTCTCACAACTAAAAGTGGGGCTTACAGTCTCTTACAGTTTCATGGGAAACAGCTAGCTGGAATTTGGAGAAGAGAGTTCATCTTTCAGCAGAGGAGGGGAACATTTTCTTGGCAGCACAATTTTAGCTCAAGGATGTCAAGCTGATACCCAGGTTGGTAGTCAGAGGCATGACAGTTGCTCCAAAAAGACTCAGTAAATAAACCTGCTGTTACTGATACCATTGCCAGGTGTGTGATGCATTTATAGATGTCAGTATACAAACATATATAAGTGTGTGTGTAGCTAGACAGTTTTTTCTTCACAAAAGATGCTACTACCCTGTAACCTGCTGCAGTTCTTTTTTACTGCAGGTTTAAAGGTATAGTGGGGTATCTCACATAGATCAGATTATCATGGCTGGTTTATCAGGATGTTCAAACTGTTTATTTGGGATACATTTAATTGGGAATTGATCTAGATGGAGCATTTCCTGTGGGCCTGAATTACTTGTGTCATGGTTAAAAGAAGAAACTCCTGCTTAACTGGGTCAAGAACTCAATTTAAATGGGATGTCTGTAGGGATTACATGGTGCTTAACTATGGGATTCTGGTCTTTGTGATGCCTAGAGACTAACAGTACCTGCATCGCTTCTTCATTTGGCAAGTCATGATTGCAGCTGCACTTTGCTAACTCCTAGTCTAGAAAAGTCTTGTTTAACAGCAGTAGTATTTAGCTGGCTTTGAAAAGAGGGTAGCATCAGTTGTACAGTTCTTAGCTGAGTTTGCCTGTGTTAAGGCAAGCTATGTTAAGCTTGCCAATAACGAGGCTACTGTTATATTTCCAAGGCTGAAATGAGGCTAATCCTCATTAGTAAAGTGGGGGTGCAGGGCTGGGGACGATTCAGACAAGTAAGGCAAATCCTTCTAAGAACTGAGATGGAAAAGCAGATATTCTACGAAAACTATGGGTCATGTACATACACGGTCTATCATAACCACTCCAGAACACATCAGGCCTCTGCCAATGTGAGAGCAAGGCAAGACCCCGACCCCGAATCTGAATGTGGGCAAATAGGACTTCACAAAATGCCTTGCTAGTGAAAGCAGTGACTGTTCATACCTTCTTATCACTGCTCATCTGTGGAAATTGTGTCAGGTTTCTCCTTTCCATACTGAGTTGGACTGAAACACAGTAGGGCAGCTGTGTAGTAGCTGTGCCAGCTGTTCTGAGAGGCCAGTAACATCTGGCAGGACACAGCAGTGAAGAGGGAAGGTGGACAATGTGCTTGTTTTGTACGGATCATTCAGGGCCCAAGCTGCATTTCACTAAAACATTTGGACAGTTTTGCTCAGAGACAAACTCAGTCTAGGTGCACTTTAATTCTACATAAACAGTATCTAGTATCGTAACAAGTTCAGATGCATTCAGGCATTTTCCAGTAATGATGTTGCCGCAGTAGCTCTCTGCTTCACTTGGTAATAAAACAGCCTCTATCATTTCAGAATAGGAGTTTCGATTACCTGTTTAAGAAGAGCTTGTAGCTGCTTTGTGTCCTTGATTCACTAAGGGTGGGGTCCCATGACCTGTGTGCCTGCGTAACTCTCCCTGGAAAGAATGAAGGGAATTTCACAGTTGAAGCAATTGTAGTAGAACTCAAGGGACAATTAGAGCAAGGAGGAAATTCAGACTGGCCACTTCCTCTCGCGTCCTTGCTTGGGCATTATAAATGACTGATAAGCTAAGTGAATACTACACCAGCAGTATTCCCAGATCTGTAGCTGTTACTACCTCTTCTTTGTAACCCTCCATATGTATGTCTTTTGGAAAATAGCTGCGTACATACAGGGTCTGCTATTTCCATGTGTTTGTGGGTAACTTGTGAAACAGTTTTTGCTCTTCAAAATTTATCCTTATTATTCCTTGTTCTTCTGATTCCAGGTATGAAATCAAGGGAAATAAGCCATGAAACTTACCTGATTTAATCAGAGCAGGATATAAAAACACTGAAATTAAAACTATTTGCAAATATCCCAATGGTTATTTACTACAGTAAGTATATTGTGAATGTTTTTACATCACAAATATCTGGTGGGGAATAGGATAGTTTTGGAGTCAAATAAAATTTCAGTTCGGAATTAAAAAAAAAAAAAAAAAAAAATCACCTTCAGTCAGCTCTGCTGCTAGAGAAAGAATCAGCATTGCTATGTCCAAATATATGAAAACTGAAATTTAGAGGTAGGGCCAGAAATGGTTATACAAGTGGTAGTTTTGTGAACATTTCTTCTAACATCAAAGCTGTTTTAAATCCTCTAAACAAGAGTGGTAATGTTAAATTTGTCTCCACTTGGATCATTTCATTGATCTGATTTAAAGAATTGCTTATCAAACTATTACATACACAGAATGATAGAGGTGATAAGTTGAGCTATGATAGGTCAGCTTTTCTTCCAGATAAAATATTCATGAACTGCAGCATGAGAACTCACTCAGAATTCCAACACAAAAACATGGTATTAAATTCCAGTGTACCAACCACCAATTGCAAGTAAAAACCTATAAAATCCAGTCACATTGCTAAAATATGTATAAACATGATTTTTCAGGCTGCAGATTATAGTGACATAATGTGAGATGTGAGGTAAACCAAATACTCCAATCTAGTTACAAAAGTTAAGATACAGTCCTATGTTCTGAAGCTACATGTTTTTTTGTGACCTGCAAAATTCTCTGCTCACACTGTAGTTTTCCCATGTTTGCGTATATATATTTGGACAAGTGCATAAAATTCCTCTTAGTAACAGTCTCAGCTGGTATGGCAGTGGGGCAAGTTGGCTGCTTTCAGTGCCATGCTTTGATCACAAATCCAACACATTCCTGGTGTTTAAGGTGAACATGTGGCCCTCGAAGAAGATGATCTTGTAGATAATTAATTTGTTATATATTAAGTGAGCTTCTAAAGTCCAATCTGGATAGAGATAGTGATCTCTCTTGATAATGGTGCTCTGCTGTATGATAATGTTTCTTTTAGGGGAAAAATGCATTTTTCTTATACATTATCTCATGCAAGAACATCTGTGGCAAACAAGCTCTCACATTCTGTTTTTATTCCTGTATTTTTAGAGTTTTGTCTTATAACATCTTGAGTACCATCAGCTGGACTTTCAAAACAGTCTTCTGAGTCTGCCTTCACTATGTGCCACTCGGTATGTGGCTGACACATGTGAGTCACATAAGGAGCAGCTGCAGAATCTTACAAGTTTTTATTGCTGCAATATTGATTGTAATGCTGGAGCTTCAACAAAGTGGCACCTTCCACCGGAAGACAGTGTCAACCACAGCTGTGTGAGCACCCCCTCCTTACTCATCCTTAGGACTGAGGGTTGAGAGGCTACTCTACATGTGGTGTGGACTTTTTTGTTGTTGATGTTTTGTTTTCCCCAGGATATATTCTTTTTCTCTGTGAAATATCTCTTGGCAGACTTTTGATGAAGCAGTATGCACCCATATTTTTTTGCCTTGTTTCCTAAGGAAATTAGTCCTTTGAGATCATACTCTATGCATTTCCTTTTTGCCTAGTATATTTTAAACCTGTCAAATTTGAAAGAGAGTGGGTAATATGTTCCTACGAATTTCATGATAATCAGCAGCTGGATATCAGAAACCAAAATTAATGCTTCCCAGTGAGAAAAAGCAAGCAAAACTCAACAGTTATCCGTTATTTATGGCATCAGTGAACTAACCACTTGGTGTGCATACCTTGTTTCATGATAACTGATGTGGTGGATGTTAGGTTTATTGCCTAAGGGAAGAAATTTCTGGGATAAAAGAAACATATGCACTTACAGAGCACATCTGAATCCCTGCCACAGCAGGAGAACTGACTTTGTTTCTCATCTAGGCTCATAAAGAGAGGCAGTAAACTTCAAATTAAGGAAGCAAGCTTTCAGCTCCAGATCTGTAAGCTCAGAAGGGACCCTGGGATGGGAAAAAAGGTCAAAAGAAGATGGGACATGGAATGGGAGAATAGAAACGGTCAGGAGTTTGAGAATGAGGAGCTGGCATGATAAGCATGCTTTTGGGCAGTGTGAACATCCTGTCTAGGCATCCTCAGCTCAGATTCCAATTTAAACAGAGATACACATGCACAGGAGTCCTTCCCTTCCTGCTGAATACCTTTCTTTGTGTTATTAGTATCCCCCTACACTGTGATTTAAGTGGCTTGGGAAGGACTTGGACTGATGTCTACCACATCACTGTCCTCACTTGAATGGATCCTTTGCCTAGCAGCTTCATTCATGCTGTTCCAGCCACAAAAGGATTGAAAATGGAGCTAAAGTTCCAACCCTGGTATCTCCAGGCAAAGTAAGGCAGGAAAAGTGCAGCATAGCAACCTGGCACTTAGCATGATGAAAACACAAAGCAGGAAATACACAATGGCTTTAGGACAAAATGAAAACAAAACAAGGAGTGGTTCCTTCCTTCCTTCCCTCCTTCCTTCCTTCCTTCCTTCCTTCCTTCCTTCCTTCCTTCCTTCC
>CM021770.1:18258637-18474819 GCA_011076525.1 Nettapus auritus
TCCTTCCTTCCTTCCTTCCTTCCTTCCTTCCTTCCTTCCTTCCTTCCTTCCTTCCTTCCTTCCTTCCTTTTGTTTAGATTTCAGCATTAGTCCCTTTGTGTGCTTGAAGAAACATTAATCCCCACCATTATTGTCAGGTATTATTCACAGATTCAGCTGAGTTTGGTGCTGCCATCTTGACACTGCTGTATATGTGGGGTGGCTGCATGGCCTCTCATCTGTTTCAGGACACCATGTGGCAGAAACATGCTGTCAGGCTTTGTGATCTGCTGAACAGCTTCATCTGGCAAAGGGGGCATGAAGAAATACACGACGGTGCTGCCTGGTAGGCCTTACAGTATGGCACAGGGAAAAGGAAGCCTATGTAAAAGGATATCTCTCTGCAGCTGGGTCAAACATACTTCCCTAGTCACCTAACCACAAGTGCATGGGAGTACCTATCACCTGGCTGTGCATGGGTAGTTCACATTTCAGGGGACAAAAAAAGCAGATTACATAATTTATAAACACAATCTTTCAGGAAAATCCTACCTTTCCTCTGTCCTCGGTTAGATAGTATCAAAGATGTACTTTCTGAAATACTGTTGGAGTCACTGTAGTCCACGGACAGTTGTCTGTAATCTTCTGCTGACTGGCTATAATTCATTAATCTGGACCCATTGTCTGGAAACAGAAAGGAAATACAATGAATCATAGGCTTTAATTATAAATCATTGTATCTCATTGTATCTGCGTGATAGCTTAAATAACATTTGGCTTGACTGACTTTCATATAGCTCATGTCTGTCTGCCTTCTAACCCTGACTTCGGTTCCATAAGGACTGAAGGGAGCTTGGCAACTTCATTCTTCTACCTCTGGCTTTCCATAATTTTATTCTGTCCCAAAATAGTTTTCATAGTTCTCCTCAACCATTCCAAATAAAACAAATGTAATATATTAATTGTATGCTGCATGCTTAACTGAAAGGTTGCAAAGTGCAGATAGCCTGGAAAGACGTTCTCCTTCCTTATATTTGGAGGCCCCAAACCTTCAGCTATAAAATACTTTTTTCTGTGTGCTAGACAGACAGTGCCCAGACACTACCCACTTCCAGAGTAGGCTGCCAAAATTCCATTAAGGGTAATCCTAAATAATGAGGAAGTACATATGACTGCTCTGAAAATTGTCATTTTTAGGGAAGGCAAGCCAAGCCAAGCCAAGGTAAGGCAAGGCAAGGGTAAAGATGTTATGCTGACTTGAACTGTGTGGCTCACATATTATCAATGCAACTGATACACCAATTCATTCAAACCCTTAAGCAAATGTAAGACATGTGACCCAACTTTAGCAAACAGAGATCTCACCACAGATACACAATAACTGGAACAATCACAGTAGAAGGGGAATGGCAGAAATTTGAGGTTAATACACAGTTGAAGATGGGACCAACCCTTTTGGCAGCAGTAGAGTTTTCACCTGCTTATGCAAGTGTAAACCTATAAACTCTTTCTGAACCAGTGACTGAGCCACTATGATTTGAGGGGTGCTTTATATGTTTTCAGAAGAATCTCCTTTTCTTATGACCAATACATAATAGAAAAGTTCCACAAATATTTAAGCAAGTGTTTAATTCTAGCTAAAGTTAGTGGACAAACATTTGATTTGCTTTACGGGGATTGGATTGTTCATATGCCTAATGCTGAGCCTCCAAAAAAAGTGTACCTAACTTTAGCCAAAAGCCAACCCATCCCTTACCCAAACCCCAGAGAAATTAGTTGAAATGAACAACACAATCTAAAAATCTAAAAAAAAAAAAAAAAAAGAATTTATGTGGACCCGAAGTCCATATTTAGTTACAGATACAGTATTACTCTGAGGGTTGACAAAACCTTGATTTTAATCAAATGAAATGTGAAATCATTGTATGCTGGTTTATTTATACAATAAGCAGGATTTGGCCTTGTGTCTTGAAATCTCTCCAGCAATCCATGTGCAAATTTGTAAAACATATTTTGAATAGAGAAATTGAACTAAATGTCAAAAAGAAACAACAAATTGTTGCTTGAGTAATCAAATGGGAAGGATGAATATATAGTCTTCAGTGACTACTTCACAGAACCCCACTCTACCTTTGAAAATCCACTGGAGTGTACAGAGTATAACAGCAATGCTGAAAGCACTTTTGTTTTATATGCACAGTTCTTACGCAAACTGCTTTAAGAGTCAAACATATGCAAGCTGATTTGTTATCATTGCTTCACAGCCTTCAGACTATTGTCCTTTGAGGAAATAAGGAGCAGAAATCTTGCTGACTTGCCTCAGAGTCTTTCCATTATGAAGTCATTTATATGTAAAGCAATAAATATCTTATTTAACAGAACATATAATCATTACAACATGAAATTAAACAATTCACCTAGCTTGGGGAAGACTCAGAAAAGTTTGTGTGAACCCTTATTGCGCAGTTCAGATTAGAAATTTTACTTTACCTCGGTGAAGATTCATCTGGGAGGACAGTGGTGAAGCATCCGGGATTTTCTCATGTAGTCTTCTCCTTATGACATGACTTCTGTTAAGCTGAGAGGCTGTGCTGTCTTCAGTGGCTACCCGTTCTACCTAGAAGACAACAGCACTGCAAGTCAATGTCAGGTGATAAGTGGACTTCAGCCCCTCGTACTGAAGCGGTCCTTGCCCTCTGCTTGTCAGAGGCTGCTGATTTGTGTGATGTAAGCAACTTCATCTTCTCAGGCAGCCTTTGCAAAGGAGGACTGATTTCTGATGGCCCAACACTTCCGTCCTAGCTGTGTTTAGGAAGCAACATGCTCTGCCGCAGTGGGGAACAGAGTAACAGAGAGCACAAGGGAAAGGTCACCTCAGAATGTTAATGCATAATGGTTGAAAACAGAAAAAAAAAATATTTGCAAGCTCTTTCAGTTTCATTCAGCTTGTCAACAAAAATTGTTTGTTGATATTTCACATCTTGAAAAAGACTCAGGTGCTCACTTATTAAAGGCTTCAGATGGTCTGGCTGGATTGTACTGTAAATGTTCAGCTCCACCTAGGGAAGACGAATGAAATTCTCAATGTGATGTGAATGTGATTCCTCAGAATTTCACAAAGAAAGTCTGAAGCCACACTGGCAATGAGAAAATCTTTTCTCTTGTGCTAAGTCTATTCATTTGGCTGACATGAAGTCTCTGTAGAGGTTTTTGTTCTTTCATTTATTAACCAAAGGAAAGAAGATACTGCAAGTGCAGAAGGTGGATTTGTATCATTAACCAGGAGTGTAGGAGTGGTGTGAGAGATGGTTTCATTGCCTCATTTGCTACTACACAGACCTACTCAGTTTCCTGCATAGAAGCCTACAGCCAAATCTCACTTCTTTAACTCATACAAGCAAACACAGAAAAGGAGATGGTTAGGTATGAGAGTAGTACCTACCTCACTGACACTTCCCACCACAAACTGGACCATTTTCTTTATGTAGACATTTACTGGTAAGGAAGAAGATTCCTTCTGATGTGCCTCACACGCTTCCAGAATTGATTCAGGAGAAAGTCTTTTATGTGGCAGATCTTCACATAGCGTCAGCAAGAGACTGTGGAGTTGGTCACTCAGCTGGAGGGACTGATTCAACATGGAGGCACAGTTAAATGACATCACACAGGGGTCTGAAGTCCTGTCTAAACTGGGACTGGGAATTTCTGTAAGCCTTTCACCCTGGGTGAGAAATGGGTGCTGACTTCCTTTAGACTTTGGGACAATTCTGGACAGGCAGCAAAACAGCACTAAATGAAGCCTGTAATGGGATATGGGATGGCCTTGAAGGGAACAGGCATGTACAGTGAGGATCATCAGTCTGCATAGGTGCTTCTTGGTGACAGCTGGCAGCAAAGTCTGCTCCATGGCTTTGCTGATTAGACTGTGCATCTTAAAGATTCATTCAAGCTAAACGTGTGGTAGTATTAGCTTCAAAAAGTTAAGGAGTTATTCCAGCCAAAGCTGTTACCATAGAGACCAGATACTTAAATTTTAAGGAGTTATTTAGCTTATAGAGTCTTTTCGCTTATATCATGTATACCCTCTAAAAGCTAATGGTTTTCCAAGTCAAAAGCATGTAATTGAAGCAGAGATATAGAAATGAAGCAAAATGTGTGCTACAAATCTTTGAAAGTATTATGGGTAGCAAGAGATGCAAAGTTTCAATTAGCATAGATGCATGTAGAATTTGTCCAGAAATAAGGGCAAAGTTATTTAGCTTTTATTCCATCATCCCATTCTTTGAAAAAGCAGTGCACCAGAATCATGCAGACATGATGTTTTTCTTCAAGCCCTGCCTGTCTTGTCAGGAAATTTCTCATTATGTTCTTTGAATAAGTAATCTTTACTCTTAAAAGAAAAGTAATCTTAATAGGAACAATTCTGCTTTTCAAAGAGGAAAGGAAAGATGAGAGGCCTAACTGAATTCCTGATTTGGATGAACCTGGATTTTTGGTGAGATCTAGACCTTGACACAAACATTCCAATTAGCCATGTTATTTTTAGTGGTCCAAAACAAGAAGACCCTCATACTGAGACTTCGTGTTATGCCTCTCAATCTGTGAACCTACCAAGATGAGACAGAATACAAGAAAACAAAAATGTCTGTGTTACTGGCCTGGTTTGGAGGAACCTGATAGTCTGCTGACCAGTAGAGGGTCATTCCTAGGGAATACACCAACATCTGTCAAAACAGAAAAGGAAACCCTTTATGAAGTCTTTATATGCAAGTCTTTCTAATTGTAGCCTGATTTGTTTAATGTAATTAGAAATGGATTTTGACAGTAGATTCTTCATTAAAGCCCTGGCCTTGTCTTTACAAGGTACTCTCAAGATTTATTTTATAGTATGCCTCACCTTTGTTAGTCCGATGCGCTGGTTTTTGTTGTGTCTATGAAGTAATTCTGGTGCACTGAAAGGAATAGCTTCTGTCTGAGATGCATTGTTTTGGAAGGACAAATTTCCTTCAGCAGACAGTAGTACTGACCATGGACAAAGCACACAGATGGCAGGGTCTGAAAAATGTTAAATAAGATAATGGAGTTCTTGTGGAATTCACTGAGCTCAGAAAATTGTATTGCCCCATAGCAAAAATGCATAACTGAGGCTTCCTGGAGATACACCGAGAAGTCAGTGGAGTCATGTTCATTTATGCTTGGCTGATTTTGTGATCTAGTACTTAGTGATGGTTAAAGGCCTAATTTCCATCTCAGAATGTCACACATAAAAACATTGACTTTCATGGATTTCTGAAGCCTAAGGAAAGGCGGAATCACATCCCACACACAGACTCTGGTTAAGATCTTGTCACTGTTTGTAGACCTGCCTTGTCACCACTGACTTGTGTGGCGGTCTGCATTCTCAGGTGACACCATCAGACCTGCCCTGCCCACCCTGCGTGGGGGCTGTGGGATGGGGTGGCCCCTGCCCTGCCACCCCTATAACCAGACTTGGCTCTGGGTTCCCTGTCCCCAAGGGAACAGCTGCCCCTTGCTTCTCCCTACAAAAATCTGAGAAGGTGTCTCAGTAGTGGACTGGTTCCTCCTTGTAAATGCAGAGTTCTTAAAAATATCCACTGCAGAGAGCATGGTCCCAGAGGTCTGAAGCAGGAGTAGAAGCAGGAGGATGTGCAGTCTTCTGCAAACACTGCACTTGCATGGATATGTTAACTGAATCTGAGTGATTTGGTTAAACTGTTCATTAAAAAAGCATGATAAAAAGTCTAAGATCAAACTACTTATAAAGATAAAAAGCTGCATTAACTATGGCAATATTTAGATAGACTGTTCCTGGAAATGTACGTAATTGAATGATTTTTTTAAAGTTAGATATATTGATCCAGTCTCTTCAGTCTATTCAGTGAGAATAGGGACTATTCAGATCTCCATAGGAGAAGATTTTGAAAACATGCAGTAAGTACTTTGGTATTTTTGTATTTAAAATTTACATATTTAAAATGACAACTTAATTCTTGTCCATGGTGACCTTTACACTGCGAAAAAGGAACAAATGGTAAAAACGTTAAGCTGGAAATGTCTTAAAATCATCAGATAGTTTTTTTCTTTGTTTCTTCTCCATTTCTGTAGTATTATATTCAAATACAACAGCACATGCTGGGAAATGTGTCTGTTTTTTTGAAACAGCCAGATTGTACTTTAGTCTTAATGAAGATGGCCTTCTGTAATATTGGCCAGCCCATCAGTCAGCTTACCTGCCTAACCACAGTACCCAAACAGACTGAAATATTGCTATAGCAAGTTGGTACTGGCCAACACCAGGTCTAGCAAGATTCATTATACAAAGCACAGTGCTGCACAGATGCGGCAGTACTAGCCCTCGGAAGAGGCTGACTCAGAAGTTGCAGTATAGCTGCACTTTGGAGAAGTGGAGCCAGAGCTCTGCCTGAGTTAGCTGGGCTGACACTGTACAGGGACAGTTCACCTTTGCTGCCCTCCAAGAAACTGGAGCACTGGGGGTTCAGCTGCAGAGTGAGTCAAACTTGGCATCACTTCTGGACTTGAGCTCTGAAGACGTGATTGAACAGCCTCGCACCTGACCTATAAACCATCTTGGTTCTGCATCCCGACTTCTTGTTTTCATCTTCTGATCACAATACCATAAGTTTATCAAGTGCAGCACAGGGAACACATGTTGATTATCTCAATTCAGCAGACTTTTTTTTTGAAATGAGATCAGGAGAGCATAGGGTCAGCTTAATGTCTGACAGAGAGTTAATAAACTGTGATGGACCTGGACTGAATTTATCCAGGTAGGTATCTCTGTGCTGCAATCCTTTGCATGTTCCTAGTGCCCATATTGTCCTGCTAGATTACACTAGATAATGGAGAACTGATCACACAGTCAGCCTGTTAGAGTGGTTCAGTCCATTAAAACTTGGTTGTTAATAAATGTTCATCCCTCCAGCTACAGCAGAAGTTACACATCACTTGTCTAAAAGTCTCTTACTGGCTGATGGAGGAGCCATGTGAAATTGCCTGTCCTCCTCTCTCTGTACTTGCAGGGTGTGATCCTAGCTGGCACTGCCCTTTCTGTGTGTGTATGTTATTCCAGTGTTAGGAAGGGCACCTCTGTCCTGTTCTACCATCTACGGTTCTACTTAGATTAATTAACTGCTGTGTGATTTAGGAAAAAAAATAACTGTGTGAAAGGCTGCATGTTGGCATAGCAGTTTGCATGCAAACCCAGCAGCACTGAAAGGCTTCTCATTGTTATTAGAAATATGTTATTACTCCTGCTGGTGCTTTTTGTCTCAAACAAGCAAACAAGCTAAATAAAACCAACCAAACAAACAAACACAAAACCAAAACAACAACAACAACAAAACAACAACCCCACAAATACTCTGGAAGGCATTTCTAATGGTAAGACACTTTTCCTCCTCACCTTTGTGAAGGTCTTCCAGAAGCTGCACTGTGGCAAGGTACAAGAGTGCCCATATATCTTCTTCTTCCAAAGGGCTTCCTTTTGCCCACAGGACCTCGGCCAGTGTCACACAGGAACTGCTCATGGCTGCTGCAATAGAAAGCAGATTTGGATGTGCTGGAGTAGACTGCTCACAGCAAGCCATACTGATTACAGCTGTACCCTTCTCTCATAATAAGAAATCCTTTGTGAACCACCCTGCTTCTTTGCTGCCAAAAGGCAGGAATAGTTTATCCATGTCTTAATTTAAGTAAGAGTGAATAAAGGAGACTGAACTAAGTGACCTCCTGTCAGCCTTTTTACTCAATTAAAACTATTTACAACATTATATGGGGCAAATTGTATTTACTCAGGAGATCCTTTATAAATATGTGCTGTTCAGAGTTTGTGAATGGTTATCTGAAAAGAAGGGCATTGATTTTGCTGCTTAATTGGATGTTCTTGTCTATAAATACACAACTGGGATAATCTGAGAGAAAAAGCATGGCAAAGCAAAAGAGATGCAATATAATATGAAGGATTTATAAACACAGTCCAACAGAGCAGTTGTGTTCCGTTCTTTACTCAGCAGGTTGATCAGTAAAAGCTTGTAGGCTCTTACTGAATTCCTTGATGAGAGATGTTCTTGGTCAGATACTTAAGACTTCGAACTTGCAGTTCATTCATACCAGTGTACATAAAAACTGCCTTTGTTTCAGTGAACCAAATTAAAAGGTAATTCCCTCTGCATGCTGCTGATAGCAGTTCAGTGGCTCCCAGAACACTGTCCCATTGGGACCTGGAATGCTGCAGAAAAACGTTGGTCCACACACTTTCCCTGTTTTGTGCCAGCTGCAATGCAGCATCAGATTGTTTAGAGGACGGCATCCTGCAGTGAATCATAATTTAATGTCTTACCCATTGGAAGAACATTTTTCTAATTCCAGGCAACTAGAAACTGCCTTGTGACTTAAGACTTCTTTTCCTCAGACAGTATTACCATACTAAATATTGTCAAAGAAGGTTTTGTTCTTCATAAACAAGTCTGATTTTCCCACGTCACCAGCTTTACATTTCTGTAATGTACCAATCTAGGCAGAGCTGCTCTAGGTCTACACGCTTGGAAGGAAAACCTTATCCATGCTTAAAATTTGCTACAAGTTTTTGTAATTAACTTATACTTTTGCTATTACTATCCTGTAACCGTGAGCTGCGTAGGCTTTTTGTGTGCTGTGCATTTAGGGGCCTAATGAAAAAAAAAAAAATGGAAGTGGTCCATCTATTGCTTTGACATTGTCTGTAGGCCACCAAGCGAGGACACTAGAGCCTAGGATGTTGCTGGTATGTATAGGATTGCAAATTCCACCATGAAATGAGTTCACTCACAGCCTGAAGACAGATCTTCCCCCAACCATTTCTTCCCCCTCGGTACACAGCCGACTTACTGCTACCATTTGCTCTCTGCCTGCAGTAGAGTTTACTGCTGATTTTTTTGTCAGCTTTCCATTTATTATGCAGTCTCCAAGGAGTCACTGCAAGAGCAACACAGTGTTCTGCAGGACCAACTTGTTGCTGATTAATAGACTGCTTAGGCTTTGCTTTGTGGAGTCTTGCCCTGGCTCACTAGCTTCCAAACAAGGAATCACAACACTGGAAGAATGATCCCTTGCTGCAGTC
This sequence comes from Nettapus auritus, assembly GCA_011076525.1. Taxonomy (NCBI): domain Eukaryota; kingdom Metazoa; phylum Chordata; class Aves; order Anseriformes; family Anatidae; genus Nettapus; species Nettapus auritus. The sequence continues at coordinate 18,267,756 of CM021770.1, forward strand.
ATTCTGGGATTACGGACCAACCTAGTGACATTTTAAACAGAACCAGAGTCCTAATTTTAGTCTGTGTGCCTTCAAGAGACAGTAAAGCTTCTTAAGGACCTAACCTTAATTAGAAGAGACAGACAAATCTTCTTAATCTAAGCCATCACCATATCTCTTAATGATAAATTACTGTGATAGCATTTCACTTAACCCTGTGGTACTGGGACTAAGCAACCAATTCACGTTCCCAGAGCTAGAATCTATAGGGCTTCTCCATATGGGTAATCCAGAAGGCTATACTTAGTGCAGTTTGATTCCAGACTGTACTGGGGGAAGGAGCACTGCACTGTTTTAGATGGAAGTGCTTATACCAAGTGATTTCGGTGCTGGTATTTCTAACTAGCATAAGTTACTCAAATAAGCTATTAAATGGAGTCTAGATATTACATCTTTATAGAGCCAAAGTGAAATCAGCAGTTATAGCAGAGCTACTTAATTTTTGTAGTGAATGTTTTTTGTAAAAGTAGTGTCTCAGATCACTGAGATTCACAGTGTGAATTAAATTAATTTTGCTAGCAACAATGTGCAAATTTCTTCCAAATATAATGAATAACTTATATGGCCATTAAACTAAGAATCTCTTTAAAGTGTCATAAATTATTGCTTTAACATGAAATAGAGCTAAGTGGTGTGTTATTTTAATAGCAAATTGGCAATTGATGTTTAAACAGGCTTGGAATGCCCTGTGACTGTGGGCTGTATTTTTAATATTTGGTTTTCAAGACCAGCAAGACATGATATTTCATGAAAATGTGACTGTGTGAATGGTTGGGGAGAAAAAGAAATTTCATTTATTTTTATAGCCAGCCTACAGCATGTATGTGATATGACAGTAAAAGTGATATAAAGGTATGATTATCATTGTAGCACTGTACATATTCATGGTCCTTCAATTCAATAAAAGTTGTGATCCAGAACCAAATAATTCTGAGTTTCAAAGAAGCTAAAAGTGATAGCACTTGTGATAAGTAATGGCATCTTTGGTGCCATTCAAATAGGTAAATTAACCTGAAATACCCTTCCCATTCGCCTTTTTACAGCACAGTCATTCACTACATGGATTGGCTCAAGACAACAGATTTTCCTTTCAAGTCAATAGATTTTTAACCTACTCTTCTTGCATAGATATGAAAGGTACACTGAGGTGAGGCTAACCCATCATTTTGCCATGAACACCCAGCTGTTTATTTCACTTCTTTTTGTATAGTTTTATTCTGTTTTGGTGTTTTTTGTCCTATGGGCTGCTTTCCTCCAAGCAGTCTCTGAAATCTAGGGTCAATGAAAGAAACAGATGTGATGATAAAAGATGATGAAGTACTGCTTTGCATCTCAATTTAACACTTAATAGTAATCACACATGAGTAATTTTATATGTGAGGGTCACTTTATGTGCAATTTGATGTTATTAGATTTGGCAATCTTATTTAGTAAAGTGTAAGGAGCAACTTAGCTCTTGTCAACATTTATCTGTACTGTTGGTGCTTTATTGACTGTATAAAAATGACAAAAGACAAATAATAAAACAGTTATTTTATGTAGGGAAACTGACTTTCCCTTATCTAACACAGTTATGTGAATTAAACATTGTCAAGAGGAGTGGCACATCTGGATTCCTAACTGAAGGGCAGCCTTTTTCCAGCCTATCAGAGGGACTTTACTGGGATTTTGCTTCAGCTGTGAAATGAGTTTCTGTAGAATTAAAGTCTATCCATTACCTGGATGCCAGTGAAAAATCAGATGAAAAAGGGAGATCACAAGACACAGCAGTGAATAAGATGGCGAGGAAGGAGGAATTGAGTTTAGATTTTGAAAATACTGGGTCAGGTTGTTTCTGGTATACTTTCAAAGGCATGAAGCAAGAACATATTTGCCCCATTTGGGCATCTTGAAGAACAACTGGAAATGAAACCAAAACAAGAATTAAGCTTGGGTAGGAACCAAGCATTCTGTAGACTGGAAAGTTTTCTATCACGGCAGAAATGCCTTTCAGTTTTTACTGCCTGGAATATGTTTTTGCATAGTTCTTGCCTTTCTTCTGCCTGAACATCCAGTTCTGCTTCATTACGCTGTCCTGTATATTGTGAAATACCTGGGTGGAAACTTAATCAGCTTTTTAATTGCTTAAGGGTGTAAACAGATGCAGATTTTGTAAAGAGCTGTGCCTCAGAAAGGGGTATTGCCTCTTTATGGTTTGGACATAAATGCCTATCACAGGCCACCTCCTAGAGGTGACTGATTCTGACGTGAGTGAGCCAGAGAGAGGCCCCAAGAGGAGGTCCTCTGACTGGCCTGAGAGCTTCCTACCCTCAGCCCATAAGCTCCCTGAGAGAAAGTGAGGAGAGATTCGCAGTGACAGGCAAGTGGGAGAGGGCTTGCAGCCTAACCTCTTCCATTTGTACCACTATATCCAGAAAAAGTTGTCTGCACACAACGGTCCTTGTAAGCTGGTGCAAACCCACTGCACATGAAGACACACTAAGTTGGCTAGTACCAATTTTGCTTTGTTTAAGCGTTACACTGTCTGGGAGTATCTAAATCTTCATAGGCCACTTTCAGGAGCAGCCTTAGAGGCCAGGAATTGTTTCTTCTTGTGCTGCATTGAAAGACACGCCAAGAAGACTACACACAAGTCTATAAATAGCTGGGCTTCACCATATTTCTCTAGCTACAGTGTTTTTCTTAGTCTTCTGTTCCTTTCAGCTGCTGTACTCCAATTCCTTTGCTATGTCTAGCAGTCCCAGCCTGACTGTCTAAAAAACACGTCCTGTAAATAAATGAGCAAAACCAAGAGGACCCAACCCTGCTTCAGTATAGCCCTTGGCAAAACTTGTGTCGGTGGCAGCAAGAACTGGGGGAAAAAACTTTTTGGATGCCAGGACTTAAACCAGAGGATCTCGGGTGCTATTCTGCAATATAATGAGCAGTCTGCTTTCAAATCAAAGCTGATCAAATGCCAGGAAAGACAGCAACTTGAAGTAACATTTTCCTTGGGTTTTAGAGGGCAAGTAGACTGTTTTTAAGGGCTGAAAAGATTTGGCAATTGTGTGTCTTATGTCCAAACCTCAGCTCTGGAACATTGATTCAATCCATGTGGGGTTGAGGCTCACACCTCTCTTAAAGCAGCTCAGGTGGTAATAAGGCGAGCATGAAGTACTGTCTTCAGTGATATTGTCAGAGGCCCCACAGAGCTTGCTGTAAAGACCTTGGGTACCACTGTCCTAACATGAAATCCCAATGCATTCATTTCTATGGCAAACTCCTATCAGCATCAGCAAGCCTAAGGATCTGTTCAGTGTTCTTTGTGCACAAGAGTAAGCATAAGCACTTTTAAATGTACCTATTAAGTCCATATTTCTCAAAACTAAATTGTTTCTATATTTACTACTTGAAATAAACAGATTGATTTTTAAGAATCTCTCCCATTTCTGTTATGCAAATACTACAAATTCTCTGACACACCCAGGTGAGGACTTTGAGCAAGACAAAAGCAGTGTGTCTATCCTGGCTCTATCCTGGCTCTCATTTTCCTCTGGGGTTCCATTCCTCAAAGATTAATACCTTCTGGTAGCACTTTCTGAAGTGCCTTATGTTTAAGAGAAATCCAGTGATAAATTCCTATCTTTACATCTCTATGACAGAAGAGTTCAGAAACTTTGAGAGGGACTGAAAATTAAGTGAAGACTAGAAGCAAATTAAAAGACAAATAATGTTTGACTAAGGGCAAGCTTTGTAAATGTCAGGTGTTCCAAATACTCAGAGGAAGGTTCTTGCAACCTATCTCAGAACTTGATGCACAATAAATCAAACCTGGAATACAGAATTAGGGGGATTAAAAATAGGCCCCACGTTAACATTTGGGTTGAGCTGTAGTTTTGAAATCATCGGTTATAGCTCCACAGTAAGTTTGCAGAATTCATGAATGGTGTGTCCTGAGCCTCGCATGCGGTGATGTGACATGATGAAGGCAGAACCACTTCTTTAGCCACAGCTGAAGAAGGAACAGATGCAGTAAACATCTATCCCGCTACCTCTGCCTCCCCCAAGTCACTTCACTGCCATGGTGGCAGGGACCTGAACCAAGGCCAGAATCACTGCTCTGCATTCCATAAGATAGGAATATTCTTACCTGATCTTTCTTCACAGTCCTTTATGCACTTAAATATGTAGTTATAAATGTGAGTGTAGAAATGATTTTGAAATGAGAAAATTATCCTAGTGTGCATACAGATTAAATGTTCGGTGTACAGACTAATTTCTGGATCAAGATGGGAAAATGGGGCTTGCCTTTTATAGTGGCACAAGATAATTGCATAGAACATGTATTAAACTGGTTCTGGGCCTGCACAGGGCTCGTGGAGACAAGTTTGGGATAAGTAAAATAATTCTGCCTCACTCAAGAGTACAAAACTGAAGTACTGTTAAATGAACAATTTTCATGAGGATCCCACTCTTTTGTTCCGCAAGACAGCAAGTTGTCTGCTTCTTCAGTTTCTCTTTTTTTTTTTTTTTTTTTTTTTTAAATATATCCAAACCCTGTAATTTGCTGTGCTATATAGGCAGTTTGAGAGGTGTCAATATCCAGGACAAATAAGACTAGGTAACTAGGAGGTACTGAAGAGACACTAAAAGCTGGGACCAAGCTGTCTGCCAATGAGAACCCTAACCTAGATTTATTTTGCATCTAATACATAACAATCCATAATGCTGTAAGGAAAGAAGATCACTTCAGTCTGTAGCTGTTTTACACTGACCATGTTAAAAGTGCTGTGAGCTTTTGATTATGCCTGACTCCATCTGTTGCGTCAATGACAGCTCTGGTTTAATACTCCTGGCTATGTTTTGTGCTTGAAGAGCAGCACTCTTGAGAGAAACAAATATATGCTTATCAAAAATGTAACATAGAAATGATTTACTAAGAAATGACAAGTAAATATATTATTTTTATAGGTACTATTCATCTATAATACTTAAAATTGAAAACCCATGTAAATCAACAAACAGAAAATATATTAAAATGCAGTTAAAATTAAATCAAGGGAATGTTTTTGCTATCACCAAACTAATGACTGTTACTGATAATCACAGGGGAAATACAGAAAAGCTGTGTTGAAAATAAATGTAATATCTCAATCACAAATACATTAGTATTTTAGAGAAACAAAACAGGAAAGAGTCTAGGGAGACTAGATGCTCTTACTGTGTACTACAATGTTTTTAACGTCTAAGTTAAACACTGAGTTTCTTGTGTACACAGTGAATGGTAGGACCACTGCAGTAACCCTTCAATATATTTAAAAGCAATTCTTGATTCATGCTATTTTTCACAACAACAAGTTAATGTAGGTTTTACATGGGAATATAACCACGACAAAAGCTGGATAAGTGCTAATTACTTTGCTTAAGTACAGCCTACTGTATGCTGTTTGTCCAGAAAGTATGAATACATTTTAGCTACAAGAAAAGTTGGAAAAGACTGAAATGAGTATATTTTTGAAAGATCGAGTTTAAAATTAATTTCAATCATAAACTGATTTATTCACATATGTTCCATATGCAAATTCTGTCCTCTGACTCACTGTTCAATTATTATTGTGTAGAGAATATATTGAGTTCTTTATACCAGAGAGGAATTCCATTCTGTATGAAATTCGACTCTCTGAAATGCAAGGTTGAAATGTATGGGTTTGTAATTTGAATAAACACTTAATATTAAAAGTTTCTGTTCAAATAGATAGGTGGAGCCAAATCAGTAAACACTGAGAAGTCAATAAGGGAGTTGTCTTGTTGCTAAAGCACAACTTTGTTAGTGATATTATGCCACAGAAGTTATAGTTGTATTGATACATAATTCCTTATATTATATATTTGCACCCTCTTATGTAAAATTAGTTTATTTCATTTCCTTTCTGGAAGCATGCATTTTAATCAATAGGAAAATTAACCAGACTATTAGAAAGTATTCAGCACTCAAGGGGGGTAACAATTCGTTTCTGAAAAGAGGCAAATTTCATTGCTAGGAAATCACAAACTTCTCATGGACCAGGGTGTTAAAAGGATGTGCCTTCATTACAAGATCTATGGACGTTGTTCCTCATAGACATAGTGCCACCCCAATGTCATTGATGCCAAAGGAAGATGTAGAAAAAATTGCCATCCTACTGAATCAGGCTTACAGGCCCAAATTCCAATTTCTTCTTTATTTAACAGGGAGCCTAACCATAAAATTCAGAGAATGTTATACTGTTTGCAGTCAGTATGTAAATAGATACTCTTTCAATAGAAATGCATAGAAACATCTCACTGGATACCTGTATTCAAAGGAAACTGGTGCTAATGTTTGTTCTAGCTAAGTTTATACAATCTGTCACCTCCACCGCCTCCACCCTGGCTGACGTCAAACCCCAAGGACCTCACTGAATATCTGTGATAGAGTAGTGCTGCCATTTCTTTATTTTTTTCATGCACCTTTCATTAAAAGTTCATTTTACAAGAAAGCATAATTCACTGGTGGCCTAGAACTGAATCCAACGCTCTCTACGTTGTAATGCTCCAATGATTAAAGCTTCAAAGATAAGCTGTCTGCTGCTGCAGTGCCAGAAATAGCAGGACAGCAGAATTCAACATCATAGTAGTATTTCTCTTCTATGTGTATTGCCTCATGCCCTTTTTTAGGCATCACATAATTCTCAAGAGATAATCTAAAGGTAGTTGTGGGGTCCTTAAAGTGTCGCAGTTGTATGTTTGCTTGCAGTAGAGAGAGAGACAGATCTTCTGATCTGGATGTTACTGCTGACTGGCTCTGTCACCTGATAAAGTCTCAGAGCCTTCTTTTACCACATCACTGTGGATTATACGGTTTTCTATCTACATTTTAGATGTAAACAGTATTTTTATTCCTCTGGAATTTCCATCTAACTTTTCTAAATCAGTTAGCTTTACAAGGCATATGTCAAAACTTCCATAAAATAAGGTTGCTTCTATTTTAGAAGCTGCGAACTGTTACTCAGGCACTTGCCTAAGAATGCATTAGAGAATAGTAGAAAAGAAATGAGGAAACCAGTTTCTTAACTGAGATTATTTTCTCCTAGGTTGTAACCACCACTAACATATCTTTCTGGGGTAGAGGGTTGAGTGTTTTTTTTTTTGTTTGTTTGTTTGTTTTTGTTTTTTTTTTTTAAATAGTAATCAGTATAAATCCATGAATAAAAAAACATATTAAAATGATTTTTTCCAGAATCATGTAAGCTGTGTTATACAAAAGTAGACTCATCCCTGTCTGAAGAGTGATAATGATTTAGCCTCTTCTATTCCTTTACCTTCAATATAAAATAATAATAATTAAAAAAAAAAAAAAAAAAAAAAAAAACTGGCTGCAGAACTCTAGACCTTTGTGAATGAAATTCTGCCGCATGTGAATGTCTCTAACCCCAGGAGAAGGCAGTAGAGGCTGAGCACCAGTATGCTAGAGCAAAATCTGACTAACTCTGTATTACTGCTTTTAATACAGGCAAGCATCCTCCTAATTGGAATTAGTTGATGGCTTGAGGGAAATGAAATAAGCAATAAACTTTATTATTGTAAAAACAACAACAACAACAACAAAAAAAAAACAGGGCAAACATTAGATACTGCTCTACAAAGTAAGAAGATGAATGCTTTAATACTTATTAAATTGATAATGAAATGAAGTGAAATATGTAAGAACCTACCTGTACAAGTTGGACAGATGCTGCATCCAGAATGGTCTGAAATCTTTTTTTTTGTCTGAAATCTGTGTTTTTGTCCAATACTGATGGTTTAGATCTTCATAGTTGCAAACTTCACAGTATTCATATTTGGGACTTCTGTTTCTTGGCTTCTGTCTTGCTCTCTTTCTTTCTCTTTCTGTCTTTTGCTCCTTCTCTCTCTCTCTCTCTCTCTCTTTCTTCTCCTTCTACTGCTTTGTTTATACCTTGTAACTAAGCACCGTGTGGCGTGGCAAGTGGTGGCTAAGCCAGAAAGCAAAAAAGTTCCTTCTCTTGCTTGCAAGCCCAGCCTAGCAGCTCTTGGTCTGAAGTTGAAGGCAACGTCATGGCTGCTGAAGCTGTTTACACTCTTTCTACTCTTTCTTCTTTTCTTCTTTTTTTTTTTTTTTTTTTTTTTTCCCTGATAGTTCACCTGCCAGGTAATAGAGTCAGCTTTTAGGAAGTGGCTCAGTATAAATCTCTGGGTCCGTCGACATGTAAGAACTCAATTGGATTACCTGACGCACACGGGAGCCTTACATCTAAAGGCCTGTAGACTGATGTCACTTTCAGCCCCCTGCCTATCCAGACAGAAGGAATACACCAAAGCACAGACCGATGGGCTAAGGGGGTGAGTGTGTCTTTTGTGAGCAGCAAAATACTTCAGACTGAAAAAACGGTGTAGATAGGATTTTGATGGGTTTGTCTTGCAGAAAAAAAGAGAAAGGAAAGGAAAAGAAAGGAAAGGAAAGGAAAGGAAAGGAAAGGAAAGGAAAGGAAAGGAAAGGAAAGGAAAGGAAAGGAAAGGAAGAGAGAGAGAGAAGGAGAGAAAGAAATAAAAAGAAACCGAAAGAAACCTTTCTGTTTGTTTTATATCGATCAATCTGAAAAAAAAAAAAAAAAAAAAAAAAAATAAGGTTAATTATGGCAAGGTGTATCTCTACCCAGAGCAGAGCAAAGGGAGCTTGTGGGGTGCTGCAAGGAAACTGTGAACTGTGAGCTGGGTATAAGTGGAAAAAATACCTTAGCAAAATTTCTGTTGGGCTTATTCAAGAAGCTCTTCAGATTAAGTGCTACTCCTCTCTTCTCAGTTCTCTTTCTCTTGGCATTCTGTTTTATTCCTTCAGTCTTCAAAACAGTTCTTGTCTGGTTTGAGCTAAATAGAAATCCCTCTGCCTCTAAAAAGTCTAAATTTGTTCATTCATTTACTTCCAAATTGAAAAAAAAAAAAAAATAGAAGAAATTATCAAAAATGTGTATTATGTATTGTAATGTCAAATATCCACTTCTAAGGTAACATTAATATCCAGATAGAGCAGACAGCATCTTATTTTCAAAAGTGACACACAAAAGTTTGATGACAGAGCAGAAAACGTGGTAACATACAAAAGGTCAAAAGCTACATCAAAAAAATTTCACATCAGGCAACCATCTCTTTTGATCTCCATGTCTGCGGTAGACACAAGTCAAGATTATTTTACCTCCAGAAGCTGAAGTCATCATTACACTAGATCCTCATTCTGTCTGATTTATCAGCTGACACTCAGCCAAGTTATTTATGTCTTGTCTTGCCTTGGACTCTCATTGTCTCCACTCCTGATTCTTATCCTTCAAAAGTGCTCTTTTGGGCAGTAGCTGGAGGATACTTCACTTTCTCCTGCCAGCTTGGTATAAGCATTCCACAAAGCTGAATCTATTTATTCTTTCTCTCTTTTTCCCTGAGCAATGTGATTTGCAAATCCAATTTCAGCTACCATCTTAATGCCAATGCCTCACAGATGTCTCCACTTTAGATTTCTCTCTTCATGTCCAGCTCGGATTACCTCTCTTTGCCTATCTTCATACAACTAGTCATTTAAGTTTGCTATGGCCAAAATTAGCACCAATAAAGTTAGCACTCATTTCCTTATTTCTCACTCCTTTTTTTTTTCTTAGTCACCATGAATGATACCACTGTTATCCCAAGCACATACCCTGTGATTCATCTTCAGTTTTGTCTTCTTCCTGAGTCAACTCTTCCACTTCATTTGGACCTTGACATGTGCTTTTGAATAAAAGTTACAAGCTGTGGTCTTCTGTATCTATCTGTAAACAATGTTTATTCAGGCTTTCATCACCTCATATCTCAATTGCTGCAAATCTCTTTCTTCTGACAGTGACAAATACAATAATGCTTTATTCAAAACATCACAGAAACATCCATTTTGCTGAACTCTTGCACTGGGTACATCATTCATCTTTTTGTGTCCCTTCACTGGTGCATTTGTAGCTACCCAATTTTATTTAAGTAGAAGTGTGTATGATGCTTTTTGTAGAGTTAATAGGGCATGTGGCTTGTTGAATCATTTTTCTAGAAATAATGTGTTATGTGAATATGCTCCCATTAAGTCAGGTAGAAGTGTTGATTTGATTAACTAATCAAAATGACTAAACAATTTCTGATCCATCACTTTGAGAAAAGACTTGACCATTCTTCTTGTGAAAACATGGGTCTGATTCTGACCGATCAACAGTGATGGAAAACTGTCATAGTTCAGTTGATGTAAGCAATTGTTCCGGATTCATGAAACCAAATTCCTACCCTTGGTTCCTTCTTGATTCTAAATAATTATTGAAAACAAGCATTTGGGGAAATCACTCACCTTGTACTGGTCTGAACCGAATTGGTATTTCGGACTCATAAACTCAAAACTGACAACATGGGATCTTCATTTGAATTCATTCAGTTCACCTATTAAATCTGTTAGTGTATACAGGTGACATGTGATTGTGGTAAAGTTTATGTAACTAGATCGCTATGAAAGAAGGCTAACAAGATGAAAGACTATTTAGCCCAGTGAAGGAACTGCTGGATGGAGGCTTAGGATCTCCCTTATGTTCTGTCCAGCTTTCTGAGAACTGGCAAGGATTAGAATCCAATTATTCTCTGACATTAATGCCTTTTCATCCCACAGAAGCTGAAGTGTGGGAAGCTCTTAAAGTTTACATAAAGGTGAGGATTATTATTTACTTTTCAGCTGATGGTGGTAGAAGCAGGACGTCAAAACTACAGTCACAGGTCAGGCATGGTGTTTCTATTAAACAGAGAAGACTCGCAGTACTTTTGTGAAGTTTCAGCAGTTTTTAGTTCAGAGTCCCATGGAGTGGACCACAAACTGCTTGAGTGGTCAGAGTTAAATGGAGATCACTTGAACCTTCAAAAAAATCTCCCTTTTTTTTTTTTTTTCAAGTCTGCTCGAAGTCATATAACACAATTTTACTACTTCTGACAGGGAGCTTCCATGCATTATCCCTATACTCAATGTAGACAGTTAAAGATTTGTTTCCATGTGCTTTCTAAGCAGATTGGAATTAGTCCAGTCATCTATATTTAGGTTAGCAAAGTAGTACAGGGATGTGAGTCTGTGCTCTTGTTCTGGTCTCTGCAGCCAGGGGTATTTCACATCAGAGTCTTCATGAGACACCAGGTCTGATTTGTGTGCCCTGATCTCAGTTGTGAAGAAAAAGAGAAGTCAATATGTAAGCAAGGATCTAAGTAAGGAAGTTAATTACAGGTTAATATCTGAACAAACATATCTGAACATTCTGCTTCTCTCCATGAAATAATTTGTATGTAAATGGAAAAAAATAAACAACAACCTACATTGAGAATGGAGGAGGGTGTTTTTTAAATTTGTATTTGAAGGGGGCAGGAAGACAGCATAATTCAATTCTTATCTGCCACTGGTGACAGTAACTGGTTTACCTTAAGAACAATAGTTGGCAAAGGCTTCATCAACCCCCTGAGAGTTTCTAAATCTTCAGAAAGTTCTGTGAGATGAGACCCAATTCAAACCTCATTTTTAATATGATCTGTTTAATTTCTTCTTGCTTCTTTCACTGCTTTTGAGATGTGATGTGAGGCAATAAAACATGATTGAACAAGTAGCTGATGTTTGTAATACCTGATTGCTGCTCTGCTGATCCCATAAGTAATTCAACGCTAGGCAGTATTCCTATGATTTGTCTTTCAAAGCATCTTTCTAACATACAAGAAAAGAGGGTACGAACCAAGTGCTTCATGATAAAAGGTACAAGCTAGCATCTTTTAATGGACAAAAGTTTACAGACTGTAATTGAGTCATTCACTAAATAAGAACTGTAACTTCATAGCATTAATCTGAGGAAAAGGAAGAGTGAAACTTCTTTAAAGATTTCTGGAATATGGTGATGGAATTTCCAGTGTATACACCATGTTTCATTTAAAATAGATATTTTATCCTGCAGCAACATGGTTATAAGGAAAAAAAATCTCTCTCTCTTGGAAAAGAGATTCTGTCTTTAGTTTGTTTTTGGCCACCACAATGAAGCCTGCCTACATTCAGATATACTTGTGTATTGCAGATTAACACTTTACTTACAGAGTGAAAAATGTTTTTTTCTACAACAGTTGAAATGCCAAAATATATTTTTACTTGTGACATAGAGAATATATTGCCAGAATCCAGACCAGTGAACCCATCCAGCCCAGTGAACCCACTGTCTAATGCTGTCTAATGCAGTCCTCAGATAATGCCAGACCCCAAGAACTTTTCCTAAATTATATGGAAGCTTGCCCATGCAAAATTTCAATTGACTAGTAATATAAATATAACACTGTGCTGTGTTAGTATCAGTGTGTAGAAACATGAGGTGTGTGATACCGTAAGCACTGTTTCCTAATGGTTAAACTCCACTTCTCTCCACAAGCAATTTCCAGTTGGCTGGGCATGCCTTCCTGATTGTGCGTACTCTGCTGCCAATTTACTCAGCCCGCCAGCTCATAAAAATAGACTGTTCCTGGAATTACGGCAGCTCAGGAAGACCTTTCAGGATCCATGAAGAAGGGGTTAATGAGATTAATGACATTTCAGGGAACACACAGTTTCTTGACTGGTCACACAGAAATGGCCCTTTGGCTGAGCTGAAGTATCCCTGAAGTATCCCCACCAACACGGTCCCACACCGTCACAGACACGTTTATAACCTGTCGCATGGTGCCCCGCGGTGGCTGCTTTCCCTCTGTTATATTTGCCAAAGCCAGCAACTGCTCAATTGATTTTCATTACTACTACTAAAAAAAAATCTTAATATCAATTAATGATTATTTGCTAATAGTTGGGATTCAACTGTAAAACAACATTTGGCAATTAGTGCCTGTTTCTAGTTTTTTTCAAAGAGGGAATAGTTCCCTTCACCTCCTTACTTGAAGTTGATTTTTTTGCTGCTTTTTAAGACATAATTAAGTAAAAAATCTAGCTGTTAGAGTGTTTCTATTATTAGGTTCCTTTTGATCTGTATGGTTATCAGACTAAAAGACCTTAATGTCTGATGAAGCTATCAACAATTAGAATGTGTAACTCTTGGTTCATTTTTTGTACACTTTCTGGCTGTGTTATGTTAATTTGGTTTTTGATTATAATTAGTTTCTAGCACATTTCCATTTCACTTTCTCATGTGAAATGGAACTTTTGTGCCACAACCAATAGTAAGGAGATGTTTAAAGATATTACCAAGCTGTTATGTTTACTTCACCTAGGTATTTGTATTACTTCTGGAATTTTCTAAAATGTTTTGAAGTCTGAGCTTTGCTTCCACATATATCTCTCTTAGCAAACAGTATTTATCAACCTATTTTCATAAGAGGACATGGATGTTGATCCTGGCTGTGACTTATCAAGTGCTAGTGTGGAAAAACTGCCCCCCCCGAGTACCCACAGTTCCTGACGACCTCTTCGTGATGAGATAATTGCTGAGGAACGGAGAGGGTTTCTTGTGTTCACTTCCAACAGACAGCCTGCACTGCTGCAAAACACCTAGGTGCCTGTGTGATGATGATATATAAATGTTTAAAATAAATAAATGATAGAATTACAGTGGCTGCATATTTGCACAGGTGGTTTAGGCTGAGTAGTCCAATGAAATTCAACTTTTTGCAATGCAATCTATTGAAAATTGCTTAAGAAATGTTAGATGATCTGTTCTTGCAAAGAAATATCTTTAAATAGATAACTGAAAAGATCTTTTTAAAAGTCCATACATGCAGTTCTTTACCTGTTTGTCTAAATGTTGCTATCTCATAGTTACAACTCATGCCTAGAATATCTTGTTTCTGTTTTCAGCTTGTCTAAAATGACTGCAGGCATAATCAAATATTTGCTTGCAGAACAGCTATTGGGGTTTAAGGAGTTGCCACATTGTATCTGTTCACTACAATCCCACTCGGCTGAAGCCTGTTGGGTTACTATGCATTAAGTTATTCATTTTTGGTGCAAAAAGAAATCCTTATTCCTTAATATTTAAGTTCTGTGGGTGAAAAGGGTGATTTTATATAGCTTTGTACTGTTAGTTGATGCTATAGTTTCTAATTTTTGATATTTTGATAATTGAAAGTTTGGTCAGATAACTCAGATCCATAGCTTTGACACCAGAGATTTCTACCTGAATTACGTTTGCTTTGCAGTTTATAACCATCAATATGTTAAAACAGTGTTCACTACCAAGGATGTGGTAATTGATAAGAACTTAATGAAAATACTCAGAAATGACAAAACTACATCCCTAATGCAATTTCATGACTGCTGAATCCAGAATCCAGACATTTTAATATGATGTTCATAAATATAATGTTATTCCAATGTATAGGAATGAGAAAGCTTGCAGTATTTTGACACAATTCAGAGTTTTCTGGCACTGCTTTTCTATCAAAATATTTATTAGACACTCAAAAATGGTGTATTTTAAAGCAGCAGTCCAAATACAAGACTAATGATGCTTGGACACCTAAACTGGGGAGTTAAAAAGTCACTTAGAAATACGTCTCTGTTTAGAAATGCCAACTTTGAAAACTATAAAATCTTAATGAGAATTAGATTATGCCCTGGAAAATAAATGTGACAAATCTGGATTCTAAGCAAAACAGCATTTTGTACTTTAAAGGGACTGTTACCCTTCTGTACTTGCAAATCTTTATACAGTCTTACCTCAAGTAGGATGATCAGGAGCAATAACTCTCCCCAAAAGGTAAATAGTAAGGGTAAAGGTAAATAGTAAGGGTAGAGAGCATCTGTAAGGCCACGAGCCTTCTTGCACATAACTGTGCTGCCAGAACCCCATCAGTTTCTTGCAGTGAAGAGACCAGTGGATAACACCAGAGGTCCTCTCACCAATAGAAAGAATCATGTGAAGGTACCACAGCCTACATCAGCCAAAATCAGCAGGGCTAATCTATCTGCCAGTGAAGGTGGTTATGACCTACCCAGTTTAAATTTTCTCTGCAGTGTGTTTGGGGATTCATGTTGACCCTTCTGCTGGCTGAGTTTTGCTTTTGGCATACATAAGCATGGCAGGAAATGCAATGTCTGACTGTGATCTAACATACTTCAGCAAGGTGAACTCTCAAACCTGAAAACTGGCTAATTCACTTCTGGGACTGTCCTGTGGAAGTGATCAGAGATGAGATGGGAGAGACTGTCAGTCTTGGAAACATGCTTAGAGCCCAGTGGGATCTAGAAAGGCATAGGGGTAGAGTCTGAGCAACAGTTTTGTTTTGTTTTGTTTTGTTTTCCTATAAACCATTGTGTATATGTCTGTGGGGAACTGTAAAAGAAGCACTTTAACATACGGAGTGGAAATGGGTTTGCTTAAATTGAGAATTGTAAGGGTGGTGAGTGCAAATATTTCCATAAAGTGGGCATATGAGTAGCAGTATATGAACAGCTCTCTGGAACTGAAGCTTATAACATCATGATAGTGGGTGAAACTGGAATTTCTGAAGCAGACCTTTAGTATATCCAAATCTGTGCCTCTTACAGCCACGTGGAAGGACAAAAGCTGCTAGCAGCAACAGTCTCACTGTAATATTTGGCATCTTCAAAAATGTGGCATAAGCCATTCAAATGTTTGGCAAAGTGTAAGATGTGAAATGTCCGTTTTACTGTGCCTTTTGCCCATGTGGAAGATTTTATGTTTTGGAATACTGTTCCTAATTTCTGTTTGTATTATGTGGTGTAAATGTATGAAAGCTTGCTTCAGGTGTATTGACATGGCTTTGAAGCATTAAGAAGCCTCCTTTAATGTCTGAACAGGGGCATTCCTGGAAGAAGAAGAAAGAAGAAAAAGGAAGGAAGGAAGGAAGAAAAAGGAAGGAAGGAAGGAAGGAAGGAAGGAAGGAAGGAAGAGGAAGAAATAAAAAATGAAAATAGAGAAATAGAGAAGAGAAAGAAGGAAAGAAAGGAGAGAGAAAGAGAGAGAGAAAGAGAGAGAGAAAGAGAGAGAGAAAGAGAGAGAGAAAGAGAGAAAGAGAGAGAGAAAGAGAGAGAGAAAGAGAGAGAAAGAGAGAGAAAGAGAGAGAAAGAGAGAGAAAGAGAGAGAAAGAGAGAGAAAGAGAGAGAAAGAGAGAAAGAGAGAAAAGCATTTAAAAAACAGAGTGCTCACGTCAGGTGCTAAGAGCCAAAGGCAGTGGTAATGAGTAACTCCAAATCTCACAAGGAGGCACTGAAGATTTAGAGAAAAGCCACTGCCTGGCCAGCTGCAGACCAAGACGTCCCAGCCCCCAGACGCCCCGCGATGAGACCAAGCGCTGTCAGGCAGGGGCTGCCGAGGCCGAGGAGGATGCCGAGGAGCGCAGGAGGACGGTGCCGGAGCACGAAGGCGCCCACCTGCAAGGCGCCCGCTTTTGGCGAAAGCCCCGGCAGGGAGGAAGGCCGGATGCAAGGTAAGCAGCAGCTCCGCGAGGACAACCCCTGCCCCGTCCCCGGGCCGCCCACAGGGCTCCGTGCCCGGAAGGGGGCGGCCCGGCAGCGGCGGGGCCCGTGCCCACGGGCGGGGCGAGCGGAGGGGGCGGGCAGCCGCAGCCGCGGCGGGCGGGCGGAGTGCGGCGGTGTGTGCGCGGCCCGGCCCCGGCTCATTACTCAGCGGCCGAGGCAGGAGGCGGCGGCGGGAGGTGGTGAGCGCGGGGACGGGGCCGCGGCCCCCACGGGGCTGGGGCCGAGGGGGGCGAGCGAGGCCGAGGCGGGGCGGGGCGCGGCGCGGGCAGCGGCCCCGCCGGGCCCGGCCGCTTTGTTTACGTCCCCGAGCGGTCGCAGCGGGCCGGGAGGGAGCTGAGCGGCCGGGTCAGGCCGGCCCGGGGGGCTCCCGGTGTCGGGGGGTTGCCCGGTGGGCTCGGCGCGGCGCGGGGGGGCCGGGGGTGGCCGGGCGGGTAATGGCGGGGGCCTCTTTGTTGGTGTGACAGGAGGGGCTGCGAGCTCCTCCTCCTCCTTCACCGGAGCGGGGGGCACCGGCACGGCCCGTGCGGCCTCCGCTTCCAGCCCCGGCCCTCGGCGGAGGGGCTGCGGGCGAGGAGGGGGGGTGCAGCCGTGTGTCAGCCGCCTCCGGGGTGAACTGCCGTGACCTTGCTTTAAAATCGCCTCTGGAAACTGAAAATGCGCCTCTGGCGTGGGGTAGCTGCTCCGGCTGTAAGGGCTTGGGGCAGGTGGGCAGCATCCTTGATTTGCCTTTTCCTTTTCATGTTTCTGGTAAAAGGACTGAGCAGCCCTCGGCAAATTTTGACTTGCGTCTTGGTTTCTAAGTGTTGCCGGCAGCGTCCAATTTTACTTCCAAAGTCTATTTCTTGAGACTTTCCTCTGGAGTGGCTCCATCAGTGGAGCTTGACCTGCTAATCTACAAATATAAGTCCCACTTGATTATTTTGTTCCCCCAGCTACTGAAACGGATTTGGACAAATACTGAAATTCAAAAAACACACTATCATATAGGATGGGCTTGCTGAGGTCTTTCAGACAATCCCCAAACCCTCCATGGTTTGGCCTATCTGATAATGTAAACACAAGGGGTGTTATGCATCTTCATGGAAGGAAGGTATTGCTTGCCCTGGGGCATGTGCACGTAAAATTTAGCACGCTTCTGTCACAGCTGGGTTTTGTTTACAGGTGTGGAGACTTGACTAGTGATGGCCTCAGTTTACATGAGACCCAGCCTCACTTCTAGAGGTGCCAACAAATGCAATTGTAGGGCAGAGCAGTATTTGAAATGCCTCTTACTTTATTTGTGCGTTTTCAGGTTTATTGGCATATTAGATAATTTTAAAATGGCTCAAAATGTTACATGAAGAGAAACTGGGCCAGATCTAGTTAAGAATATTGTCCAAATGATCTCATCTCTTTGAGCATTCCTTACGTGTAATGAAGGGAAGCTCCTAGCTCTTTCAGTAGTAATAAGGAAAAATTATTTGAATTTCAAATGGTCCCGTGCTGTGACCTCGGTCTGGGGGCAGCCATCTTGTCTTTTCCCCACTGGAATTCAAAGATGCGTAGCATAGACTGGTTAGGTGGTAGGGTGGTGATGCATCCCCCATCATTTTCCCTTCTTTGCTGTTGTTTTTGTCTTATATTCTCTCATTCCTCCTCCAAGTGTTTGAATGTTCAGAGGCTGTGGTAGAAATGTGAGGGAAATGATAGGGAAAGGAAGAATTAAACATCTACTAAACAAAACTAATCCAGAGTTTCAGAGTATGCACAAAGCTGGCTGCATGAAGCTCTTTTCTGAACTCTGGAAAAAAAAAAAAAAAAAAATAATGAGGTGTTCCTGTGGGAGGTCTTCAATTGCCCAAGCATTTTGGGCAAACAGCCTCTAGAAGCATTCCAAGTCGTCTTGTGGAGCACCATATATTTTGTGGAGGCTTCTAGGTCAGAAACAAGAGAAAAATGATCTGGTATGGTTCTGAGTCCCTGGTTTGGGACTGCTGGTTCTAGCTAGGAGAGTTGCCCTTTGTGTGTGGCTTTTGTTTTAACTTGTAACCCAGCTGGTCAGGGAGCAGGGCTTTTGTTGCTGGATAGGAGTGCAACTGTAACAGTAACAACCTTTTCCAAACTCTGTAGGTAAACTTGTTACTTTGTCTGGTTGTTACACAAACATAGGAAATAAACAAGTGTTTGGGATTTCAGTGACTTAATTTTCTGCCTGCTACTTTCTTGAGATGATGGTTATTTCTTTTAGTTGTTTTGTCTCTGTTAATTTATTTTTAAACCATGACATAATGGGGTACTATTTGAGATTTAATGCTGCTTGGTTATTTGTTCCCTGTATATTTTCTTTTGACTTTTTTATCCCTTGTTCCTCAACTGCCTAAATTGACTGCTTATTGTGTAAAAGATGCATAGAAAGTACATGCTTAGCTCTTTGTTTCTGAGGTTTGATCCATGGCTGTGGACTAATAATAAAAGTGACCTCCTTGATAGTCTACGGAAAAGCATGGTATGCTATTCTCTCCCTCCCCTCAGCCCACTGGGGAAAAACGTACTCTGTGTGCGTGCATAGATTTTTCTAATACATTTTGTATATGTGTAATATTCATTGCTGTATTTCTTTGCAAATTAGACTAATCTGATTTTGATTGTAGGTTTTTAATAAAGACAGTATACTTTATTGCTCTGAATGTTTTCTTTAAAAAAAAACAACCCTAGTTCTTCACTCAAAACATGCAGAAACAGACATCTGTTTACATCATGTACAACGCCTTGGTTTTTGAAAGCTCTTTAAACATTCAGTTTAAACTACTTGTCCTGTTTGCCTGCTGAGAAGTTTATCACAGCTTGGACATGGATTCTGAAAAATAACTTTTACTCTGCTGAATTAAGCATCTGAACACATAGTTTTCAAATAGTTTAAGAATCTCCTTGTTTAAATAGAAATTCACTCTTAAACTTGATAAAGGCCCTTTTGGCTATCCTTGTTAACAGGTGAACTAAAGTTAGAGGCATTGCTCTATATACATGGCATATTTGTATGAAAATACATGAATAGTCATTTTATTTGTGTAAGTTTGTTTTAACAGTGACTTCAGCATCAGTGAAAGATATCTGGCTGATAAAACCCTTGCTTTCAAAGCAGTTATAAGTGTTTATATTTCTATCACATCCATAGTTTCATGTTCAGTGGCTATCTTGCTTAAGCAATCTCTTTCCCTGCTGTTCCTCATTGCCAGCTGCTGTGGTAAAATAGATCAGGGAACTAACTGATTGCAGCTGGAAAAAAATCTTCCTTGTGGACTATTTTTCAGCTTGATTAATTCCCATATGTGTCTAAACAAACAACTGTGCTATTATGAGGTAGAAAGATAAGGAGGCTGCTGAAGTGGGGGTTGCTCTCAGTTATGCAGGTGCACGAGGGTTCACAGGTTAAGTAGCGGTTGCTAGAAGACTAAAGCAATGCAAGGGGATGGACCTCTTGTGTGTTGAGAAGTGCTTTTTTAAAGATGTGTGCAGACAGACTCTTCTGCTGATGTTACCTAAAAGTATACTGAACAAGCTGCTTATTTTGACTGGATGCACTGTGGAGACCAGAAGGAACTGGGGAGGAGTACCTGCTAGGTAATGAACGTAAGAATACAAATACTCACTCAATGCTTCTGTTATTTTCAAGAATACATAGCATCTATCCTTTAGATTTTTCTGCTTGGTAGAGTCTGCTTTTCATTGCATTCAAGACTTTCCTTGCTATAGCTTTTATTGGCTTACTAAAACTCAGTAATAGATGAAATCTTAAGGAGAAAACTTTTTTGAAAGGCCCTTCTCCTTTTCTGTCCCACCTTTTATTCCAGGTGTGGAAATCCAGGTATAGGTCACTGAGTAGTTTTCCAAGATGTTTGTATCTATCAAATGTTGAGTGGAATTTTAGTACTATTCATGCATATAAGTTTATCCTGTGGGAAATCAGCAACCTTGCTCAACTGTGACTGATATGTCTTAAGAAATGTACTCTCAGAAGAATCTGAAGATGGTGCTGAGAAGCTCAGGACTACTTGGTGATGGGTGGACTACGTCGCCAGTATGTTGACTTGAAATTTAATGGAAGTAAACACTAATAACTGTAGTAAGGTATAATGTACCCTTCAATTAAGGGGAATCTTCTTGAAGTGCTAAATCAAAATCAACCAGAACTGTCACACACTTTTAAAATGAAACTTAAATTCTCCTTAGTTGAAGTAAAAATTGATGTTAGCTCAATGAATGCACCAAGCACATGGTAGCAAGACTCCTTTTGTAGACTAGAAGACTTTTCCAGACTGATGTAGCGTAAGGAATGCTCCAGTTCACCATTTATTTCCAGAACAGCCAACAGTGCACAGCAGTTTGCTTCTGCTATAGCTTTTTGCAGGCTTTGAGTGAGAACTCCTCCAAGAGGCTGGAGCTGACAGCATCAACTTGATCTGAGTCAATGCTGGCCCTTAACAGATCTTTCTCACAAAGAGGAGAGCTGCCCAACCACCTGTGTTCAGAGAGTACTGTTACCTTAACTGTTCTTCATTTTGTAAAATATTTTGTAAGTTTTTAAAGGGTGGTATTCTTGATTTGTGTGAAGAGATGATGATCACGGTCTATGAAGCTTGTAAGTAATAGCAACATGCTTGGTCTCAACTTTAGACACTTAAGACACTAGGGGGGAAAAAAAACCCTAAGTGGTTAAAAACTAAGCCTTGGTTCTTTTTGTGTCCAAACTGTTTTCCTGTAAGCTTGATACCAAAATAAACCTCATAGTTGTTGCCCATATTGTCACTTCTATTGTTGGATAAATGCTGCTTGATGTGTGAACAGACAGGATGCTTATTAATCTTTCTCAGTTGGATCTTGTAGACTAATGCTACATGGTGACTGGCAGAAAATGTGCTTTAATGGTCATCTGTGTTGCAAACAAAGCAAATACTGTATATGTGCTCATGTACGTGCACTTCAAATAAACAAAAAGGGAAAATGCCAGTTCTACAGTACTGCTGCAAAGCCTATTTCCTGTCATTATGGATTCTGAGTATTTAAAAAAAAAAAACAAAACCTCTGACAACTCTGGTCACTTAATTATGTTGATGTCATACTAAGACTTTTTTTTACTGTAGATCTTAAAAGCATGTTGGAAAATATCTTAACTCAATATTTACTCTTAACTATAAACGGTGGCTGAACTGTGTGTTCTACTCATTGTAGCCTGTGTAGTTCCTTCTTAAATATTTGCCTTGTATCTCAGTCTTCTGAACAAATCCTCAGCTGTCTCCAGCCTGGTTTTGTTTGTAGTGAAATGAGAAAAGCAATCATCTGTTATCACGTTCCTTGCTGTGATCTCAAAGTCATGGAGATGCCCAGCTCTGTGAATGTATAGGGGCATATGTACTTTGGTGCATAAACTGAAAACAATCCTTCTGCTCTGTTTGGGGAGCAGCTGGTGGGGGAGCAACTTCTGCAGAAGAGGGCCTGGGCCTCCTGCTAGAGGAGGAGCTGAAGGAGGCAGCACTGAAGGCTAATTACAGAACCTGGCTAGCCAGCATGGGCAGGAATTGTTCCCCCCCCCCGGGGGCAGTTGTGCTGCTCCAGCTCTAGCAGTGCCTGTTAGACCACACACATGCACACACCTGTTAGAGAAACAAGGGGCTCAGAGGGTGGGGGCCTGGGCACCTGGACTGGTGGAGGGATGGGGTCTGCAGCAAGGGGAAAATGTAAGCGATATCTTAAAGGGGGGCTATAGAGATGATGGAGCAAGACTCCTTGCAAAAGTGCACGGCAAAAAGATGAGTCAATGGCCATAAACCATAAAATATAAATTTCTAAATAAATTTCTATTGGATGTGGAGGGAATATTTACCTACCTATGTTGCATAATCAGTACCAAGAGCACAGGAGTACTCTGTGTCACAGAATCTCCACCTTTCCACGGAACAAAGTCACAGAAATAAGCATTTGAAGTTGCACCAGTTTTGAGCAGGTAGATGATCTCTAGGCATTACTTTCCATATGATGCTGCTGCTTATGGATTTATTTTATTTTCAGAGTAGCTTAAGCAACTTGGCAAAGCAAAGGCACAGTGACGTAGATATATGTAAATAAGGCTGCTCATAACTGGAGGAAAAAGCAGTGAGTTGTGATAAGCATCTTCTTTCAAGTCTGCTAGTGGCAATGCTGGCATTTCTCTGCCCTGCACTGAGCTTTCCAGCTGATTAGGCCAGAAGTGCTTGCAGGCAAGCATAAAGATCAGAAAGAAAGGTTATGGTACCTATCGTGCCTGTGTTCGCAGCAGTGAACATAACAGCCCATCCCTAAAGGAGCTGTCTGGCAGCCGGCTGCCATTTGTCCAGACGTTGCCTTCTGTAGCGGAGGATCATGTTGGCAGGTGGGCTGCAGGGCTCTGGTCTTCTGCTGGGCGGGTGATGGCTCCTCCAGGAAACAGTGTCATGGAGTAGATCTGGTCAGCTTTCCCAGCAATGGAAACAGCCCTTCACGACTGCAGAGGAGTGGTACAGCCAGCGTAAGCAGGGCGAAAGAAAAAGAGCCATGGTAGAAATCCTTTTGTGCTGCTGTCCATTAAGGTTGTGCTGCTTCCAGAAGACATCATCCTGCAGCTTTTTTTTTTTTCTTTTTTTTTTTTCTTTTTTTTTTTCTTTTTTTTTTTACCTCTAATTCTTAACTATTTGTCCGTTTAGCAAAGTTAATGTGAGGTGTTGGGGAAAGGTTGGTGAGCAGAATAGTAAGTTACAGCCATGAGTGTTACAGCCACGAGTGATTGTTTTGCCTCTTAGGAAAGTGGCTGACCTGGGGTTTGAACCTGTAGGTAGTTAAATACGTGTGCACAGCTGCTCACATGTGACTCCGAGTAGGTCTGTGCAAAATCTGGTGGTAGAGCACCACTGCAAGCCATAAGTGCATTCTGTAATAGTTTAAATGCCCAAGTTTATACCAGAGCAAATTTAACTTCAGTTGTGATGCTTCCTTGGTCTTAGGTATAAAAATAAAAATGTTCTTTTTACCATTTATTCTTAAGTTTTACTATGCAAACAGAAAAAAAAAAGTAGGGTGCTGTGGTTGACACGCAGGTCAGTGCGGATCAGTTGGCGATTGTTCATTGTGCCCATGTTTTGGATGGAGTGAAACATGACTTCCTGGTGAGCAGAGTAGGAGGGGGGGGTAACACAATATCCTAAAAAGCTTTATTAGGGATGTGTGGGCTAAGTTTACTTGCTTCATTTAGTGCCAAAAGTGAATATTGAGGAGATTCACAGTAACAGGAAGATCATTGTGCATGATAGTGGTTCATTTAATGAGCAGTCAAGCCTTTCAACAGAGTGACTTTCATTTGCATGGGTTCCTGCAATGGAAAACTTGTCTTTGTTGAACAATAGCCAATGTATCTTTTGCAGTTTATTAAATTGAAGCATGACGATTCTTGTGCCACTTGTGTGTCAAGATGTGGAAAAAAAACCTGAGTTTCTAATAAGCTTATGTTTGCCATACAGTGGTCTCATTAACGTTAGCATGGAACCATGGGGAAATCAGAAAATCTTGATGTAGCTAGAGTTACTTTATTCTTCCCCTCCTTTATTTTATTTGAAGTTTTTTCTTCCTGATTTTCCTCAGAAATTTCCTCATTGCTGTTAGCATGCATAGCCACTAGCATGCAGTGCTTCTGAAGTTTTTGTTCTTGTTTGAGGAATGGGAATTCTCAAGCCTTTTAGTTTGAGAACTTCTTTCTTAGTGTTTTTTTTTGTTGTTTTTGTTGTTGGTGGTTTTTTGTTTGTTTGTTTGTTTGTTTTTTGCAAGGACAGAGCATCAGGCACTACTGAAGTCCAAGAGAAAAAAGAGAAATTGGAGAACAGAACAGACTATATTTATTGCTGGTAGTAGTGACTAGTGGATTCTCTTGCAAACTGCTTAGAAAGCAAAGCCTTTATTTTGAAATGTAGTTTCAAACCCCAGTGCCACCCCCCACCAGTAAATGACTGTGCACAGTATGGTTCTGCATTACAGGTGAGGTCTGTGAAGGAATTGTCAGTGCTGAGGTTGTGATATGTTTTGGAGGTTTTTGTTCCATTCTAAAACTCTAATTGCTGAGCCATTTAATGCTAAATATTTTAGACAGGATTTCATAGCACATTAATCTGCTTGTACTTAGCAGATAAATGCATGAAATAGTGAAAATAGCACATTCATAATTGGATTCTAAGTTTTTGTAACAGGGATTTAAAGTTAAAACATTTTACATTTTTTTTAGTGGAACTTTCGATGTGAGTCTTTAATGTACTTTTTAAATGTTCTGAAAGCTTTTTTTCCCCAGCTGTTACACAACTCCCTGCTTTCTCTAGTGTTCTATAGCTGTTTTCTTCTTTGATACCAGAATGTAATGAGTATTTTAGGTCACTTGATGTCTTTTGTTTGCTCATGTCCTTTGAAAGAATCAGAGAACCTTTCAATCTGATTCTTCTGCTGACACATGTAGCTTCTATATACTTCATCTTCCCCTATAAGAAGAGGTTAAAGAATGTGCATTTCCTCCTACTCTAGAGTAGCCCTGGAATGGGATTTCTCTTCTAGTCTTGTGCAGATCTCATTGAACAACCCTGAATCATGTTTGCTGGATTATTTGCTGATGACTTGCCTTTTTATACTATATTATTGCTTTGCTAGCAGTCACTGGATGGGCAGAGGACTAGCATATGCAAGAAAACATTTGTCACTTTGGTGATATGGCTAGAAATAACATTCCTTTACGTAGGTAGTTGAAACAAAATACCAAGTTTGATAATTTATTCTCTGCTCTTGAATTTCAAGTTGGATTACTGTTAAGGTTTTTGAAATACCTGAGTAAGCTGAATGGCCCATGACATATGATTCTGTGATTCTGCCCCAAAGGGAAATACCGAATGCAATATGGAATCACATTCCTTTTGAACATTGTACGAATGCAATATGGAATCACATTCCTTTTGAACATTGTACTTAAAGTCGTGTGAGAGGGTTATGGTGTAAGTGGGATTTTTAACTTCTTATCAGATTACACTTCTGGACACAAATGAGTTGGGTACTTCCCATTTGTAAAAGGGGACAGCTTTCTGATGTCTTGCTTCACTGAATTTCCACTGTTTTCAGATTTTAACATTGTAAAAACAACAACAAAAATACTATTGACAAATAATGCCCTACCAAAAAAAAAATGAAATAACCTGTAGAAATCAGAATTGTATTTTTAACAGCCAACAGTAATGTTGCTTTTTCATAGATTTAAGCCTTTTAAAAAGTATTTACCTTGAACTTCTCGCCATCAACTATCCTTTTGTATAATGTTTTATTTGAAAAAGGATTAAGGAATTGGAATATCCTTGCCTTATCCTATTATTTCTGTAAAAGAGAGTTTTGCTAAGAATAGTCTTTTAATCTGCTGTCAAAACAGCTTCTTTGCCAAGCTAGTATTGCACAGTTTTCTTCTGATGGAACCATTTTGGTTTATGATTTGTGGGGCAAGACTGACCTACAAGAGACAGTTGGCAAAGTGTTGCTTCATGTATTGTGATAATAGGATTCAGCATGGAACCATCTGTAGGGAAGCTTCATGTGACATTACACTGAAGAAGATGTAGAGAGACCCAGTCCTATGAAAAGTTGTGCGGCAGAGTGCTTGCAGAGTGAGATATATATATATATATTTTTTTTGTAGATGTAGCTCCATTCATTCTGGTAATGTTTGTTTAAAAAAAGATACCGAATACATTTTTTTATGATTAATTAAGGTAGTGTTTCAGGAGTCTGAAAAATAAAAAAAAAAATCTTGAGAAGAAAGGTAGGGTGAGAATCTTCAGGGTTACAAGTGCTGGACTGTTTAATATTGTGTATTGCAGTTATCTGCCTCTTCATTTACATCTACATGGCATGTGAATTTAAAGCCTATTTTAAAGAGGAAGGAAGATATTTATCTTTAAAAATCTCTGCTGTTGTGCAATCACTTCTTTAAAAATGTTTAAGACTAGAGAAAAACTCTGCAGTGCAAATACATCTCACTGTGTAACCTCCTCAGTTGATCTGTGCAATATGTTCCTGTCCCAACAGAAAGTACAAAAACCTGGAAAACTTGCTGTACAAAATACTGTATAGTTGCAAAGTGTTGCAGTAAATGAAATTTATAGATGTGGTGCTTAGGGACATGGTTTAGTGGTAGACTTGGCAGTACAAGGTTAATGGTTGGACTTGATGATCCTGGAGGTCTTTTCTAACCTAAGTGATTCTGATTCTAAATTAGAAGTGATTTATAACTTAGGAAGGATATGTATGTTAAATAAGTGTTATTGGCACAGAGGAACACTTTGCAGGGAGAGCAGCTGTGTTTACTTGCTGCTCGTGTTACAGGAGCTGACTTGACCATGAGAAGAGCTGGAAGGCTGTGTGTGCAGCTTTCCTATTTGTTGCTGACTTGGATATCAGAGGTTGATTTGAGCCTTAGATGAAATCTGGGTAAACCTCAAAGTATCCTATTCTTAGTACAGTTTTCATGATATTTTAAATGCCTATGTTGGTGACTCTGTGGAGTTTGCTTTGTTTTCAGAATATGTGAATTTTAATTCATACACCAGAAACCAGGAAATCTGGATAGTGCCAAGTGTCCAATACGCACAGATGATGAGGAAGTGTCAGGTTTAATCTCCCCTCCCACATCCCATCAGACTTCCTTGCTTCCTTAGAGGAGGGGAAGACGGCAGAAGGAATATCAGATAAACAAGCAGAAACGTTCACGTTTTGTGGAGTTGATAGCATGTATTCACTTACCCTTCTTTGTTTCCTTGTCTTCAGACTACTGGAAAAGCATCTATCTGCTTGGTGCACTGGGTAGTTCATTCCTTCTGTTAAGGTTGCACCTCTGCTTCCCACAAGGAGTGTTTGCTAGCTCATTCTCAGTTGCAGTGTATTTTAAAAGCTAGGTTATTAAACAGGGAATTTCACAACATGAGGGTACTGGCCTCTACCCATGCAGATGTCTGTAGGTCTCAATTTCACTAGATAAAACAATGCCTTAACTCTTCATGAATGACTAGATCATAGTATATTTTTAGTTGAAGGCCTGTGGTTTATAGACTGATAATATGTGACTATTTTAGAGAAACTGAAACACGAGTTTAGGAAGGTGGATTGGGTGAAAGCCTCTCAATTGGAGCTTTATTGATTAAAAAAAGCAGTAAATATCTATTTTGAAAAGGGAAAAAGTCACTGAAATACTGAAGTGTCATTTGTAACTAATTTAATGTCTTCGTGCATTTATTATTTGACCCTTCATTTTACTGCTTATGCAATGTGTTTAGTGTATCTATGTATCTGAAATAAAGTCAGTTGTCAACTCAATTTGATTGAATTTTAAACAAAACAAATGTTTTAGAAGCAGTACAAATACTATTGATTCCCTTATTTGGGGTATTTTGTAAGAGATGTTTCATAATATGAGAATCCTCTTTAGAAATATGCTTAGCAGTTTACTATTGATTTTTATAGAGAGGGCACTCAAATATTGCCGATGCAGGTTCAGCGTTTGAAGTTTGTGCTGCTGACCCCCACCCGGAAGTAGTGGTTTTTCAAACCACTTTAGAAGATGTTGCTATTTGATATTTGGTTTGCATAAATGTAGGCTTTGAGCTTCTGAGGAAAATGGGATGTGAAGTGGTCATGTTGGCCTCGTCTGTGCTCCACAGGGAGCTGTGTGTGAAATCGCTGCTGGAGCCTGCTGGGTCTGTCCGTGCCAGCTGGCCAAGCAACGCTAGGAAATGGTTCAGCTGGAGCAGTATTTAACAACAGGAATTGTTTTTGCAGCTTCCTACATGTTTGGATGTGTTCTTGCACTATGTATTTCTAGACAAATGTGAGTATCTCTATATTCTGTTAGTTAGTCTTCGTTTTATTGCTGCCAATCACAGATTTTTTCCTTACCATTAAAGGACCTCTAAAATGGTAGTTCTGCCATTGTTTCAGAAAGTTTGAAGTTACGTGAAATACAGACATAGAAAAGCTAACAGTTGCCTAATACAAAAATAACTGAGTGCTGCTAGCTTTCTCCAACTTTAGGTTTTTCTCATTCAGGTTCAGCTGTTAATATTTTGGCACTAATGAGTGCAATCTGGGACTGAGGTGATCTCTGTTTATGGCTACCTGGTACCTGAACGTAATTTGATGCAAGGAATTCAAGTAGTTGTGCATAAAACATGAAGTTTGAAATGAACTATTCAAGCTCAGTCATGTATCCCCAGTTTTATTATTAACCTTTTATCACGGTTTGTGAAACATTTGGGGTGAGGTTCGCAAAATTCATCTACTTTTGGCTTAGTTGTGATGGTATGGATTGGATATGCGTGACAGACACAACACTAGGGAAGAAACCAGCTTCATGTCCCTGCCTGCGTGACTAACCTGGCCCCGCAGCACCGGGGCCTAGCTCCTGTGACACCTCAGGGCGCCGCGGCCTCTGTGGCATTGCTCAGGAGGGACAAGGAACAGTGTGAGGAGGCAAAGCTCAAGGGGCTGCCTTTGCCAGCAGCTGCTCCTAGAGAGCCCTGCTTGGAAAGTAAGTCCCTCCTCCCTGAAGAAAGGCCTGTCTGGCGGTCAGTAGTGGCTCTCCTCTCCCTTCCCACAGCAGACAACGGAGCTCTGGAGCACTGGTGGTTGGATTCAGTCAGGCTGCGTGCATGCGCTGCCAGCGCAGGCCCTGCCGTGGAAGCCGTTCACTAACAGCTAGAAAAAGGAGCAAATCAGTTTAATTATTATTTAATTATCAAAAATGAAACACATTTGCCATGATTTACGCTTTTAGTGCTCTAAGTGAAACATGGTTTCTTTGTGTGAGGGTGAAGTGCGTGGTCTGAGTGTGAGAGGACTGAAGGAACTGCCTCAGCTGTGAGGAAGTGCAGGAAAGCCTCTGCTGGACGATGCAGGCAAGCTAGGTTGGCCCTAAAACTGGACTTAACAGAGTATAGGGTACAAATATTTTTGAGGTGGAAAAGGAAATATGAAACAGATATCATGTACTTTTATATCTGTAGAGAGAAATGGGGGAACAGAGAGCAGAAGCAACCTAGAATCCGAGGAGATGTATGCATTTTGAAAAGGAGGCCTGATTTTGAGAGAGTACCTGATCTACAGAAGGGTCTCTGAACACTGAAGTGACCACATGTATTTAAGTCTGTTCAGACTTAAAAATGGTTAGTTTTCTCCATTTTCAGTTCCTGCACTCAGTCACTACTTATCTGGGACACAAAGCACCTGGAGATTCTCGGGATTTTTTATATTACATCTGTAGATGGTATTTGTAGGAAAGCTCCCCATATGTTGAGGTGATAGGATTACTTGTCTGTTCAAAACAGATCTAGGATCTGAGGAGAGACATCCATTCTGGAGACTAAAATCAGATTATCAATCTTTCAGTCTAGTTTTGTGAGTGGCTCTTTCAAGAAGTGATAGCAGATCCTTGGGATGATCTTTTTTTGGTAATCTGTTTATCTTGTCAAAGGGAAAGGTTTTGCTTAGAGCCTCTTATTGTGCTCGCATCCTTCCCAAATACAATTTATTTATTTATTTATTTATTTATTTATTTATTTATTTTTAATAGCAAAGCCAGCGCTTGTTCTAATTTTAACAGTTCCTTTATAACCTTCCTTATATTCCTTACTTTTCTATAGATGAGATATGGGGTTGCTGTGCAGGTTTGAATTGAAATTTGGTATGCAGTGCTAGTGCTGCTGTGTGAACCTGTACTGTTTAGGTGGTAACCAGCTAACTGGGGCTCCAAGGGATTTTTGTAATGCAGAAATAAGTTCAGTTTGTTGCAATTGCATTCAGTTAGGTGATTATTTTGTGGAAACTGTAATAAGGTTTGTACTAGCTAAGAAGAGGCTGCTAGAAAAAGGGGCAGTTTGTTTCCCTGCACATCCTCTAATTCTTGTTAGATTCTTCAGATTACAGGTATAATATTCAGATGAGATGACAGAAATGTACGAAGAAAACTAGCAGAAAAAAAACTACTAGAAAAAGCTATCATGTCACAGGGGCAGTATGTGGTTACAGCCACTATATGAACTTGTAAACTGCAACATTGTATCACTGGAAAGATTGCATTGGTAGTAATGGTTTTCATGCCTTGTAAATTTAGGACATTGCATAGTTCTTTAACATAAAACGAGACAAGGAATACCACATACCAAGAACAGAGCTAGTTTAACAAAGAGGGGTCTAAGTCTTCACAAGATCTGCCAGTCTGGCAATGATGTTTGCTGAACCCCTGAGGTAATTCATTGGTGTAAGCACCCCGTATTAAAGTCTCTTAAGTTTCATTTTGCTGTCTCATGCTCAACAGGTTTTTTTTTGTGTGTGTTAAAGCCACATTTCTTTTTCTCACAAAACCTGTCATTTTCTTTTCTGGAATTATTATCCTTAGTGGAGAAAGATACCTATTTGTTGTTAAATATTCAACAGGCTCCTGGAAATCAAAACAAATTGGCTTGGAATTCTCTTTAGAAATTAGGAAACCAAACCAGTCCTACACTTTAAAAAAATCAAATCTCTTGTCTTTGGGCAAACTGAAGTGACTTCTCTGTTTGAACTTGAAAGTGGTAGGCAAGTCTAAATGTGCTCTTGTTACAGTTATGCACATTTCCCCTGCCTCAGTACTTTTGCTCTGGATGACCAATGAGATCTGGTGTCTATCTGTCTATCTTTACTGAAGCTGTAACTAATTGAATTTGGCTTTCTGATGGCAAAAAGGTCTGGTAAAGTAAAATTTTGTGGTAAGAAATGCACCTGCACTGCATTTCTGACCTATGGTACATAAGAATAACTCTCATATATATATGGTTGTGTTTAATAGTTGCCTGTAAAAAGTAGCTTCAGAGATCAAGGTGGAGACTTGAAATTTTGTGATATGGCACTCTTCCTGTGAGTGGCAGAAGCTAAAAGGAGGACTTCTATAATGCAGATTTACATTAGGTTAAGTATAACACGTATCAATTATGCACAGTCTAGGGGCCTCATTAAACATATGTCAACATTAGGAGTAGTTTAGAGAGTCGTGTGGAAGTTGTTCAAGTTAAAACCATCTGATATGTGAAGACATAATTTGAAAGCTATGCAGAATTTTATGAAAATTAATCCTATAGCCAGTAATGGGAATATTTCATTTTAGAGTAAGCTTCAGATCTTTCAGAATTTCCTCAGCATTTGTAATGGTCTAGTGATATCTTACTGCAGTGTTCACCCACCTAATGTTAACTCCCTTTTCCAAATCCCTTGTCTGTGTTATCATTTAACAGAGCTTTGAAGTACTATGGAGTATAGCTGTTGGTTTCAAGGGCAGTATGAAAAAAGAAAATGTCCTTAAAACCCTGGTTGCTTCTGTGAATAAATGAGTTTTAAAGTTACTTTTAAGAAACAGAATGCTGTTGTTCTTTTGTTTCCTAAATTTGACCATTTGAAGCATTTGTTTTATTAACTCTCTGAAAACCAGGCTCCATTTACAGTACCCCATTTAGCAGATGTCCAGAAGCCTTTAAATGCGACAGCTGAAAATTAGACAAGCATGCACAAACACAGGATGCATACAAATTAGCTATGTGTGAACTGTATTTTCACAAAGAAATTAAATAAACTTAGTTAATGCAAGAGCTTGACATACACTGTGCATTTGTTTTGCTTTCAGTAGCAATCTAGCATATACTTGAAATACTGTTGGCTTTCATGATATATTTCTCTAGGTCAACCATAGATTCCTACAGAATTTTTCATTTCTGTGGTGTTAGATCCCTTTATTTTAATTGGAATTTTCTAAATGAAGTTATTGAATTATCACTAATACCTAGCATATGTTATTATGATGATAATTTATGTAATTGTTTTATTTTAGAATTGCCTTTTACCAGTTCTGCATTTCTAACTGTTGTGATCTTCATTCTGTCACCCTACATATGATCAGCTTCTGAAGTAATCTGCCTCCCTAATTGTAAATCAGTTTTTCCCAGGATTCCCTCATCTTCAGTATGGGGATCACTGTCTGAACTGGTTTTAGTGTTGTGCTTAAGATATGTCTTGCCCCATGGACTGAGAGACAAGATGAGGTTCCTGATTTTCCTCTAAGTCCATTCATGCTTGCTCTTAGCAAAGGATTGCTCAGAAAACATGAATGTGAAATGTCAAAACAAAGTCTGATTCCAGGCAAAACTTGTAACTAAACATCGGTGTTCTTCTCTATGATTTTTTCTCATTTCAGGTATTTTATTATATTTCAGGGAATTAGGGTATGATATCCTTTCAGCTATACTCCTTCACCTCAGCAGGAACCAAACGAATACACACAATTCCTTTCATAAAAGGGTACTGAGAATAAGGCATTGTGTGCTGTAGCCTGTGCAGCCAAATGCAGCATGGGATGAATCCTGAATTTTCATTTTGTGTTGTCTAGCAAAGGTATAAAACAGGAATTAACAAGCAGTCTTAGAGACTTAGCTGTGCAGAGTGTACAGCTGTACATCTCCACTCTTTAAACTGACAATATTAAGTCTATTTATTTGTCCCTAGTAGGAAAATTATCTCTTGGGTTCCATTTCCCTGTCTCAGAGGAAGCAACATCTCTAAAATATATGCTTTTTGTCAGTTTGTAAGGCAACTTTTGAAGCTTTCCTGTTATCTGTTACTATCTCTGCTGAGAGAAAAGTGCAGAAGAGGTCATAAAATATTTCATGCTCTTACATAAACTGAGAGATTCTTTCTTCCATAAAACCTGTTCCGTTTCTTTTCCTCTGTATGCCTGGAATGCATGTATTCAGGTCACTGCGTGATGGAAGTCTATTACACGTGTTGTTTTTAAAGTGATGTCTGATTTAAAAAGCAAAAGTTGGCATCTAGTTGACGGGAAGGCTAGCAAGTATGATAGCCAAGAAAATATTATTTGATGATGGTGTGGCACTGAACTGAAATACTCAGATGTCTAGTTGAAAGCACATAGTTTTCAAATTAAATTCTAATTGCAGATATATAAACTTGCTGTGGTTAACTCAGGGATACAGATAAGTAAAATGTTACATTGCCCAAACGTCTTAACGACTGGATAATAGGCCCAGGTCTGATAACCTTGTTGGTACCATGAGCTCTGCATAGCCATAAACCTCAGTTGAGCCACAGCTGATGGCAGCTCTGCTTTGAACACAAATTTAATTTACAGCATGGAAGTGTGCTGTGCAGAGTTAGCACTGCTACACTGGAGGCCCCTTTATAGCACTGCCCTGTGGTATATAGATAGTGCCTTTAAAAAGCATCAAATAAAGTGGGGCCTGGCATGAGCATCGTGTCCTCTCTCTCTTCTAAAGAAGCCAATTTATGTGTTTTCATGGGCAGATCTATTGAATATGCTCCTATGTTTATATAGTTTTGCATTGTGGGATTTTGTTTATATCTAAGTCCCTCAGGCCATCATTAAGGTTTTTAATGCACCTCCAGTAAGATTTTTTAAGCAAAAGCCGTGGGAGCATAGGATTACCTCTCTTTCTGACCCCACCCTTCCATCCCCAAATCCTCTGTTTGTCTGACATATTTGGGCTGTATTGGAAATACATTTTAACATACACTGTTCATACACTGTTCTGTGTCCTGACTAATAAATAGAAAGTTTTCTGTCTGACACATGAAGTTTGATAACAGCATTCAAATACAGCAGTATGTTATATTAAAGAAATATTGAAGTCACCAAGTTTATATTGATCAGTGGTTGAGAAATGCCAAGGTACATGCCTTTCTTTAAACAGAAGTAAATGGCAGAAGTTGTATATTCACATATAAACATTACTGTACATGCTTTCTTTTATTCTGACATCTTACTGCTGTTTTCAATATGCTTCAGTTAAAGCTGAGTGAAGAACTTTGGTTAATCTTGATTGTCAGTATTACTCATTTGTGGGGAGGAGGAGAATGGGGTGTCAATGAAACGCTTTTATAAATGTCCATACTTCGTAAAGTTAGCCATAATATTTACTTTCATAGGGTTGTGCTACTTGTCCTTTAATTTTTTTTAGGTTGCTGTGTGTCCTTTAAATTTTGAAAGAGTTACAGGTTCAGTGGGTCCAAGTGTTTTAACACTGTTATGCCTTTACAACTTAAGCTTCATCAGGCTGTGTAACAGAACTGCTGAGCAGAAATTGTTGACCATCTTCAGTCTCCTGCAAGAAGAATGAATTCTGGTTTCTGCTAGGGGAATCAAACAAATGACTATGCACAGTATTGAGAGTCCTCCCTGGGACTCCTGTATGGGCATAGTGTTATTTCTATTTCCAGCTTTTTTTTTTGTTGTGCTTTCTTGAGTAAATGCTACCTACGGTAATCTGGAGTTATGAAGTTAATATATCAAAACCATCCTGTAATGTCTTAGAGTTCAGCTTTGGAATATCCTTACCTTGAGTAATTTTGGGCTGCCACATACTGAAATTGGCTGAGGCAGGATATTTTCAAGCAAAAGCACAGTAGTTATGTGTGAGATGAAATTGAAGTGTTTTGCAGGATTCTTTCCCTGCTGACAGTGATAGCGTTCTGGCAAGTTCACAGTTAATAGGACAAATGTATTATTAGTTCGCTCATTAATAATAGAAATCTGGAATCTGCATCCTGCCTTTCTTTCCATATGTGCTTCTGTAAAATTGCTAGAAAGTGGAACAAAATGTCAAATTTCAGGCAGGCAAGCTTATCTGGTATAGCTTAATCATGTTTTAATGAAAGATGGTGCAGGGATACATTGTGTAAGAATCTTGAAAGTCTGCCAGTTTCTGCATTTAGACTCACTTTAATATTTTAAGACTAAAACTTTTGGTGTTGTGGATCTTTGAAGCTAGACTTCATAAGACTAGTCACCAGTAAATTAGTGGATGGGAAAGACTGAAACCTTTTGGCTTTGTTCTTGGGGCCGTATTTGCAGAGCTGGGCAGTACCAGGCACTTCCTGAGGTTGCCTTCTGTGCGAGGTGAGTGGGCAGGGGGGTACAAAGGAGTCTGAGCTGAGGGAGCCGAGCACAGAATAAAAGTAAGTTAGCTTACAAAACTGGGAGGCTTAAATTCTCCATGGCTGATGGACAGAGCTGTAGAAGTTACGAGACTTGGAGGTTGGGGAGCACAGAGGAGGTGGATGTCAGGGCTGATTCAGGCTGAGGAAGCTGTAATGGCCAGATGAAATGGAGGGAAAGGGAAAATATGTATGTTCTGAAACTTCTGTTGTCTGTGCTGATATGAGTGCTTCCCTGTTACCTGCCAGGGACTTATTTACATCCCCTGGTAGCTCACCGTGCAACAGGTGCAAAAAATGGCTTTTGTGAGAGTTGACTCAATTTCTTCTCAAGTAAGCCAATTTAATGCTAGAAACATGCATTTAAACTGAAGTAATAGACAAAGCAGAGACTGATGATTTTTGATGTAGAGTGCAAAGGGTTGCTAAAGAAGGAATGATAATTGAGATGCAAGTGGGGATGCTCCTCCTTCTTCACTTCTGGGTACCTCTCCCTCCTTATTTATTACCTCTTCTCTCTTGCTGTCACTCTTCTATCAATACATTTTTTCTATCCTATCTGCTGATCCGGGGTGCTTTGAATTCTTTCTCTGCTTCAGCCAACATAAGTTTGTGCTCTAACCTTGTGGAGTTTTGGGAAATAAACTTCCTGCAAAGTAGGAAAAGAAGCCACTGCTGTGATTGTGGTTATAAGTGCTTGAGTGTATGGTTAGCTACCTGAAGATTTTTTCAGGCTTGTTACTAGGTTAACTGGACAACAGGACAATGCATGTGTTCAGCTAAACTGTTTGGTGTCTTCATCCTTCTTGTGTTTTCAACTGCGCTGTGTATACTCCAGTGAGTAAACAACAGGATCTTACTCCAAAGTAGACTTCTTTTTCTTTGCTACACTTTGGGTTACAAGGTACTACATGTATTAGTATTTAAAAATCTAACAGTAACTTGAAATGTGGCTCCAGAGCTGCTGTATGCAGATATATATTGAAATGTAAAAACCGCCCAATTATATCTAGTAGAGTGTTTGTTTTCTTCTCTCCTTTGACTGCTTTTGCTTGTGCATGGCATCCTTACTTGAAGTTTCTCAGGAATTCTTTAGACTCTGTATTCAGGAAGCAATCCCTTCCTCGAAACATTAGTGAAAGCACAGAATGTGTTTGGTTGGCCTTGCTGTGGAAGAGCAGGGCTGTTTGGTTTTATTCATTGCCACCTGTAAATAGGTCCTGCCAAAACAGCGTTCTCACTTGCAAAACCCTTCTCCTCAGTCTTGCTCTCAGCCCATTTTCTAGGTCTTGGAAGTATTGCCAAATAGTGGCCTGAGAAACATTTGAACTTCAGAGGCTAGTGGTATATGGGCCAAGGTAGCAGTGGAGTGTTTGAGGCATAGTCCAGGTAGATTATATCCCTTGTAAAATAAATACCCGGAGCTGCTGTATTTTTTCAGCAGTCAGTAGAAGGATAAGGTACATTTTAGGTTGTTCATGTTCTTCAGATGAGATGTATGGCTCTCTATTTAACAACATGTTAAAGACCCCAGTTGCAGAGGAAGCCTATGAAGCCCTAACCTGACATTGTGTTTCTAGAAGTTTATGCTTTTTCCCATACATTTCTGACTTTGTTCTTTACTGTTTTTTCATCAGTTTTATTTTTTTTTTTATTTCAAGTTTTAAGAGTCGTGACTGAAATCAGTTGGTTGATTTTTTTCAACAGGGTAGAGGTACATTTAATTATATCTGAGTGCCATTGAATTATGCCCCTAAAACACTTTGTTTATTTTTTTAAAAAGTAAACCATTAAAATTACACCATTAACAACAGTTTATAATTTATGTGGAATGAAGATAAGAATGTAATAATTCTTGGTACTACAAAGTTTAGCAGTTGGTTATTGTGTTTTTTTTTTTTGTTTGTTTGTTTGTTTTAACTGTAAGTCTCAAATGCCCTGGATGATAATACAGTGTATCTACAGTATTTTGCATTAGAAATATTCATTGGAATTTTTTCTCTTTCAGACATTTTTAAGTAACTACTTAAACATATTTTTAAATACTTGAATTTATATGTTATTGATCAGTAATGTCAGTGTTTTAGGTGTTTCTTTATTTAGGTGGGATAATGAAAATAAATTTTGACTTTAGTTGATTTTAAACTTGGGGAGTAAAAACACCTTGTATGTACTCTGAGACTTGAAAACCTCCGTAGGTTCTCTCTGGTTTTCTCTGTAGGTATGGAAAGGCAGTTGAAGGAGGAAACAGTTGTTTGAGAGACATGAGCTTTCTGTTCCTCATGTGCAGCAGAGAGGGGAAATGGAAAAACCAAAGACTGTAAAGAATCGAGATTAAGCCTAGACTGAGTGAGATGGCGGACTGGCACCTGGTTTGCTTGTGCATGTTGTAGTCCTGGCTGGAGCCATCTATTTGCCAAATATTTTAGATGGAATAGATGGAATTTTGCCAAATATTTTGGCAAATATGGGCAGAAGCTATGATAATCTGTTCCTGCCCATGGCAGAGGGGTTGGAATTAGATGATCTTTCAGGTCCCTTCCAACCCAAACCATTCTGTGGTTCTATGATTCTAGAAAAATATCCCTAGTGCTTTCTCTCTCTCTGGCCAAGAGGTAGAGTCCCTGTATCCCCTGGCAGCTTTGCTCTGGGAGAAAGCTGTAGGCTTCAGGGGGTAGTGATGAGAGCTTAAAGCTTCCAGGTGCCTTCCTGTATGTATGGCACAGGCATTAGATAAGTGAAAGAGATAATTACATACAAAAACTTTGCACAAACTGCTTTTTTTAGGACTAGCATAGTTACTGTAATAGTCTGGAATGCAGGCTTGTCAATTATGAAGCATATATTTAGTATATGAATGATTATTTTTGCTTTTATCTCTGGAGCAGAGAAGGGTAGACTAAAGGGCTGTAGGCATTATCTAGGTGGCTGCGATGCTTATATGTTCAGAAAGGAGTGAAAACATTGCTACAGAAACAGTGCACACTTTTTTTTTTTTAACCTTAGTAAGAATAAACAAGGACTCCTTTTATATGCTGCTATATGCTAAAACACTACTCTTAATTATAAAATTGTTAGTAAACACAAGTTTCCCAGTGCATACTGCTAAGCATATTGATTGAACATGTAGCAAATTAAGGCAGTGAAATTTTCTTGGTAATAGTACCATGTACCGTATACATCTAAAATCTGTTAATATAAAGGAATTATTTTCTAAAAGAATGATGTACCTCAGGATCCTTTCTTAACCTGTACTCAGTTTGTTTGACCCTTTAATCTTACAAAGTTTACCAAGTTGGATTTAAACTGCATATGTGCCTCTGACTACTTTGACATTTAAGTGGTAAGTTGTCAACATTCATCTGAAAACTTAAAATGGAAAGGAACAGCCCTTTCCGCATTCATTTTAGAGGAATTATCCAAAGTGAAGTATTAAACTTTCATTATCTTGATGCTGATACCAAATAGCAGAGCTCTACTAAGCTGTTCCAGCTAATCCTACATTTTTTCAATGTTGCTGCATCATTTCAGTGGATAAACTCAATGTTTTGTTGTTTTGTTTTGTTTGTTTGTTTTGGTTTGGTTTTGTTTTGTTTTGTTTTCTCAACTGACAAAGAACAGATGTAAGATCATATGAAGGACTGTCTTTATTCCTGGTTTTCTGATTTTCAGAAATTTGCCTGGCTGATTTCATACCTTCCACAACAGATTTTCTCCCTTCCTTTTTTGTCATTATATATTTATTGGGCATCATTGTTCCAAAGCTTTGGGAGTGTGTGAGTACATTTGTGAAGAAAGTGCTGCGAAAGAGGCAGAGTCTGAAGAAGCAGTAATAAAAGAGATAGGAAAGTAAGAGGTGGGGATGTATGTTGCTAAGAAATTAGGCCTTTTAGCTCCTTGCAGTAAACCAGCATCATTCCCATAGACTTGGTCTTTACACTCTGGATTCCCAGCTTGCATCCAGCTTTTCTTGTTCCTAGCAGCAGTTCCTGTCCAAATAACCATCCCCTATCAACTGGAGAAGGAAGCCTTTAACGATACCTACTAATGCACTGATGCAAACTGTTTTGGTATTTCATTAAGGTTTTGTGGCTGAGACTCAACTTTTAAAAGTATTTTGGAAAAGGGGCTTCTTTCATGGACTTTTTTTTTTTTTTTTGAGATGGGTATTCAGGTAATGTATTTTTAATTTATAGTATGTTAAATAGTTAAAACGTGTCCTTTTTTAGAATTTCAAAGTGTTTTTGTTGCACCTACACATCTGAAATGAATGTAGATTAGCCAGTTGAAAGCAGAATTTGGCGAGCTTTGAAATTCTGAAGGCATTAGCCTTAGTAGAACCTTTGTGATTATCTGTGAAGGCCGTATATGTGCTATCCGCATTTTCAAAGCTTGTTTAAAATGTAACAGATGTATAATATAATGATGTGTGGAAGCAAAGAATCTGTCACTGTTTGGGGCTGATAAATAATGATAATGGGAAAATGTTGCATAAGTTAGTAACAAAGGAAGACAGCATGCTATTGTTCTTGAAGAAATGAAGAAACTTCTTAGAGTCAAACAAGAATTTGTACTACTAGACATCTGTTACAACTCAACTCACAATCCACGCAGAGAGAAAACTGAACGAGTGCAGCTAACATCGAAGAAACAGGAAGTGATACAGTAAAAGCAATTGTGCAATTTTAATATTTTCTCCTATGGACATGTGCATTAAGGTGTTATTTTAATTAAAGGGATTTTTTTGGTGTGAAATATACGTCCTTTTTTCCTACTCTTGTTCTCTCTTCCCCTGATTATTACTTTGTTTCATAGAAGCTTGTATGAGAGGTCTCTGACAAGGCCAGTTTTCCTTTTCTGTCCTTGATTAACTGTATATGGTTCCACATCAGTGACAGATGCTTCTGGCAGTTGAGACCAAGAATGTGTTCATGATTTTAATGTCTGGAAGATGTCTTGATAGTTTATCACTCTCATTGCGTGAGTCATATAACAATTTAGGTTGGAAGGGACCTCTGGAGGGCATCTGGTCCAAACCCTGCTCATTTGCAGCATGTTTGTGAATAGGCATGGCAGCACTTGTAGAGTGGTGTGGATGACACAGCCTGATTTTTGATTTTCTGTTCACTGCCATCTCAAATTTTTGCTACCAATCATTCAATTTTGTTTTTCTTTTATTTTTTTCCCTTCTAGGTTCCTGTTTTAGGAACATACCTAAAAGTAGTTTTTTCAGACATGTGGCTTCTCATTCCAACAGACATTAAAAACAGCATAGGTTTGCATATGGGCCATTTTCGAGAAGCATCTTCTGCATATTATAAGGAATTTTTCCTTTTGTCAAATTACATACAGTTATAAGATCTTAGTTTTTCATATTTTATTTCTTTACAGGCCAGAAACAAAATTTGGATGAAGCAATCGAACTAAGTTGTCGTCATGAGCAGAAGCAAGCGCGACAACAATTTCTACAGTGTTGAAATTGGAGATTCTACATTCACTGTGTTGAAACGGTATCAAAACTTGAAACCAATAGGATCAGGAGCACAGGGGATAGTATGGTAAGGCTTCTTTAAAGTGTAAATGTACTTTTAGTTTACCTTAATAGAATTTTCAGTATCTTAACAGTTGTACGTTACGCAAAAAACAGCATTAGTAAGCATTACCTGGTTTTCCTCAACAATGGCTTTTGCTCTTGCTTTTTGACCTATGCCCCTTCTTGCTTCAGAACTGATGCCCTTCTGTACAAATCAGTCAGCTGTGCTGAGTCCCATAAATTAATGGGGTAAAACCTGGATAAAGAAACTAATCCTAATCCTAAGCCATACTGTTTACTTACAGTGAAATAAGAGCCAGAAATGCTCTCTATATAATATTTGATGCTTCGAAATGCTTTTACTTCTCAAAATGGTTTGTTAGGGGAGTGTTTCACTAGTTTTATAATCTATCTAGTCTCTGATACTAATTAATGAGCATTTGAGATGCAGACTTTCAGGGTAGTATGTAAATACCTGATGAAGTTCAGGAAAATGTGACTTGACAATGTAAGTTGTTGAATGAGAGCTCTGGACTGAAGATTGACTGAATATTGGTGACAACTAGCTGCTTTAGGCACTGTTTCCTGTGCAGCATAATTACCCCAAAGGTAAATGTTGGTTTAAGATTCTTGAGAGTTTTTTTGAATGATCAAGGATAGGGTATAGATAGCATAGCAATTTGCAGACTTGCCAATTTATTGTAACTTTAAGATAGTAACTAGAGACATAACAATACAGAAGAAACATCAAGGAAGTAAAGGATAAGAAAAAGCATCATCCTCTCAAAGAGTTTTCCCTTTAACCTTTTTACTGCCTTGATCTTGTTCTCATCAGTGTTTAGAGAACGTGTGGTGTATTTGTGTTTTTAATTCATATTTGTGTTTTAGCTGGCATGATAATAAAGCAGTATTCTCAGTGCAAATGAAAACTTGAAGGCCACTAACCTAGAAAGAGGTGTTTTTGAAGTGATAACTTCTCACAGTAAGATGATTTGGTCTATAAGTAGCAGCAGCAGAAATAATAATCTGTATTTTGTACAAGCATGTGTTAATATAATGAGGCTGTAAGCAGATTTTTGGCTGGAGTCTGTTTAGTTGCTACAGAAAAGACTGCAAAAGCTTTAGATGTTACCACTTCTCTTCTGATCACTTCTCTTCCCAGTCATATGTTACCTCCTGTTTTCCAAATTTACTGCCCTTCCCAGAGCTGAGATTCAAAACCTGACCATGTAATTACACTAGCATCATTCTGTAATTACTGCTAGTGGTAAATGAAGCTGTTTTAGTTAAACCACTCTGATTACCCTGAAACAGACTGGAGCACTCACGTGGTTAAATCTTGCCCATTCGTTGAGGAGATGGGGTAAAATTCTTGTGATTTGTTTTTGTTTTAACTGACCAACTTGATTTGGAGGAATATGAAGGAGATGGCCTAAAGGCTCAACCATATCTAACAGTGAAATAGACTCTATAGCTACAGCTATATATTGAGGGTGCAGAAGTTTGGCATTCTTTCCTGATCACCTCTTAGCCTCTCTTTCATAAGATATTTGTTATCTTGGGAGTAGATGGGGGAAATTCCAGATAGTGGAAAATGTAAACCAAAGAAAGTTATCAGTATGTGTTTTTCCCATTTCCTCTTTTTTTTTTTTTTTTTTTTTCCCTATTGACTAGAGGTTTATATGATAAAAAAATCATTCAAGCCTACACACTATACAGACAACGTATTTTTAGTTGTATTCAGTAAATGCTGACCATTTGCTGGCGGATGTTCTTCCTTTGGTTTGTACGCCGTTCTTGATAAGAGACAATAAAATGGTATTCTCCCTGCTGAAGCTTTTTTAGTAGCTGACAAATATTTCCTGAGTCTGCATGGTAGTCAGCTGCTGTATAACATCTTAGAGGAAACAAAATCCCTGCCTTCCTGTCGTGGAAATGTGATATGTATGGAAGTTGTCCCCAGTAACAATTTTCATCAGTTAAACAGCCTGTGTTACTGAATCATATGGCAGTCTTGGCATTTGTCTGCAAACAAAATTTTATTCTTCCTTTTTATCAAGTACAGCCCAGTGACATCAAGATGTTAAGGCCTTCCTAGCATTTTTTTTTGTTTTGTTTGCTTTATCTTGACATCGATACTCTCATTGTCATGAGGATATTAAACAGCTGCATACTGCATAATAAATGACAGCATGGAACCCATGTATAACCTACTTTTTCTCTCTCCTCCTTCCTACCTATCAGCATGAAGATTATACATAAAAGGGATGTGGTTTTTTTTTGTGTTTGAAATGTTTGCAATCTTTTTCTTAGGCAGTCTGTTCTCCAGTGCCAATAAGTGGCAAGAACTCAATACCTTTAGTCAGATATTCTGGGAAGCAAAAATCCTGCATTTTTTGTGGAGATTGTCTTGTGTCAGGAGTATGAAGCTGGGAAAAACTTCCTAAATCTTGAATTTCTCAGCACATGAGCACCTTGTTGCACGCCTTGCATCTCAATAATACTGGAAGTTTGGTGCATCTGCAGACATGGTAAATGGTATCTGGAAAAGGTGAGAACTGCCACAGCTAAAGGACCTTGACACTGAGATGTAATAATGTTATTTTTAATTACAGTGCAGCTTATGATGCCATCCTTGAAAGAAATGTTGCAATCAAGAAGCTAAGCCGACCATTTCAGAACCAAACCCATGCTAAAAGAGCCTACAGAGAGCTTGTTCTTATGAAGTGTGTTAATCACAAAAACGTAAGTGGAGTGTCCTGCTTTAAATGTTAAAGAATTAACTACAAGGTTATTCTTTGTAAAGATGACTCAGAGGATGGCATTGTTTATAGATTATAGTGGTTTTCAGAGCATGGTTGTTTCTTCATGAAAAGTACAAAAGGATCTTTCAGAAGAGTTGGTGCAGGCTGGTGTTAATACCTGCGCAATTTTAAATTCCCTCTTCAGACTCAGGAAGGGAGGCAGTGTTACATTGCTACTTTTTACAGACATCAGGCAAATTAGAATACCATGAGTGGTAATTGCATTCTTATTTCTATTTCTGCTGCTAAACAAGTAGAAGGAAAAAGCCTGCAATAGATTTTATTTTTTTGTGGTGCATGAACAAGTTAGGAATCTTGGTTGTGACAGCAGGAACTTTCTGATGTCTGCAAAG
Source organism: Nettapus auritus (assembly GCA_011076525.1). NCBI lineage: Eukaryota > Metazoa > Chordata > Aves > Anseriformes > Anatidae > Nettapus > Nettapus auritus. Next base: position 18,312,045 of record CM021770.1, read on the forward strand.
CTGTGGAGCAGAGCAGATTACGAACATGGGGAGAGAATAAGTGACAAATCTGGACTACAGGAGGCTGGTATTGGCCATTTTCTTCCTTCAGAGGCCAATGTATGCCATCTTTCTCACCTTCCCTCTTAATTCCCCCTCAGCAAGTTAAAATTCCTCCTGTCCTTTAGTCAAGGAGAGAGTCATAGAGGACTTACTCTTTTAACTACCTGAGAAAATTTTGTACTTGTTCTAAGATGTACGTGGTTTATAAGTGGATTCTCTGAAGGAAGTTCTACCCAATAGCATGATTTATATGACCATCAGCTATTGCAAGCCTGCATGACTCTTGATGAGTCATGGCCTGTTACTGCACATCCCACCCATTCTTAGCAACTGGAAAAATGTCATAAAACAGCTGCAATGATCTGATTTTGTCTCTGGATGAACTTGTTGCTTCACCTCTGCATATGACAAAGTGATATCTCTTTGGTAGTATTTGTCAGTATTTCATTTTATTTTTCCTCCTACTTAATATTAATCAGTTCTCTTCAAACATAAAATAGGGACCAAAAGAAGACTGACTAACTTGAGGTTTTATGCTTTGGAGATCATCTCATTAATGCACACAACATATCTAGATTATGTGATTTGTGGAGGAAAAATATTTCTGATAAAATCATTAGCATCTATTACAGTGTGTTAGTTCTAGTTGAACCACTGAGCATCTGGAGCTTCAATGAATAAATATCAGGATGCTGGGTATCAGTTTTGAAATGTCGATTTGCAACTTTGCTGTTGCTGTGGTGTGATTATACTTCCTCTCCCTCTTCCTACAGATAATCGGCCTACTGAATGTGTTCACACCGCAAAAATCCCTGGAAGAATTTCAAGACGTGTAAGTCTGATTTGATCTAAAGCTGTGAATTAACCTTAAAAATATTAACATGGGAAGATAAACAGTTAAAGAATGCAATAAAATGACAACATTATTTGATTTTTTTTTTATAAGCTACATAGTAATGGAGCTCATGGACGCAAATCTCTGCCAAGTGATTCAGATGGAGCTGGACCATGAACGAATGTCCTATCTTCTTTATCAAATGCTGTGTGGTATCAAACATCTTCACTCAGCTGGAATTATACATAGGGTAAGTGAACTTCCTGTGTTTCTTTTGTACACCTTGTTTTGCCTTGTGTATTTAAAGGAGCTAGAAAAAAAAAATCAGAAATGGGTGCAGAGTTCACCATAGTTTGCCATAGACACAGACAGAAAGCTGAAAGGAAATCAAGCTTACTCTGTTCCACTGCCATTCTGGAAAGAACCTTTTGAATGTTTTTCCTGGATTTGATAACAATCTGTACAAATAAAGATTTTATCAGTGAGTCACATTACCTCCTCAAATTCTATATCACGTTCTAGTAGTCATGGCAGGAAAGAGTATCTGAAAGCAATTCTGCCTTTATTCTTTTGGTAACCAAACCTGAAATTCCATCTTTTGAAATAACTGCACAACTGATTTCAGCTCTTTTACTAGCAGAGTAACAAATGAGTATCTGAATTCTCCAAATAAACAGATCGTGATAAAGACTTGTGAGTGGAACTTTCATACACCTGTGTGTCACAAAGCATTCATTCAGGTTGCCTGCAGGCAAAAGTGACAATTACTTTTCAAATGGTTTGAAATGGTCAGGACAAATGTCAAATCATCAGAACATTCTGAATTTAAGGTTGCCTATTCAAGTTAAATGTCTTATATACATTTGTGTGTAGTGAAAAGATTGCTTGAGATTATCTAGCTATAATTTTTCAGATATACTTTATATTATTCTGGGAATCTGTAAGCTTATATTTTTACAGTGTTACGTACTTCATTGTAATGTTTTTATAGGGAGATTTTTAAAAGCTTTCATCCCTGAAATGATGCAGAAGAAATAATTAAAGTTATTCATGCGTGATACTTTCAGTCAGTACTATGTAGTCTCCCTTAAGAATGATGTACGCAGCAAAGTAAATCCTGAGCAGCAATTCTGAATGCTGCAACAGGCATTATTACTATGCGGTGGTGCCTGCACAGTTCAGTAGTCCATCTCATTCCTGAATGGCATGCAAGCTCGATCGGGCAGAATGACACTCCATTTCAGGCTGCTGTTTTTCACTCGAGAACTAAGACAACTGTTTGAATAACAAATACAATTTGAATGGCTGAACGCTGTTTCCTTTTGCTCAGCTAGCTCCAGTATTCGTCTACTGCCTCATTCTAGTAAAGAGCTCAGGGTGGGAAGGTAAAGGCTTCATATGATCTGCCCTGGGAAAGAGTTGAGGGGAAGGAAGGTAGGCAGAGGCATCACCCAGGTGTTGAACCCTGCACTTCCTGATCTGCACGTGCATATGGACATGCTAGGGTGGGAAGTGTGTCTCTTCCTTAGAGGATCGTAGTGCAGGCAGGAGGAAGTTTATAGCACTTCACTTGCTGTAAGCATTTTGTGCTCCTGTAAAGTAGGAATCAAAACATTGAGCCTGTAGATACCATAAATAACTGGAAATGTCTGTATATTTATGGAAAAGTAGTAGCTTTTAGGTAGAAATAAAGACAGTTTTGAGGATACAATTTTTGCTGCTGTAAATATGGGTGAAGTTTTTGGAGTGCTTCATGTTGTGCAGTAGTACAAAGTTTAAAGATAATGTTCCAGTGAGATTGTCTATAGATACAATTGCTATGTAAATAGTACGCCTGAATGCTTTTGAAGGACATGGACAGATCCATTTCACTTTGCATGTCTTCATGGTAGATTTTCATCTGACAGCTTGTTCTCAGACTTTGTTAGAAGATTCTGTGTGTTCAAGCAAAAACGTTTGCGCTGTTTACCTGCTATGTATGTCACACCTTTATACTTAAAGGTGCAATGCATCAAAATTGTTTCTGTTCAACAAGTTAAACAAAACCTCAGAAGGCAAGGGGGCATGCTTGAAAAGAGACATCTTTCATATGGAACATGGCTGCAGTAGTAACTCCTTATACCACTCTTCTGGGCTTTCAGCAGCACTGTCCTGAATGTCTAAAGCTAATTACCTTGTTGAAACAACCTTGTTTGGGGTTAGAACTAGATGATCTAGATGACTTAAGGTCCCTTCCAACCCAAGCCGTTCTATGATGCTATGAAAGTTGTTACTCCTTAAACATAGTCCACACTACTGTGGCTGCCATTTAAGCGTTCTGGGTAGTAATCTAGTGTGGTTTTTAGAGTCCTATAAAGCTTGAAGCATTTTTTGCTGTTGGCAGTTTCACACGGATTTTAACTTGGTTGTTCGACTTCTAACGTAGTTGTGATAATCTCAGTATCTCAGTAACTTTTTCAAAGCCTGCCAAATGACTGAAACTCTGTTCTCCATATGTTCCTGTAGCACTGGATACTAGCTGCCATAGAAATAAGTGCAGTATTTTTTCATAGGAGACTAGAGGCATGGAACAAGGCAGACATCAAACACAAAGAGTTTTGGACTGTTTCACTTAGAAGTTGCAGGGGACATAATTAGCTTTCACAGAAGTGGGTAACGTTTTACCCTGATAAAGACTGGACTGTAGCTTTACATTGGCTTTGATGAACACTATGGTGTTCAAAACATTTTGCAGAGATGGAGTCTCCAGCCAGCTACAAGTACACATTTATTTATATTTTGCAGGCTGGGGAGGATGAATAATCAGAGTTGCAGGGTCGTGCCTCACTGACTTGCTGAAGGACACAGAGTGTCTCGTTAGTCTTGCATCAAGTCTCTGAAATGTTGTATTCTGCCTAATTTTGAGCACTTAACAAAGGTGCATAATTATGCAAGCCCTTCACACAAATCTTTCTTAAGAAAGAGAAACAAACTTCTCCAAAAACTATTTAACTCATGGAAACAATGAATTACTATATTCAATAGTAATTAATAATAGTAATTCAATAATAGGTGGCCCTCTCTCCCTGTCTGGCTAATGGGGAGACAGCCATGAATAGCTCTGATTTTTAGGCACTGATATTTTACATTTTTAAGGTTAGGTTATATATCTTCTGCTATAGGTGCTGGATATATTTTTACAGCCTAGCCATGTTAATCACACTCACATGAACTTTTGAGTCCTCATTTATTTTAAACATGAGGTATTGGCTTTGCATGAATTTGAAATGCATTGTAAGTCAACAGTAGCCTCCATCATTTTGAAGGATGGGAGTTCTGTATTCAAAATTAAAACATGCTCCTAGGCTTCATGAGAAAAACACAGTGTTCAGAAATTAAGGAGGGACAGTATTCTCTAAGCTTTCACTCTTTGTTTTCATAGTGTTTTTCCTCTTGCAAAGGGAAAATCTCTTAGTTAATCCTGCAGCTTTGGGGAGAACAGGTATAGTTAATACTGTCAGCATGCACATAGGATTCTGTAATGAATGTTTTTCAAATAATGGAATTGTGCAAAAATAAAGCTGATAATAAACAGGATTTTAGCAAAATGTGAAATATGCATATAGAATAGCTGAAATGCCATATAATTCTTGAGCTTATTCATGGTATTTGAGAATCTTTTAAGCCAAAGTTGTTTGCAGAGTCTTTCTCTGTGTGATTTGGAAGGGTGTGTGTTAATATGGAAGTATGCAGGTCTTTTAATTACCCTTTAAAATTGTATTGTTCCAAGAACTTTTTTTTGTGGTTTCCTCTCTGTCTTTAGTGCAGGTTTCTTAGCTTTCTAAGGGGCTTGCTGAAAGATGTACAAGCACAAAAGAAAACGACATACATCTTGCAGGTCACCTCTTTTAAGTCTTTATGAAATAATGAAAGATAGAGCTACGTACTAAGTGCCCGCAGATCACATGTTAGAGTCCTCTACTACATCTTGTTGTTTTGTCTCATTAATCTTGGTAGAGGTAGCCAGAAAGGATGCGAGCTTGTCTGTTATGGCCTGTGTGTTATGAATGATTTTATGATGCAAAGTTTACGGTGAAGTTACTCTGGACGTATTCTGCTCATAACATTTGCTCTGTGACATTCAGATGTTTGTAAGATCCTCCTGAGATAAACACTGACTATGTCTGTGTAGTGTCTGTATAGACATTGCAAAGCCCCTATTGCCAATGTAGAGTTCACATGAAGAAAATAGAATTACCAAGCTTCCAGATAAGAACATCTGAAAATATATCATTTTTAATTACAATTTAATGATTAAGTATCTGGCAGTTTTTCACTGGTACCTTTTTGGGTTTGGTCACCAAATTTGGCGTAATGTGAGCCAAATCCTAAATGTGAAACTAGACCTCTGTGAGCATGGGCATTTCCTTCCTGTTTAGAGAAATATCTGCATTGGTTCAAAAGAGGTAATGCAGCCTTGACTAGCAAAGAAGTCTTTTGCTTTTAACATTCATGTTATAATTCTTAATAATTCCTATATCATGATGATTATTGCATCAAATGATTTCAGCAATTGTCATGTTACTTGTGTAGTAACTGCACTATAGTAGTAACTGTTGGTCCAATGAAGTCTCTAGACCTTTCCTCAGAGCTAACATTTCATACTAACGTCGATTTATTTCAGACATTACTAGCATATCTTGTAACACTGATTGTATTTTCCTTCTTTAATTGCTATATAGATCTACAAACACAGTAAAGGAATTAATTCTATAGTCTGCTGAATGCATATAAATTAATGCAAGGGGAAGAGAAACTGCAGTTTTACAAATGATTCAAGTAATATAATATATGTGGGGTTTAATGTTAGCAGTATTATCTTTTAAAAATGTGAAACACAAAGTACTTTGTGCTTGTCTTAGCAGTCATATATGATGTTTCTTTTTAAAGGACTTAAAGCCCAGTAATATAGTAGTAAAGTCAGACTGCACTTTGAAGATTCTTGACTTTGGACTGGCCAGAACTGCAGGAACTAGTTTTATGATGACGCCTTATGTAGTGACTCGTTACTACAGAGCACCAGAGGTCATCCTAGGGATGGGATACAAAGAAAACGGTCAGCAAATATAGTCTTTCTTTGGCATAGCTTTATTTTTTTTGTTTGGCACACCACATTTTACATGTTAAATGTTTTTTTTCAAGCTGTAGAAAATTTGTAAATTAGGCATGTGACCAAAATGCAGATTCTGGATACACCAATTTATTTATCTAATCCCATTAGAAATGTTTGCATTTAATAGGAAAAGAAATTGAGGGCCTTGTTTGTTTAAAAAAATAAATGACCTGTTTGGTAGATTTAATTACATGAAAGAAGAACTGGAATTATATTATCTTAATATGTGGTATGTACCTTGGTGTACATTAACCTGATTTTATTCCTGATGAGGATATAAATTGTAGTTCATCAGTGAATGTGTGTCCCAGATTTAATGATTAAAAAACGTGTTCAATATATCCTTTCAGGATGTAGGAAATAAACAAGCTCAAGTCCACCAACAGTGGCATTATTTTTATTGAAATCAGCCCACTTTGAAATTGTCGCAATAAGCTCTTAATTAACATTGCTGAAGAAAAAATCAGTAACGTACTTGAAAGAAAAATGCAGAGTACTGTCATGAAGCATAATAGATTCTTTGAGGTCCATGATGAACTCAAAGGAAATTTGTTTGCTTTGTCCTGCTTGGGTACATTTTCCTCCTCTTTATGCTCAGTCTTTGACCCTTGATCTCTCAGTATCCTCTGTAAGAAAATAAGGAAAGAGTATAGCATTTGGGGGAAGTCACTCGATCAGGTATATTCTATCTTCTAAATGAAACACCTAGTTTTTGTTCTTTGGGAAACTGAAGTAACACATCCTGAAGTTCTGTTTATTGTCCCAGTTCTGCTCCCATTTCATTGATCTGCTGTCACTGTTGTCAGGTCACCTAACTTGATGTATCTGCCTCAGGCAGGCATTGTGCACAAGGATAACCATTTGCTGAAAATGTTTTAAACCCGTTATCGATCAGTCCTCCAGTAAGCCCTAGGAGATGCTGTGATACTTGAGACTTTGCTAGCTGTCTCCTGGTGATACAACATGTATGGTTCCTCAGGTTACCGACACAACTGGGGCATACAGTGTTTTGCAAGGTTCTTAATATAGTGTGCAAACTTTCCTGGCAACTGTATAGCATTAGGGCAAGTGACTTCAGGTTGTACAGAAACTATAGCTGTTAGGTACAGAGACTGATTTATTTTTGTTTTTCATATGAAAGCCAGGAAGAATAACTCCTATCAGTGCTGACAAAAGAAGAAGCCTGCTCAGAGGAAAGAGAACAGATCTTTTTTGTAAGGCTGTGATTTATTTTTCTGTTTGGATTGTTAGTCTGCCAGATAGGAATACAGTCTTTCAAATGGCCTCCACAGTTGGCTATTTTTTCTGTAACTTAGAAGTCAGGTTGAGTGGAGCAAACTTTCTTTTTTTTAACTGCTGAAGTTTTATAGAAAGCACAAATTTAAGTTTCTTTCCTTTTTTTTCCCAGAAGGCTTTACATTGGCCAACTGAGATACGAGGGATAAAAGAACCTAAAGCTGTAGTCTGAGTCATGCAGCTGCCTTACACAAGGAATTAATGCAATGGAAGTCTCAAGTTCTCTGACTTAGCTTACCCTGTTTACATTTTTCTCTTAAAATTTGAGTTGCAAAAGTGTGAAGCATTCTTTCCATTAAAATGCTTATCAGGTATTATTAGAGTTACATAGATTGTGTTCTAGAGCACACTATTTCGCTAGTGACAATTCTGTTCCTTAAGCAAGAGTGAATTGTATTTTGCAGCAGAATGTAAATTCAAATTTACTTTCATATGAAAAACTACATAGCACAGCATCTTCCCAAAAGCTGAATATGTGGTTGTTGAGTTGAGAATGGCACTTGTAGAGAACGTAAATCTGTTGGCTAACTGAGTCAGAAGACAATCTGTATTTCCATATGTACTGTTGTCATTTAGAGGTTATTTACATAAACAGTTGCTCTTCTTAGTCACTGGCTGATGAGTTTCTTACTGTGCAGCTCTGGTGACAGGGCAGTTAGGCTGCAGAGGGCAGTGCGGCAGGTATAAAAGATGGACATGTCTGCAGTAGGAGCCATGGGCTGTCCAGGATCCCCACCTGTTAACATCAATGCCCGTTGTAGCCCTCTAAACCCATAGTTAAATTAAAGGTTACTAGGCTTAGTTAAAATTGAAAGGCTTAGTTAAATATTGAAAACTGACAGCTAATAAAGGTTAAAGGTTAATTGAACAGGGTCATCTGGCAGCTTTATGCTGTTTGAGTGCCTTGCTGAACTTCCATTTCAGACAAGATGCGGGAGGATTGCAATACATGCATTGATGACTGAGATGCTAACTATAGGGTAGTACTCTTTGGTACTATGGTATGCACATATGAAATCTGTAATTTTTTTAGAACTAGTGAAGATCCCAGACAAACCTATGACAGAGTTAACTTTTCCATATGCCTTATACTGAAGTAGACAAAGCATAATATACCCACATTTTGCATTAAGAAACCACGCCTTGCAAACTGAAGAAATTCTGAATTCAAGGACACTGAAACTGTTCTTGCACTTACACCGTAGCGTGTTTAGTCTTGGGTACAGTTAATATGTGTTATTGTCAGGAAGCAAGCATTGAAAAGCAGGGGAACACCCAAACCTTCTGAAACAATTACTTAAAGTTTCCTAGTATGTACATTGAGTTTGAATTTCATTTTCCTTTAGCTTTTTTTCCTCTTCAGGTTATAGAAGATAGTAAATTCACTCCAAAAGTGAACATTAAGTATGTTCTGTATGACAACCAGTCATTTTAAAAGATTTTTTAAATGACTTTTTTGAAATTTTTAAGATTTGACTCAGTCTTCTATAATAGCATTCACAGGAGCAGTCCTCTTTGTATAAGTTCGTCTAGCTTCTGGAAAAGTTAGTCAGATACCTATAAATAATCAGGTTGTTTTTTGATTAATGAGAGCAGCAAACCAAAAGACCCCCAAACACCACAAGTTTGTTTTGTAGGCTGAATAGAGGAATTGTACCTCAAGTTTTTCTTAGCCACTAAAGTCTTCTGATGCATGAAGTCATTGACTTGTCTTATTTCTCTTCCCAGATTTCTCCATGCAGTTATAGGAGTTGTTTTCATCACATTGGCCACAAACTATTTACAATAGATTTGCATATAGTTCAGTTTGTGAAGGCATCAGAATGTGTACTTGTAAATATTCTAAAAGAGTTTTAAAGAGAAAACACCATTAATCATAAATTATTTTTAAATGAACCAGGCCCTTAATTTTGACCTATTAATATGTACAATTGTGATCTCTTTATCATATGGTTTAGGTACTATTTTAGAGGAACTTATTAAATAAGAGGGAAGAAATATTTTCAATAAGAATGTTTGCTTGAAATTACTTAGCTCCCTCACAACTTTAACATATGATTTTTTGTATACAATTATTCTCATTTAAATCCCCTTCTTTTCTGCTTAATTGAAATTCCAGTCTTATGTTTGACATAAAAGTATTTATAACAATTCAAATTCATCATTATGACTTCAAGAAAATATTTGCATACAGAGGTAACAGTATCTCTGAAAGCAATGTAAAAAACATTGGCATACCTGTAAAAAATAAACTATGAGTATGTCTTCTGAATTATTTAAGATAATGAAGAAAATGTGTATTTCACACCAAAATATATTGCTATTGAGTTTTTCTTTTCTATAAGATGTTATTTGAGCATAACTGGAGAAATATTTTTAAATGAAATAGTTTATCTGAAAATCTCTTAGGAATGTACTAATAATGTCATTAACTGATCCTCTAAAATTCTAAGTGACCTTTTACTGATTGTATTTGCTTTTTATTTAAATGGAGAGAGATATGCATGATAACCTGACTTACAGGAAATGCTTGATGGCATAAGTTATTCAATATGCTAAATAATTAATTCTACTCCTAAAAGTGTAAACTCCTTAGATATACCACATTGATAAAGGTCAATTTAGTTTGCTGCTCTTAAAATGATTCCTATAACTACAATGAAAATAACTTCAATAAATAAACTTATCTTTGGTGCTCTATTATAATTTATTGGAAGAACTTTGCCAGTCTCAGAACTTGAAGGCGGGTGTTACTCTGCTTGATTCATGTATATCTCTCTCTCTCTCTGCTCTAGCTCTTGCTTTAGCACTGTATAAACCAAAGGATGGTTTTCTGCCTTGTATTTGAGACAGTTAAAAGCTAATCCTTATATGCTATGTTTTCAAAAGTGGTCTCATTGATTAATATAAAGACTTGCTCTTCTTCCTGTGCTGTCTCTGCTGTTATAGAATGCAGTCATGTTATGCTTCTTTTCATTTTAAATGACCGTTTGCTTTGCTTTTCCTTCTTTTTGTGCTACAAACATAGTGGATTTATGGTCTGTGGGGTGCATTATGGGCGAAATGGTTTGCCACAAAATCCTCTTTCCAGGAAGGGACTGTATCCTTGTGCTGCTGCAGCAGGTTGAATTAGTTAGGAAGTGATTAACCTTTTTATCGATGTTGTGTCATGAAAATGCGTATTGTGCAATTTTTGTTTTTTATTAAATGGATATGAATTTTTCTTGTGATACACTTAAAAAAAATTGTTAAGAATGTCATTTATACTCAGGCTGCACCTAGCAGTAGGACATAGTCTCTGCTGGTCCTCTAGTTAGCATACATTCATCCACCTTCACTCACTTTCATTCCACATGCTTTTTATAGTCACTTCATTTGTGTGTGTGTGCGTCTAGATATTTTTATTTACTTTATTTTGAAAACTATCTTTTATGTTAATATCATTGCATTTTGTTTTCAGTTGACATTTGGTCAGTTGGGTGCATCATGGGAGAAATGATCAAAGGTGGTGTTTTATTTCCTGGTACAGATCGTATCCTTACCTTTGGCCTAGGATGTAGTATTAAAAGGTCAAAAGAGACGGCAACGATTTAGTTCCAGCTTAAGGTGGTTCTAATTTTTAAAATACTGTTTTTAAACTGCCTTGTAAAAATGCAATTTGCTAGTTCCTAATTTTGGTTCCAGGATGCTGCAAAAATGTCACAGTTATACCATTTAAAGCAAAACAGCAACATAAATGGCTTTAACAAGTATGACTGTCTTTAGAAATTAATACTAAGTAAGAAAATACAGCAAAATGAACAAAATACCACTTGGGCTGAACAGGCTTATTTTTCCTTTTTCCTTTCTTTCTGTTTGTTTGCTTTTTCAGTTTAATATAGTGTCTATCCATTGTTTTTGGACATTGTCACATTTAAGAGAGATTTGTTTGTTTGTTTGTGTAGGTGGTGTTTTGTTTAGGTGGTTGACATGTGTTGCTTTTTGCTTTGGACCTCGTATTTATATAATAACTTTTAATTTTGTTTGGTACCCAAGCACATTAGCAGTTGTTGTTTTATTATTTTTTTGTAGGAGATGTTTACAAAAAGTTCCTAACTAGCTTAAATGATTGCACTCTGCAGATTTCTATTTTTGTTTGCAGAATTCATCCTGCAAACAGCTTTCAGAAATATCTGGTGCTTCTGTCTTTCTATTCCATGATTTGCTTGGTGGTGTCTGTGTGGGTTGTCATGTGAACAGTGCTTCAGGCAAAAGATCTGCTACAAGCAAATAGAGCTGAAACCTGTGGATCCTTGCTAAAATCAGTGGTTACCTAATTGGAGTTTGGCATCTTACTTGTTTCACTAGTAGCTCCCTTCCATTTTGTTAGATGCCATTCGAAATTTTTCATGCTTTTGCTACAGGTTAATTGTTTAAAAGTTGTTACATTCCTGTTTGAGGGTGAGGATTGGGTGAAGGTTTTGGTGCACAGCAAGGAGATCCAGGGACTTTCACACAGCTCTGGAATTGCATTTGCTGTACCATGCTAACATTCTCAATCTGGTTTTCTTGCATGGCTTTTCAATTTAGGCTCACTGCCATACAACGCAATACTATTTTTTTTCAAGGCCTGTGCTAAAGCGTCGTAGAGCTTCAAAACCTTATACAAAACCTTAGTTTAAAATTTTAAGAACAGACGAAAGGACCTGCTAGATCCAACTGAAGGTTTAGGGAGTGCAGTATCAAGTCTTCGACAGTAGCTGAAAATAAAATGTTGGGAAGACTGTATGACTGAGATAAGCATAAACAAAATTTTACTTTCCCAGTATCTAATGACCTGCAACTAGAAATTCCTGAGCCAAATTTCACTTTTTTTTTTTTTTTTTTTTTTTTTTTTTTTTTTGTAGCATATGTTCAATTTTACTGCCGTGAACTGGTCAATCTCTCCTTAACTGGTGTAAGCTTTTCAATTAAGATGTGCCTTACATGCCCTTGAAAGTCTTCTGCTTCAATGTTGAAGACTGACAAAATTGCTGTTGACCTGTGTGATCCAGTATTTCATCCTTTATGAGCCCACTGATGCTGTGCGTTGTGTGTTATTAGGGAGAGATCACTAATTTGGTAGAGTCCAGAACTCAGCTGAGTTATCAAGGCAAGAAGGAAGGACAAAGCACCCATGCGTGGTGATTTTCTTCAATGCATTAATGGTGTTTAATAGCTTGATTGCTGTGAATAAAAGTTTAGATCAGGAAGTGAGTATTTCTCAGAATGTCTTTAAAAAATAACCTAAACACTTTTATTTGAACTGAATGAATTTTGTAAGTCTTTTTATTTGCTTTGTTTCACAGGAGTATATCCTTTGCCATTTAATTCTTACGATTTCAAGTAAAATGCATGTTGCCTTGACTACTCAATCATACTTGCTTTGCTTCACTATTTTCTCTAAGAAGATGATCCCAATTAATGCTGAACTTGATAGTTTATTAAAAATTGCTGTTTTTATCTCTGTTGGATAATTCTTGTGGGTTTAACATAACTTTTTAGCTGAAAATTAGACATTGCTTTTCTTAGCTGTGAAACCTTAGATATTGATCAATGGAATAAAGTTATAGAGCAGCTAGGAACACCATGTCCTGAATTTATGAAGAAATTACAGCCCACAGTCCGAACTTACGTTGAGAACAGACCCAAATATGCTGGATATAGCTTTGAGAAACTCTTCCCAGATGTTCTTTTCCCAGCTGATTCTGAACACAATAAACTTAAAGGTAAGGTTTGTCTTCTTTGTGTTGTATATTTTAAAAGTTTATAAACTAAACTGCATGGTATTGAATAGAAATGTATCTTAGTTTTGTTCACTGTAGAATCATGCTTCTAAGGATTTAAATGTTACAATATTAATATGGAAGCAGATGAAAGTTCTGAGATATGGTTACCTGCACTTTCTTATCCTCTCTGGAACATCTCCTATCCTGTTAAAACCTATATAAAGAAAAGGAAGCATGTTCTTCTCAATGACAGATGTGAGTTAGAGAAAAATGAGGGGAGGAATAGAAGTAGCCAGAGCAGATCTTCTTTCTTCAGGGATGAAAATATTAAAATGGTTCTTTCTTAAACCCCAAATTCTGTGAGGGTTATAGATCCTAAATTGGAGTTTGTTGACCAGCCTTCTTATGAGCTTTGAAATACTGTTATGTGCATATGGCACCAGTGTAAGTAGAAAATTTCACTTTTGCAGCAAGTCAAGCAAGGGATTTGTTGTCAAAAATGCTGGTTATAGACGCCTCGAAAAGAATTTCTGTGGATGAAGCCCTCCAGCACCCGTACATCAATGTTTGGTATGATCCATCAGAAGCAGAAGCTGTAAGTTCTTGTTTTAGAAAGATTGTTTCTCTGACTAAGATAGTCCTGTGTTAAAGCAAACTTGTTGTGATGCTCGATGTAACTGCTTGAAAGAATATTGCATGATTTACACATTTCACTAGAAGCTTAACTGAGCTGTAATCATTCTTATTGATGTTGATCTACTTGGTTATTAGAATTAGTATTAGGAATGGGCACAAACTTGCAGGTAACTAAAATACTTCTGTATGTGCATGTGTATTTATATATAATTGTATATAAACTCCTAGACAGGTACCAATGCACCTGAGGTCTCTGACAAAGAGTTCTAATTTTTTGAGTTTCAGTTGTTTCAACATAGTTTGATTGCCTGTGAGAGGACTCTGAGATATTTACTCCTGAGCAACAGAAATATTTTCATTAGTTCTAACAACTGATAGTACTCTTAAACTGGAAAATAAGTGTTTCAACAAAAACTTTCTTCTGTACAAGACCTCAAGCTTTCAATTATTGACACTAAAGAACAAAGGAATTAAATTAAAATCTTAGTTAAAAAAATAATTTCAACTTGTGGGGAAAAAAAAAACAACAACAAGAAACATTATTTTTAAGAGAAAGTAGAGAAAGTTAGTTGTTGATGGCCCACTAAGAACAGAAAAGGATGTTTGATGTAGATGGTGGAATTAGAATTCTGCTGACCTATAATAACTAGGTAGAAAATTATTAATTAACATTAAATAGGTAAGAAGGGCTGCTTGAGCTGGAGACCACTGTCCTCATGAGCTATTTCACCAGACTGTTCAGTTTCTGCTTTAATTATTAATGTTAGCAAATCTGCTAATCAGAACAAGTTTAAAACGTGAAGCAGCATCTAAACAATAAGCCAAGTATGAGAGATTATTTGTCCATGTAAATACAGTATTTTAAAATCAGGTTCCTATTCAGAATATCTTAATTCCATTTTTCATTTATTCTAGTTTTGTTTCCCTTTTGATTGCTTTATCATGAGTTAGTTTTGTTTTCCAGCCTCCACCAAAGATACCAGATAAGCAGTTAGATGAAAGGGAACACACGATAGAAGAATGGAAAGGTAAGAACAACGTTTTTGCTTATCCTAAAGCTTCTTTGAAGTAGGTTATTCTCCAAGGTTTACTTGTTATTAAGATTTTCCTAAGTAACCTAATAATATATACTTCAATTGCTTGGAATGACAAGGGAACAGATCAGTGTTTCACAACCTCTTGATTTTAAGGACACTACAATTTTTCCTGTAAAGGTGCTGAACCTTTGTAGCGAGCCTAAGTTCATTCAACTTTATGTCTGCTCATTTCAGTCACCTTTGCAAATCATAAGGCGGTGGTTTTAGGGAGAGGAACTCTTCTGGACAGAACTGGTACAGCTGAAAAAAAAATCAGAAGTTGGAGCAGTGTGAGTCTGAAGTAGAAGCATCACTCCTAAGTGAAGAGTATATTACCATTGTTTGTACTGAACGTAATTCAAGCAGAGGAAGTCATGAAGAGTGTTAGTAATGGGCAAGATAGAGAGGTTATAGTGATGTGGGAAACACTGATGGTTATCTCCTGTGAGGTCCAGAGAAAGTAGCTGGGGCTGAGGTGTGGAACAGATCACAGTATGACATAAGACTTATCTCCAAGAGTATGATTTTTAGTGTTCAGTAGTGGTTTTGTATTTATGTTTTCCTTTATACTTATAAAGTATAAGGGGAAGATCTCTGTTACCTGTAAAGCTTGTTTTTCATTTTGAAATTGCTTCTACAAGGTGTGGCGTTACTGCAGAGGTCTTAGTGCTAAAAGCAAATACCATCTGCCACTGCATCCATTAGCATTTGATGTATTATAATCCACAGCCGTGTTATAACCTTCTGTACCCCTTGCACTTTAGAAATTAAGAGAGTTGCTGAGCTTAAAAACTTGTGGAGATTGGTTTTAAGATAAATGAAACCTCCACTTCTAGTGGAGAAATCTTTTACATCCATACTATTAATATCATATATTTTCCTTTGCTGCTATTGACAAGTCAGACAATATTAATTGTCTGACATTGTAGTTTTCAGAAATCATTTATTTTTTTTTAGAATTATTTATGTAAGTAAATGGATGAGTTACTGTAAGTGTACAATGTTTAACTGCCACCTCTAAAGTGTATTACTCTTTTATTGTCACCAAGTGTACTAGCTAGGCTAAACACTGAAAAAAAACCAAACCACAAATTATTTAGAAATGTCTGCAGATAACAACAATGCCTTCCTCTGGATCACTGCAGTCTTTAATCATATGATTTAGCATATCGGAGGATTTATTGTGGTCCTGAATTGGTAGTGGTGATTCCTAAGTGAAAGACAGAACAAACACTTGAATTGCTAATTACATTTTTCACTGAGATTAGGGCAGGTATGTGGCTTTCCCACTGCGGGCCTATGTGCTAGTTCTTGAGAGTCTGTTCAATGTGCATTTCAGTGCCTTAGACTATAAATTTTCTCACTTAGTATAAACAAGTTGCTTTTATTTAGGATGTTTGCTTCCTCTGTCTCAGGTACTTCATTTAGTTCTCTGTGGTTAAAGTGTTTTAAATAGGATTAGTGGTAACATTGAGCTTGGATGGATCCAGAGACTATGAAGGCTACAAATACTGAATTTAAGCAATAATTTAGTGTAATTACTGATCTAATAATTTGTACAGAAAAGGTCTAGGGAGGAATATCAGATTGGTATAGCCTTTTTATCCTCAGAGGAGGAAAACCAAATCTAACAAAAAAGAAAACAGGAAGAATGTTTCATGGGTTGTTTTTAACATTTTAATTCTGATGATGGACACAAGGCTGTAAAATCTAGTACTACCATACTTGCAAGTCACTTCCTATTAGAAAATGGGTTTTAATTGTAAAGGCAGAGATAGAATTGTGGAAATTCTCTCCTGTGCTCCTTCCCAGCAAACTTATTCCCCTTTTGAAACAGAAGACAAGTTGTTATACTGCTAAAATAAAAGGTATGTATTTCAGGCAGTATAGAGTTTACTTTTGAAACTTCCACAGCCCTTGAAACTGTAATTCCTAAATGCTTTTTTTCTTCCAAACTCTTTGTACATTACATTAGTTGCCAGTGACAGTAGCCTGATAAGTCAGTTCTGATGAACTGCGTTTAACGTGTTTAGTTCTGTTATTCTGTCACTACTTCTGTAGATTCATAGCTGAAGTCTCTTCTCAGCAATAAGCTGCCATTAGGTGAGAAACCTTCTGGCCAGTATATAGATAGGGCTTTATGATTCTTGTTACAAGCACTCTAGTAGCACTTGTAACCTTTTTAAGGATGAGGAACTTCTGTAACTGTAAAATAAAGTTGCTTCTTTCATTTCTAGTGTCTACTTCTGTGCAATGTTGTATTCCATTTCATGGTGACCTGGACCTTTAGATGTTGTTACTGAGGAGATTTAGTGGCAAATGTGTGTTGGGAGGGTGGCAGTGCTGTGTGGATTTGTTCATTGTAGGTTTTGCTACTATCTCTTCCAAGGGCTTTTGGCCCGGTCTCTCCTAAGGAAACTCCTACTTGCTGAAAGTATCTTAGTCAGTTACTGTCTTCAGGCAAAGACCTTTGAGAAGAAAAAGTTTAAATCCTAAAAGTTCTTTCAGAGTTTCAGACTGTCTGCATCATGGAAAAAGTAATAGATGTAGTATGTGAAATGTTTTTTTGAGATGAGAAAGAATTGGTGACAAAGTAAAGAAACTTGTTCTCCAGAACAGCTTTTTTCTAAAACATTGCCTAACAACTTTGTATGTAACTCTAAGATTCTGAAGTGCCACTTAGCACAACTTGTTTATTAGGTGAGGATTTTATAGTGCAGGTGAGTAGAAGTGAGAAGCGCTGCAGTGCTGAGAGAAGCTGTATGAAGCCATCCTAATCCTATTCGGGAACAATTTGGCGCTCCATAAGTGTAATTGTCCTTGAATGAATAAAACTGTGCAGCTAAAGCACATCCACAGAGCTACAGTTCTCTGGTTATGTAGGCTGGAATACTGCCAGGTAACTGCAATGAGTTTAAATGTGATAGCAGCACATGCAGTTCCTGGTGGCCTACCTGTTCCCTTGAAGATCGCTGATCTGGTTGTTCTGTACCAAAGAAGTCATTGATAAAAACTGAGTGGTCACTAAGACTCAGTTTAACCCCAGGTCCCCAGGCTGTCTGGACAAAAGTCCTAGGGCAATCAATGTCAGTGTGTGCTTGTAAGTGTCAGGCCGTTGTGCCTCCAGCAGAAGAGAATTGTAAATTACTATAACACTTGCCTATTTTTCTATAGCCTACAACATGTTCAAAACCTATTCTAAACAGTAATGAACCTAAGAAATTTTAATGGTAGATGTATTGTTAATTGAGTCTTGTATTTACAAATTCATTTTTCTACCTTCTTTTCCCTGCATTTTCAGAATTGATATACAAGGAAGTCATGGACCTGGAGGAAAGAACCAAGAATGGGGTTATACGTGGACAACCAGCCCCTTTAGGTTGGTTACAATAAAAGCACAGTACAAAGCTTTGTTGAGTACTAGGTTAGGAGGGTGTAAAGCTGTTGAAGACATCTGAGAGTAACCAGTCTCAAAAATATGTCTCTTCAGTGACCGATAACCTCTAGAACTTGCTTTTAGTATTCTAGCTCTGGGTTTATGCAGTGTTGTCTCTGTGATTTTTAACCTTCAGACAATAGCATTTATTGGAATTTGACATGTCATGTGAGTTCTGTGGTTCCTGACATACCATTAATTAAGCCCCAAATTAGAAAATCGTGGATTTTATTTGCTTTGACAATGGCTTGAGATACATCTCTTCAAATTTGCTGAAAAGGGGAAAAGTAATGACTTAGGAAGAAACAGACTAATGCAAGTGCTGAACCATGCAACTGTATCTGCAACTGATTTGCTGTTTTGTTTCTCATAGCACAGGTGCAGCAGTGATCAATGGCTCTCAACATCCATCTTCATCGTCATCTGTCAACGATGTGTCTTCAATGTCAACAGATCCAACATTGGCCTCTGATACAGACAGCAGTCTAGAAGCTTCAGCTGGACCTCTGGGTTGCTGTAGATGACTACTTGGTCTTTTGGGGCGCGCCCGCCCGGTCCTTTTAGTCATTAATAGGGCACCTTTAAAATTTGGTGGTATTTTTGAGTGTTTTTTCAAAAATAATTGTAGAACTTATCATAAAGTGCTGTAATTTTAAACTGTAAGTTGTGTTAAAAGCAGCCACTTTTTTTGCTGTAATTAACTGTAAAATATTAAACCTGATAATTTTTATTGTGGTTTTAAAATCTGCATATTTGCTTTACTATTATGCTGCTCATCTTTTTTTACTGAATTTGTAAGATTTGTTTTATCAAAGCACATATTAATGTTGTGGTCATTACCATATCATGAATTATTTAAGATTTTATAGGTTTTCAATTTTTTAAGTAGAATTTATTCCAGATGTTTTGTTCATGATATCCCTCAAAGTTTTATGCTTGGTCATATGTCCATGTGGAGATGGAGAGAGAATTCAGTGCAGCCAGCTGTAGTTTTTTTTGGGCATACTACTGTGGTGCTGGCAGTGAACAAAATCCTCTTTAATTTTGGCTGCTTGCCTATAATACTTCAGTAAAAGCAACAGTTATTGAATTTTGTTAGAGAAACAAACCTTTGCAAAGAAATTTCATCTGAATGGTTTTCTGAACTTAAGAAAACAAAACCTATCCTCAAGGCTGCAGAAATATCTAGCCTAACAAAGGGATGTGATGTTTTCTGCAGAATTGTGGCATGCCAAATCTTGTGATCGCCATAAAACAAGAGGATACTTCATGAATAACACATTGCAATGCAAATAAACTGTTTACTTCTAGCTTGTAGCCTGTTTTTGTACACACAAAAAAAAGTGAATTCAGGATGTCTAGACTATCAACAGGGAAAACAAGTATACTTTCATGTAGGATACAATTCTTGGGAGTTTAGTTTCTTAGTATTTTTGTCTGCTAAGGTGAGTGCTTTTTGGGGAGAAGAGGAAATGACATGAATGCAATAGGGGCAAAAGTTCAGCTATTCTTTCTCCACCAAAAGTAACTGATAGCTAAAACAGTAAGTGGTAGAAGAACCTCAGGATTTCTATAGCTAATGCTTTAAGTGAGCAATATATGCCATCCAAAGGAGGGAGAAGTAGTGCTGTATAAATTAATATTTATCTCTTTCATTTCACCATTAGACCAGTGTAGCAGAAATCTTAATAATGGTTCATTTTAAGTCATAAATATTCAGTAGTTTTCAGCACTGAAGCTCCAGATTTCAATACACTTTTAAAACAAAAGATATATTGAAATATGTAGAACAGTTACTAAATAGTCATGTAAAATGGTGCTGCTCCTCACAGAAGTATTTAACTGTTTACATTTTATATTTACAGAATGATTTATGTATAACTGACTTAAGTTTATGTATGAGTTAAACAATCATTCAGAATTTATTCCTTTGGAAAATGCAGATTTTTAGTGAAGCTAGGCTGTATAATTGATTGCCTTGTGTAGATGCATATTTTGTAGTGACTTAGAATGTGAAGAGGAATTCAAATTAGTCATGCTCACAAAAATGAGCATAAGAAATACAGAAGTCTTGCCAGGCACAGTGCATAAGTAAATAACATGACTGGCTATAAAGTTCATACAGGAATTACTGATACTCTTCAGTGTGGTTCCTTCCACTTTGTTGGGTTAAATAAGGATCTTTTTGAAGTTAGAATCAAAAGAGGAAAATTTGTCTTTGCAGTAAGTTTCAGGAAAATGTAAGTGATAGTAATGCTTTCAATATCTAACATGTCTTTAAAAAAAAAAAAAAAATACAGGGTACAAGGAGTGGTAATGTCTCAAAGATGACTAAATTGATAAACTGCACAGTTGTTTCCCTGGCCTGGCTAGACTGCTGGTAAGTGCTGTGTGTGTAATTTTGCTTTCCTCATTTGTACCGAATATTTCAATATTGCCTTTCTAAACACATTTGTTAAGGCAATTATTTTTACAGGATCCTGCCAAATTGTATATTACCTCAGAATAGGCAGGACATACTTGGATTCATCTCACACTGGAACATAGAAAATCTGCTCAATTTGAACAGAGACCAACAGAACAGTCTATTTTGTAATTTTTTATCAAAGTTGAAGCTGTGAATTAAGCCAAAATTTTTGGTCATACAACAGTACTACATTGTTATATAGGGTTAGCCCATCATAATGAAATTAAAGTTGACAAAATGAACTTCTGATACCTGTAAATGCTGTACTGTAAAGAACAGAATTGACAAATGTAATTGCAATTTCAATTGATTTTCGACCACTCTGGATTGCAGTGGTGACTGAAATATTTCAAAACTTAAAAAAAAAAAAAAAAAAAATGCTATAACTTTCCAGTATCCTAAAGAGAATTGATTTAATATGAATATTGAGTGAAAGCTACTTTCTTTTTTTCTTGCAACATAAACAGGCTGAGTCTAATTTTTTACTATAGCATGTTATTGATAGTAACTTCATTTTGATCATAATCTTGTAAGGAGAATTGAGCTGTTTTTTTCTTTTAAGATAGGGTTGATGAATGGCTGGTACTATGCACTGCAACCCATGCAGTTTGAAGTGAGCTATGTTTAAAGTGATTTTAAAGTGATTATTTCACTAAGGTCAGAGCTTTGGATGCTGGAACCTATAGTTCACTTCTGGCATCATCTTCATAGCAATGTTACTTTTTTTTTTTTTCTTAGTTGATTGCATTTTAGGCAAATTAAAGTGATGGTAAATTTAAAAGACAAGAAAATAAGATTCTCAGTAACCAAATTATCACAACAGTAGACTAGTCTTAACATCCCTTTTTATTTGTTGAAATGTAAAATGTTTTCAGAGATGATTGTACATTGCCACAGATAGCAAACAAATGGGTAGCTAGAGCTCAGCTCTTTTTGTCTATTGTTCTGTTGTTAGCTAGCATAGTATACTGTCTAATACACTGTACAATTTTAGTCATAAAGTATTATTAAGCTTTATTTTAGTATGTGATTCCATAATCTTCTCACAGCACTGGGCTTCAGTAAAGTGCATATAACTTTCCACTTCTAGGGCATTCCAATCCACTGGAGTTTGGTAGGGATTGAATTACAGTGAGCTGTGTCTAATTTCCGGTCAGGTGAGGTAAATGGTTGGACAGTAATAATAAGATTAATTCCCACCTTCTGTGATCAGAGCTGTGGCAGGCACCAAGGACAAAACAGCTCCTTTTCTTTTGTAGAAGAAGGTTGCTCGAGGTTTTAAATAGAGAATGAGAATGGAAAAGTTTCATACTGTCACTGTGTGACGGCTTTTGTTGAGACAAGACAGTGGGGTCAGAATGAAGATTTTTGTGTGTTAGTGCATGGGGAGAAGTTGGACTGCCAAAGCAATACCAACCAGTTGAACAACTGTAGACTAGCCAGACAATGCCCACTGGATATCAGGAAAAGGTTCTTCACAGAGAGGGTGGTCCAGCACTGGAAGAGGCTGCCAAGGGCAGCGGTCACAGCACCAAGCCTGACAAAGTTCAAAAAGTGTTTGGACAACACTCTTGGACACGTGGTCAGATTTTGGGGTGGTCCTTTGCAGAGCTGGGAGTTGAACTCGATGATCCTTGTGGGTCCTTCCCAACTCGGGCTATTCTATGATTCTGTGACTGACCAGGTCACCTCTGTTTCACTCAGTCTGCTAACCTGAATAGACATGGCACTTTTCCCTATGGAGATACAATACGGCTTGGGTTTTTGGTTTAGAAGAACCTTTCTATACTGTATGTATAGTAGTATTGTGCTGGATAAGAGTAAGTCTTCCTGCTCTCCACACACACACACACACACACACAAATTTAAGAGGATGTGGTGAGCTGTATTTGAGGCGGTTGTGGCTATAGCACCCTCTACTGCTTCAGTGTCCAAGTAAGTAGAACGTTACTGATGTGGGTTTGTTTTTGGTGGAAATTTGCTTCTCCGAACATAAAGGCTATTCAGTTAGAAAGCAGAAACTCAGCACCTTGACAGAGTGTTTGTATAAATATAAAGCGCCTGCATTAATATATATGGCATTCATCTCAACATTGCATAGAGAAAAAAAAAAAAAAAGAGCAAAAAGCTAGTATAGTTCCTACCCATCCAGTAATCCAAAGCCTATGACATTAAACGATCCTCAATTAAGATTATGGGGGAAATGGAAGAAGATGGTTCAGCTAACAATTGTTCCTACCATTTTGAGTTGCTAAAGGGAGTGAATTACTCTTTCTAGATATATTTTTATTTGCTGTTAACAGCAGCCTGTTCGTGTTGTTACATTTCATTTGCCTCTTAATGTTTTGGTTCATCTGTCCCTCCATATTTAGTTTGAGGACTGGAGTTGAAAGAGCTGTCTGCATTTTTTGGTAGGATTAGAAAGGATTTTAATGCAGATATGTGATGAGACTTTATTGCCTACCCAAGTTTTCAATTCATTTACTTTATTCTTAGTTAAGGGCACTGGATAAAAGAGATCTATATTTTAATTGATCTCTTTCACTCCCTTCTCCTCTTCCTTAGATTTCTCTGCATTACAGACGTTAGGAATCTGATAACATTGTTTCCACTTTTGCCATTAAAATTTTAAGCTAGGTTTTCTTGATCTACCTCACACAAACTGTCTACGTTTCTAAGTAAGCAAAGCTAACCCTTGCTATTGGAACTACACTGAATGTGAAATAGAAAAATAACACTTCCTTTAGAAAAATAAACCTATTGGCCAATGTTGAGACAATATCAGTAAGTATGTTTCTTATATATTTCACGTAATATGTTCATGTGTAATATATAGCTTGTGTACAATGATGTACATCTAGAATATTGTGTTAGCTGTAAATTGGTGATTTTATTATTGTAGTCTGGTTTTGTAGGTTAAAAATAGCTTACTAGTAATGTCAGCTCATCCTTTACATTTTACAAAAGGAATAATTCTTGGTAAGCTTTGCATACAGATGAATTACTTTTGTAGGCCCAATATCTAGTCTATTTTTGAGAGTTCTTTAACTTTTATTACTAAAGTTGAGAAAAAAACAACACCCTAATTATTGTGATCATTATTCCTGCCCCTTTTGAAGTATATTCCCAATTTTGTTTTGTCACGAGAAATATGAAGGGGAAGATACACCATTAAAAATATTGGGAAAACTGTAATTATTTCTTCCCTGCATTTGATACCTTTTTCTGCTTTTCATTTATTCCCTCCAAATAAGCTGTTGGTGGGGCATTACTGAGAACATTGGTTTTTTTAATCATTCATGCCATAGGTCATTACATGTGCACCACTGGAATGTATACATTGTTATCTAGTATGTTAATTGGTTATAATGATATTTTAAATAAAAAAGGAAAAAAAAAAAAAAAAAAGTTTGACCACTATGCATGTAGTGTTTCTTCATTGCTAGGATTTCACATCATGAATAAGACTGCAGCTGGAGTTGTGTTAGCATCAGTCTTCCCTGAGATCCCATCTGTTTGAAATGGTATTTAAGTCCTGTCTTGTGTGCAAGCTTACTTGTGGACAAAAGTGATGTTTCTTCCATATCTCCATTCTTGTGGGCTTTGGCTGTGCCACAGACTGAGAGCATCAAGTGTGTTTACAACTGTTGAGAATCCATTCTTACTTCTTTTATACCAGCTGTAGCCTGCCTTCTTTCCTGGAAATAAAGCTGCTGAGACCTGATGTGGTAAAAAGAGGTAAGCCATGGGCCTTGTAGTGTATGAAAGGAGGATACAGGGAATTTGCCTGTAGGAGAAATTTTTCTCAAAACTGAGTCCCAGATAAGGCTTAAGGGATCTGACTGTATGAAGAACTCTTACTGGAGAGCTAATTTGGGTGATGGGCCTGTTTCTTTCACTGGCACCACTGCAGTGCGGATAAATCCTAACACAATGGGTTTAATTACCTTCATTTCCAGCAGGCTCTGTGCATTGCTTTAAATGAAGAGGCAGGATGCTTTTGAGTTGTGTTTGGCTACATGTTGTTAGGTTTTCTTTGCGTCCTTGTTTTAAGGGAAAGGTACTAGGACCATGGGCAGTACAAAGCAGCCCATTCTGTTTCTCTGGACCAGCTATTCAGGAGGTGTTCTAGGAAAGTGGTGCGGCTCAGAGATGTTCTTTTTTATTTGCATCTGTTAGCACTAAGTGAGGCTGGTCCCAAGTAATTTATTAATATAGAGCGAGGTCTGAGTCTGAGCTCTGTCAGGGATTTGTGTGTAGGTGACTATTTTTGATCATCTTGGACAGTGGCTCTGGCTCAGAACTAAAGCTGAAACTCTGTAGTGCTGCTGGCTTGTACAGACTTCTTCGGTGAATGCAGGTAAGTCAATAAGCTAGCACTATTAATTTTCCTTTTCATATTAGAAATGCCATGGAGACCTACAGATTTTTTTTGTTGTTGTTCTGGAATATTTGACTTTTGATTTCTTTTTTTTTTTTCAAATATATGTTTGTGTTGGATTCCTTTCATTGATTATTTATTTATTTATTACATTTTTATTTTGGCTGCATAATATTGGAAGGGATGTTCCTGGCTGGGAAAATTATGCTAAAATTTAGGTGCCTGATGCCAGCAGCCTTTCTTCATGTCTTATTAGAACTAACAAACCCGTATCTTGTAAACTCTTGCTAAGGCTGGTATTTTAAATTGGAGGTGGGGGCTGGAATAACCTAGAAGCCTGTAAAATAAGGAGTGGTCTTATATCCATGAGGTAGACACATGAAGTGTACAGAAACAGGCATTACAGTTAGTAAAGCAAATATATTGTCCTCAAAAAGGACACAGTGATCCATGAGGTTTTGTCCAACATCACAAGTGTATTCCCATTTCTTGCATAATTGCTCATGAGAGGAAATTAACATAATGTGTCTGTTAACTTTGCTTTAGAGTTTATGTCCCATCATGGTGTGTCTTAGCATGAACTTAATAGTTTGCAACGTCTTGCAGCCTTCACTTACTGCAGAGGCTCATCTTCAAAATGACCTGAAATTTATTACTCATGAAGAAGAAAAATAGATGTTTCTGGAGCACAACAGTCGACTGAAAAAAAAAAAAAGGTTAGTTCCATTAATCACTTTGAGTGGATACAGTTTGATTTGTGAAACTGAAAACAGGAATGAATTTTATAGTGTCTGCCAGATTAATATCATGTAGAATGTTACATAGTTAACAGATGCTCTTACAGTGGAATGGAATAGGTGGGTTTGTTTCCCAGTCCAGCTATATATATATATATATATATATATATATATATGTTGCCTAGTATTCTGACTACCTAACGAATATTTAGAATTATTCATTTGATTTCACTGAGAGCTAGCCATGCAGTTTGTGTAGTGCTTCCCCTCTTTACCTCACATACCTGTTTTAGGCTCCCAGTCAGCATGGCTCAGTTTGTAGCGTTCCAGAACTAAAGCAAGTAGTCTGCACTTGGAACATCCAGGAGCTAATGCAGTACAAATAGTCTAAGGGATGGGGGCTGTCAGGAGGATGGATGTAATGAAAGGTACCCTTGTTGGGGGTAAAAATAAAAGGGTATTAAAGTAGTCTACTTGCTATTACTTTGGACTGAATGTCCCAGATAGTACAAGCTGTCGCTTTTTACCAGTCCTGATGCTCTACTTACAGAGAATTACTTACAGCTCAGTTCAGGCAATGCTCTAATACTGAGGTTTATTTTGTGAGGACTGTAATTGTACTCAGTGCTGCCTCAACTCCCTGTGCCGTTCCAGCTGAAAATCGTTGTTACAACAGGGGTTGCTACTCACATTATGCATCTTAATGCTGTTGTTTTAAACAAGCCCTTGTCTTCCTTGTAGACTCAGTTGTGTACCTGTAAGTTGTTGATCAGTTGTGATTAGTAATAACACCCTGGAAAGTTGTGATTATTAACACGAGGGTAAGGCTGCTGCTGGTGCCTGCAGGGGGCAGGCTGCTCCTGTTGAACAGTCAGGGTCGTGCCATGCTGCTTGACAGCAAGGGTAGTAAAGAACACAGTGCAGCTGGATATTCTGGAGAGAAGGGAAAATGTTTTGAAATAACTGAACTGCTTAGTTTTATTTGACCACTTTGTTTGACTTGCTATAACTAGGAAATATTAGGTAAATATGTTTTCTTTTTGCTCACTTTAAATGGTTTACATTTCTGTAGAAAGGAGAAGCACTATAGTGACAGAAAAAAGTAACGTCTATTAAAACATGGATATCTGTGAGATAAGGAGAAAGTAAAAGGTGTGCAATCTGCTGGAATTAAAAAAATAAATAAATAAAATAAATCCAAGGTTATTTCCAGATGATGAGTTATATTCTTCTTTAGTAAGAAAAATGGCAGATTCAGGTCATTTAAAGAAAAATAGTTAAAGCAAGCACTTTCACTACGGTCTGTACTTTTGTCTTAGCCAGTTCATATTGTGGTACTTTTCTGTTAAAAATCTTCCTCATGTGAGACTCCCAAGCTGCCTCAGCTGTCAAAGAGAGCAAATAATGTGGTGAGTGCTGGGGCTGGCAAGCAGAGCTCAAGATGAATCTAGTGATACAATTTCTGTGTGCAGGTTCTGCGTAGCTTAGAGTACTACAAATGTTATGCAGAACTTCTCAAGTAAGTCCCTTGAAGGGAAATGAGCACTGACAGCTAATTACTGGAAAATACAACTTCATTCTAATGATGTCTGTTCTTTTAGCAGAAGTAGTGAACTTTGGCTACTGGGTTGTTTGCAGTTCTCCTTCTGTCCCTTAATATCCTCATGAACTAACAAAAAAAATCAATTGGGCTCACAAGAGGTATGACAAACAATCTAGAAGTAAATTGTCCTGTGAAGGTTAAAGGTAGATGCCACCCTTTTCCAGCACTAACTGCGTCAATTTAGTTTTTTCTACCAAATTACCATAGATACTGCTATTAAGGTTTCATATATAAAAAACTGCATCAGTTGGATGTGTTTTGATGATAAGAATCTTTCTTTTCTTAACTTGATGTCTGATCAGTATATATCAGCTCTTTTTTTTTTTCCTTGCAGCTAATACCATTTTTGGCTCAAAATAAGAATAAGATAACTCGCCAAATGTGCATATTTAAAGTTCCATGGAGTTTATGTGGCTAATCTGACAGTTAATCACATACACTTTAATAAGTCATATTTTTATGAAGCAGTAGAACTGTTCAGTATCTAAGGGATAACTTTAGTGAATTGTCAGAATTTCTGGTATTTTCTGCTATTCTGTAGACATTGTTTTTCAAAGCATCTTGATAAAATAATGCCACTTCCAAGAATGAGAAATCTGAACAAACTTTATGAAGAGAGCGGGGAAGGAAAAAAAACCCTCATGTTAAATCCATATGCTAAATCACACTGAATGTGGTGACATCCTAGAACTGAGAACATCCCAAAAGCCCTTCTGGCCACCTCACCCACCTTGCACACCTTTCCATTGTCCTTGAACCAGCAAAAGGATGCTGCAAGCAAATCCAAAGATGGCAACGGTACAGCTACATAGAACAGTACCTTTTGACTCGTGGATAAAAAGTGTGCCCACTTTTTCCGGGTAAGCTGATATCTAAACTTCCAAGCATTATGTTTTGCAGTCTTTCTCCGGCTTGCCCAAGTACATACAACATGTAAAAACAACAGAATAAGAGTCACTGAGAGCACAATCACTGTAGAATTACTCATGATACATGAGTATACCATAACAAAATGTGCCTTTTCACTGGTTTTGCCAGAAATAGAATTTTCTATGCTGTACATAAGCTCATTCTATTTGGGGACTTTAGCACTTCGACTCCCAACAGTTAAACATCCTAATGTTGAAAAAAACTCTTCCATTTCCTTCTGCAGGAGGTGATTTCTCTTCTCGGCATCTTCGCGAGCACGTTCAGAATTCCGCAGCTTTATCTCCAGCATCGTGTATTTCTTTCGTTCTTGGTCCAGTTCTTCTTCTAGCCTAACCACTTGCTTCCTCAGGTCTGAACTTGTTTCTTCAATTCTTAAAACCAAAGTGGAGAAAGAGGGAAAAAAAAAAAAAAACAAAAAAAAAAAAAGAGAGCTTTTAAAGTGTCTTGATAAATACTGCTGATAGCTATAATAAATATAAGCCATTCAACTTAGAGCTAAAATATCTTCATTCTAAAAGGAAGTTTTAAATAAGGGCACTAACTGCCATTTTGTAGTTACTTAATGTTGAGTTTATAGGCAGGGACTCCTTGAAAGCTGGAGCTTACTCCATTCATGTCTTGAGAAAATAAGCTTAAGTACATCAAGTCTTACAAAATGCTTACATTTTTTGTGGACAGACTGAATGGCTGAGGCAACTCAACTCTTGAATCAGGTTGAGTTCAAATACAGAATTTGCAATATAAACTTCTAATGTCTGTTTTTATCTTGATACTGTGTTTCCCTGTAAGGGCATCCAGTACAGGGGAACATCCTTGAAGTCACTTAGGAATGAGGTCACAGTCCTTCCTCACCCTCCCTTTATGGTATTTCCTGTACAGTTTGTCACTGGCAAAGGAATGGGTGAGTAAAAGTTTTTCACACTTTACAATTTTTTTGCAAAAAATAACATTTTATATGAGGAAGACTCTGAAGAACAGACCTTAAATAGTTCATCTGTGCACAAAGCTCTAATGCAAGACTCAGAGCTTTTCTCTAAGGAGGTCAGAGAACAAGGTTCATGTTTTTGGATTTGAAACGAGCACAGAAGGGACATCACTTGCTGTCCTCCCAATCTTGTTTCCTAATTGCAAGACAGAGTAGTGCTGTTAATACAGGAGTAATATGTCCAGATGGAAATTTCTGATCATTAGAACAATCAGATTGTGATTTTAAAAATTAGGTTCTTCCTAGGAAAAGTGTCACCCTGTACTTTAAAAAAAAAAAAAAAAAATAGATGAGACATAATTTCAGTAGACAGTAATAATACCCATCTGTAAAAATGGAGTGCTTGGCTTCCCTCTGAAATGATGAATGGGATATTTTTACACAGGCTAAATGACACTCAAAAAGGACATGCTACAGTCCCCACAACATCAAAAAAGAACTGGACCTCAGAAGAACCTGAATTACATTCCGTGACCACCAAGAAGCAATTATTCAGATAATGCAATGCAATGTAGTCCCTTAAACTGTTCATTTACATGCAGCCTAGGATAGCGTTATCATCATCACAACTTTCACAACTTACAAAGTCACACACTTGAACACTGATCACGAAGTGCAGCAGACCAACAGCTGCATTGATGGGTGAACAGAAATGTGCAGAACATCTGGAAAGAACTGCCTGTCTTGGCAGACTTCTGTCACCCAGCTAAACTCTTCTGAAGCTAAGATGCATCATCCCCTGCTCCTCCTTACAACATTTTTGTTGTATCCTACAGCTCCGAGCTACCAAGTAAATGTTTGTACCTTGAAGTTTCAGGAGTCAGCTACAGCAGCCTAGACTAGCTGTCCATGCTCTGAACTACACAAGTTCACAGTACTTACAGAGTTTCTACATATACAATATAATAGTCCAATAGTCCGCTCCAAGATACTTCCAGTTTCTTAAGAGTCCCAGGTTGTAAACATGAATTACTGAAACTCAACAGAAAATGCCTGTCAATTATACTAACCTCGAGGGAGAAATGCTCTGGAACAGACTGGTTACAGGAAGGCCATAAAACTTGCCTCCCTCTGACTAAGAGAGAGAAAATGGGCAGTTGATAATGATAAATAGCAGCTTTTCCATCAACAAGTGTTCCTTACCTCTGCCCGAGGCAGGTACTGACGTTGCTTTCCCTCCACTTATGTATGTGCCAACAAAAAGCTCACACACCTTCATTAAAACATGCCCTGCTACACAGCCTGAGTTCTGCAAACCACACAAGCACATGTACAATTGTAAAGGAATTAATTATTACTTTTGGGGACTAAATTATCTTCAATAAAATAAAGCTAGTGAGACAGCCTGAAATTTTCCTGTTAAGCTGCTGCACTTCTTTACTCCAGTTAGCTCCCCTTTTTCCACAGGAGCAGACTTTTATATGCAGTCTCAAAAGGGACATATCTTTGCACATGTAAATTGCTGCAGTAGAAACATTGCAAGATTTTTGAGAGCTAAAAAGCTTGGCTTGAAATTCCTAGACTTGTCAGCAAAATGCTTAGGGCTGCAATCCTGAACAGCTGGAATCATCCTGTTTAATACAAAAAGGCAGCGATTACATCTCGCCTGATTTTAAGAAAATACTAGTTCATTAGGCATTTTCCTCTCAGCTACTTTGCCCTGCGAGAGCTGGCCAGTTTATAGGCTTCCCCTCCATTTATGGTGCTCTTCGTCCTTTTCCCACCGAAGGAGAAAAGCAGGTGTTAGCACTGAAATAGCCAAGAATGTGGCAGGAATGACAAACAGGGCTTCCTGGACATCCCTGACTGCTGAATGCCATTGGAACAGTGCTATCAATAAGAGCTGGGAAGCCATCTCTTCCCTCGGGCAGCAGGGTAAGATGCCCAGCTACACATTTCCAAGTTTGCAGCCCTGTCTCACTTCTGTTACTCTGTATCCCTGCAACAAGGCTTGCTAGGGCAGTCCTGCACAATTAAATAGAAGGCACCATTCTCACTACCATCCTCACTCACAGACCTTTTCCAACACACCATACTAACAACCAGTGGTGTTCTCACCAGCTCTTTGGGCTGGGACAGCTTTTCTCCCACTCTGATGCCCGCTCTAACTGAACTGTTACGTGGCCTGCTGTTCCTTCCAGCCCCAGCCACACACCAAGGCAACACAAGGCAGGAGGCAAAAAAGATGCAGAGGCTGACAAGCCACCACCATAGTACATTTTAAAATATAGCAGGAAGGTAACAAGTAAAATTCCTACCTTAACAGCTGGCCCACTGGTAGAGACCACAGTTCAGACTACAGCTTTCCAAAACACATTTTGAGAAATTACTTTAACAAGAAAAAAGATGCAAAAAGCTTAGCTTCAAGCTGTACTATACAGTCCCTACAAACAGTCGTGTACTTTTGGTACGATGTTTAGGAGACATGTACATGGTACCAGGGTTTTAATAATTTAGGGAGTATAACACTAACACCTTAACACAAAAAAAAAATGCTGAGAAGAAATCAGTTTCTAAGAAATGGGACTACAGCCTTTCTCTAATGCAACGCAATTGTACGGGTATGCAATTTGCATACGCCTGTACATTAAAACATACCTAATTCCTTTAAACAACCATACTTACTTCATGTGCATTCTTCCCTAAGTACTCATCTGAAAGTAATTCTATTAAGCACTTAAACTCATAAAAACTAATATACCAACTCAGACAAATTAATAAATATGACTCTTCCTATTTGTTCATAGTATTTTCTACTTCCTACAGCCCGTACTCTCACACTCACCTCTCCTGAAAACCTGAAAAACATCGGGGGGGGAAAAGAACCATGCAGTTCAGCACTCTGCTGTACAAGCAGCACCTTGCTGCTACTTTGAATCGGTGGCGTGCTGTGTGAGCAAACGACTGCTATGAGTACATCTAGAAATGCTGCTTTTGATTTTTTTTTTTTTTTTGATCAACACAAAATGGCTGCTGAAAAAGTTGTAACTGAGATGCAATCACAACAGCAACAAAAACAACAGAGAACAGTCAAAATCCATTTCCTGAACAAAGTTTCTCTTGGGAAAAATAGCAAAAACCCTTCAATTTCTGACTGATTTGACACAACTCTCAGCACATGCACAGACCAACAGAGTTCCCTGTAGAGGCCTGACCACCCTAGGTCCCATTCCCCCCCAAAACAGATGTTTGCCTCCCTGTTTCTCCCCAGACGCTGACAAAAAGCAGACTGTGGTTTTACCTGTGCTGTTCCAATTTCCACTGAAAACAGAATGAGCAATACTGGAATCCCCTATGTAATGGAAATCCTGTTTTTTGATCCTCTATTTTGTCAGAGAAAAAAGTACTCCCGGAACAGTGAGGAAAGACCAGATCCATATTTGTAGTCTCCCAAAGCCAAACTCCAGGTTTGAGAACCCAATAAACTTGGTAGCCCACACACACAAACAGGGGTAAGGATGATAAACAGTTCCGTGTCCTCCCCCAGACATTACCTTTTGATAGTGGTCTCGTACTCAGTCCTCTGTTTGCTCAGTTCTGTCTTTAGCTCCACCACCAAGCTCTGTAAGGCTCTAGAGCATTTGACAGAGTCTCTGGAAGCTGCAGCTGGGTTGCTCTGTTCGCTGCTACTGCTGCAAGCGTCAAACCTGTCGATGCTGTTCTCCAGGTCTGCAGTCTTGACCTCACTCTGAGACAGCGAGCCCTGAGTTATCCACTCGGTCTGGAGAGAGCTTAAAGCCGAAGAGTCACTGGCCCGACAGGCTGGGCAGCTGCTGACCGAGTCCACCACGGAGATCTCGCACGATGATGTCGACCACGTGGTGCTGGCCATGCTGTGTGTGCTAAGGGAGAGGCTGGATGAAGGGACGTTGTCATAAGTAGAGAGTCTTTGGGAAGAACACGAGTCTTTAACTCGTTCCCCAGAGGCTGTCCGGCGGTGGCCTCGGAGCGAGTACAGTCCATTCATCAGCCAGTTCCCACTGGAAGAAAGGTTGGGGATATCTAAGGATGAGCTGCCCAGCTTTGGACTCACAGACCGTGCTCCCGGCTGGCGGAAGGAGTATTTCCATGGAGGCAGCGTCTGCACTCTTTTGCTGGGGCTGGTGGCAGGCTGAGTCAATTTGCCGCTCCGCTCTGGAAAGGTGCTTTTCACCACGGGTCCAGGGGTGGCCTCTGGTGCCACAGCATTGCCAGAGGGCAAATCGGCAGGGCTGGTAACGCAGCTTTCTGACCTGTCCTCCCTGTCCTCCTCGGAGATCCACTCCACAGTGTTGCGGGGACGCACGGGTCTGATTTCCAGCTGGCTCCCTGGCACATCTGCCTGAGGAACAGCAAAGATTCGGCCCTGCTCACTTATCAGCACTGTCATCAGGTGCTGCACCAAGGAGGTGCCTGTGGGAAGGAAACAAAGGCAAAAATTCAATGAGACGTGGCAGACCTGATGTGCTCACTCCCTGTCTGTGAGATGCTGTGTGAGCTCCTTGTGAGGCTGGCATGTGCAAGTGTGTGCAGCCGACTAGTGTACAAGTGACCAGTAGCAATGATTAATAAATGGGTTTGTTTAAGTACACTCATGAGGAGAACAGAGGACGACACCTGGAGAACAGGGCACATCTGTTCCACCCCATGGCATGGGGTTCAGACACAGCACCGATTTCACCATGGGGATCCACACAGGACAGCACAGCTCTGTGCAGAGATGCATGCTGCGTCCTAAACACACTGATGCGGTAGTTGGGATGGAGCACCTTTCTGTCTGGATTCCAAAACTAGCATGTTTCTGCTGACTTGGTTATCTACATTGCACGTACATTCACAGTCTAAACAGGCCCAGAGCTAGTGTTCACTAAAGAACCAAAATTTCAGCCTAGGTGTTCTGCTGCACTCCTGCTATATAGGGAAACCTGGAGAGAGAATGAAACCTGTATGACACATATAGCTGCATGCAAGGCGGAGAAGATACGTTTGGTACCATCACTATCTGGAGACTGGTGTTCACTTCCAGTCCTAGTAAAGCATTCAGCAATTTGAAATGAAACCATACTCATGAGGAAACATGTTGAAATACAAGATGCAAGGAAATTAGACTTCAAATATCCGTTGAAGTGTGCCATGTAAAGGCAGCTTCTCAGACATTTGCTGGGAAAGAACAGCAGAGCCCAGCAGGATTATAGAACGCTCTGATGACATCTTTACTGATATAGAAAATGAAAACAAGGAAAAAAGGGTTCTGCTAGGTTTCTAATCATTAAAGACCCAAAAGAAACATTAAGTATTAAGGTAGAAGATAAATATAGGTCACAGCCTAAAGAAACCAAGCATACGTTTTTTAAGATAGGATAGCAAAACCAAAAACGTGTTGCAGGAACACAGGAATGAGTAAACCTTGAAAACTGGAACATAAGGTGCCACAGGGAGCTAGTCTACTGGAACAAAGTTTCCTGAAAGAGGCATGGGTGCAGCTACCTCACTGCAGACAACAGCCAGCAGTTTCTCAATGTGACTGACTTGATTAAAAGAGGAGTTTCTCATTGTATTCAAACATAAAAAAGTAGAAAGCATACAGCAAGAAATGAGTTGTCACTGCTTTTCAGTACTGTAGGCCATTACAGACTAACAGAGAATACCTCTTACCAAGCCTAATAAAAATATTTTCTACAAAAGAGAAAAACCTTAAAGAGAGCAAATATATCATCATTCTATGTTTACTTACCATCTGAACTAAAGAATAAGACTAACATTCAGGGGTCTAGAATAAGGACCTGAGCATAATAATGAAGTCTCAGCCTGGCAGCAAGAGGTATTAAGCTCACCTACTGCTTGCATTTCATGTCTGTGGATGTGCAAGAAAATACACCTCTCTGGAGATAAGGTCATGCCTAACAATGTAGCTGTCAAACTTCAGATATTTCTATTTTAAATTAATGGTTTACCTTTGGAGAGATGCAATTAAAGTGCTTTTTGTTAAGAACTGGCAGCAGTCTTTCTTTGTATTTATTATCCCTATTACTGTGAAGCTACAGAAATTTTATTAGGAGTCTTTCCATTGCTCCATTATTCCTATTTAACCAATCTTCTACCCTCTCCTCACATTAAAGCAAGACATTCCTAGTGCTGTTACATTTGGTTTTACTGATTAAGTCTAAAAATCCAGCCATTGGATCCCAATTTCTCTACAGTCCAGGTGTCTGTTAATACAGGATTAATTCTAGGTCAGGCCGCCCCTACTGTCTTTATGAGGACTAGGAGAGGCCATGGGGCCACAGCATCTGTGACATCTGTGTACCTACAGACAGTACAAGCACCTTTGCCATCAGCTGAACCGTACAATGAAATGCCTTGGGTGAGCTGCCAAGCCCTCCATCTGTACCAGCAAAACAAAAGGAACATCGCTGGCCAAGACTCTGTGAGTCTTGCCCACCACCAGCCAACCAGCCACAACGAGCAGTCACAGCATCACACAGTGGAGAGGGGCTCCAGCTTTCCACACCTTTATGCCCCTGAATAGCCCAGCATCTGCTCCTGCACTCCCTTTTTTTTTTTTTGTCCCCCTCACATTTCGCTAAGGCACTGCTGCTGCTGCACAGGCATGGTCATACTGCACTGTGAAGGATTTCCACCGCACTGAACGCGACAGGAGCTGTCCCCTACAGCCCACAAGCAGTGCCAGGGCTGATTTTGGGCATGTGGGCACAGCATCCCCCATCTGTGCCTAATGCCAGATGAATCCATCAATTCTTTCTACAGGATTGCAAGGATCCCACACAACTTGCTGCAGAGGCCCTGCCAAAGCTCACAAGCTGTGCTCCACTGAACGTGCAAGAGGCTGTGCCCCAGCCCCCAGCCCTGGTGTCAGCCAGACAGAGATCCTGCCCTGGGCATTTGGTGACCCCTATGGAGGTAGATAATTTTCAAGCTTCAGATTTTTACATATTTATCAGAAGAAAGGAGAATTCATACCTGCGACCAAGTCCTAGTTGTCTGGTGCAGTGAGGTTGAGCAGAGTCCCAAGCTAGGGCAGTGCAGAAATAACTACAGACTATGAGATTTTATTTTTTTTAGTCTTTTTTTTTTTTTTTTTTTTTTTTTTTAAGAAAGCAGTATTGGGTTACCCCTCACTGCATGTCTCATCCCATTGTTTCACTTCCTCTTCCTCTGGAATCCAACTATTCCTGCAGTCTAGCACAAGAAAGATGCAATGACCAAACAATTGCAGCAAAACCCGATTACAACAGTCTAGTTTTCTACCTTATCTGAACCCTAAACAGATAAAAGCTGTCACCTCAAAAGAACACACTTCACAGCAAATATACCCACAGCAACTCTATAGTTAGTCAGGGCCTAGGAACACACTTCTGTTCCAGGCTCGGTTTTCATTTTTTTCCTTTTAAACTCAGGAAACCAATATACATGCAATCATCTGAGCTATGAATGGAGTATTTTTTATTTTCTAACACAGTGTAAAAACATCTGAATTTACCAGTGATTTTTCACTTATTCCTTGGGTTCTGTGAAGATCTGATCCATACACAGTCTCCTTGGAAGATGACACTCCTAAGACACCTACCTGTAGCCCCTGTAGCACAGTAAGAACTGCAGTACCTCCTTCATTGTGCACTGGGGGTCCCTTGCAGGGAGCTAAATGCACCAAAATGCACCAATGCTAAACAACAGTAGTCTGGTACTTAACATGGTCCTTCTGAAGAACATTTCATTTTAGCAGTAGGTTCAGACAGCAGTAGGCTTCACACAACAACTTGCAACAGGGCAGAGACATCTCCGTGTAGTGGAGAGATGCTCCCACACCAGTGGCAAGTGGGATAGCAGCGGCCACACTGGTACATCCACTCACAGGCACCGATAAAAGGGATTGCTTGACTTGTTGGTGACTGTGCGACAGTCAACAAGTGACACAACTTCCAACGGCTTTATGACTTTCAGCATATTCCTGCAGCCCCAAAACACAGATGCTGTGTTGCCTAAACAACAGGAGTACCTACCCTCCATCATGGTCACGGGATCTTCCATTTTGGGTCGTAGTATATTTGGTCCAAATACTGTAGCCAGGTTCTGGACACTCATCTTGTTAATGCTGGAGTGAGCCTGAACTTCATCAAGGAACCTTGAAAAGCCCCCCCAGAAAAATCATAGGAGGAGAGGAATATAAAGTAAGTCACTTCTCATACTTGTAGACATTCTGGGATAGGAACAGTTTTGTCCCATGCTTACACAACCCGAGTATCTAAAATGCTCCTATGGACTAACCACAGCTCAGATAATCAATAACAATCCCCAGGTTCCTTGTTTGAGGCAGGACAGGATGGCTTCTGCCAAAGGCACTTCTGGGTATGAAAATACAGGTTTTCATATTTTTATGGGAATTTTCCAGTTATACAGAGTGGTTTCTGTCAGCTTTTACCTAGAGATGTAATAGACGTAAAAAGACATTTCACTTCTCTCCTCATCCTAGAGTTAAGCAGTCTATGGAAAGAGCTTTATTTCCTGAATCTGACAAAATACAGATAAAGAGCTTTCTGTGACTGCATCAGCTGGGCAAACATCAACACATTAAAAAGACTCTATGCAAGCCAAAGATAGCACACAAAGAAATGCAGACAGACTGGCTATCCATATGCATAAGCTGGAAATCAGCAGAAAGTTTCTAACAGTTCATTTTGTAATTTGGAACAGCCTCCCAATTGGAACTGTAGCCAGCTGTAACAAACACCGAAATAGCCTGCAATTAGCCTAGTTATGAAAAGGACCATAGGACATGGAACCGCACAAGAGCTGGAAACATGTCTCGGTGGCCTCAGAGGTGAACAGTCTTGCTCGACCTATACTCTGTTTCCTAAACTATTGCTCATTTTGGGGTGATTAGAGGGGTTTTGGCAGTCAAAATGTTTCCTCGTTATTCTGTACTGCTTGGTTGGCAAATTTTTGAATGCTTCTGCTTGCAGTCTGACTTTTGTAGGAACTCCCATTTTTTATGTGGCTTCCACTGT
Organism: Nettapus auritus; assembly: GCA_011076525.1. NCBI lineage: Eukaryota > Metazoa > Chordata > Aves > Anseriformes > Anatidae > Nettapus > Nettapus auritus. The sequence continues at coordinate 18,350,373 of CM021770.1, forward strand.
GCTGAGGCCCAAGAGAACTCTCAGTTCTCTTCTGTAAGTCAGAAGCAAAATCTACTTGCCTTTCCTTTCCCCAGTTCTTCACTTAGAAACATGTATATTCCCTTGCCTCAGACACTCACTGTGGTGCTCAGATACTAATACAAATGACTATAGAAGCACGAAGGAAGGCACAATAATTTTTTCAAAGCATTCAAAGCACATTTCAGAAATGCTGAAATGCATCCATACCCTTAGGAAAGGCTTGGTATCTCCTGAACAAGGCACAGGCTTCATGTCAGTGTTTTTGTCTACTCCCTGCTGCAGACGTGCAAATCCCACTAATGATAAAGAGACTTGGAGTCTACCACACAGACCACAATACAAGGTGAAGTTTGTCACACTGTATTTGGGTTAACAGTCCATTCCAGCTCCCAAACCATTCCATCCCACTTGGAACAGGTAGACTCCCTGTACTCCAAGCCACTCCCATCCCTACTCCCAAATCAGAGCTGAGGTCAGACTGGCAATTCTGACTATCTACTACTCAGCTTGTGTTATAAATACTCCAAACGTGCAGTGCCTGGAACTACTGCCTTTCTTTATTGGTCTTTAAGTGCTTCTGAAACAGACAATACAATGTATTTGCATCATTGATGCCTGCTGCCAGGGCTGTGGTGACAGCAATTTGCTTGGCTGATGCTCTTGGTTAAACCAGGCAGGCTGCACATCCACCTCCATATATTTTTTATAGGAGCATTAAGTTATGTGTAAGTGGTGTTTGAACATTCGAACTTCCAGAGTAAACGATTTGTACATGTGATTGAGCCTCACAAAACTTAGTGACTTTTCCAAGTGTTAATTCATTTCACTTACTTGCATATGTATTTCAGGAGGTTGTAGTTGGCTTGGGGCAAATTCTTCACCTGTTTAACCAGTTCCTGGGTACCCTGAGGGACACAAAAAGCAAGAAAGGAGAACTATTGATATAAATAATGCAAAGCAGATGTGACTCTTTCAGTGCTACAAAGTCCTCTTTCTAGAGTCAAAACCATGAGCATGATAGCACAATGAGGCTTTTGTTTTTGATTTTAAAAAAGGCATCATCCACTTTGTTGTTCCTTACCTCTCAGGTGGGAGCACGAGTCCCACTCCCAAGTTTAACAACCCCAGACATAATGGCTGTGAGCACAAGGGACCTGGCTCAGTTTTGCTTCCCGCCGAGCTCCTGCTTCCCTTGATGCAGGGGCGGTACCTGACCCTGCTTCAGAAAGTGCCCCAGGTCTGGTGCAGAAGACTGATGCAGAAACTCTGACAGCATCAAAACACTGTCACTTGCACTTCTAAATCTTGCAAATACCAAATATGCCACAGAATTATTTGATGCCATTACAAAGGTCATTGGACCAAGCTCCCCTACCCTCCCTATCTCTCCCTATCTACTGTATGGCTGCACAACCTCCCCCAGCCTGAAAGAGGTACCGGTGTGTCCTTTGGTTCAGAGATGGAAAACTAAGGCAAGGGAGACATAAGGAATCCTTGCAAATGACATCTACCTAGAACAGAACCAGGAGTCATCCAGACTGATTCCTCTGTCCTAGCATGCACAGGTGCTCTTGAAGAAGACACAAATATCGTTGTGAAGATTTATTGCCTTCCTGTAAGCAGAGGCTGAGGTGTGAGGAAAATGATTCACTGCTTTGATGGGATTAGAACCAGTGGTCCCAGCAAGAGAGATCTACTACATACAGTATCCAAACATTAGAGTGCCAAGACAGCTCTATATAGGAGAGAACTTTATATAGGATTGCTACGGGTACAAAAAGCAGCAGAAATTATCCCAGAGGTGCATCATTGCCAGGATCTTTCCCCAGACTGAATGTTAGCTGGATTTTTTTCTTTAAAATTCCAGAAAAAAAAAAAAAAAAGCAGCTGGGCTGTCTAGAACAAAAGGAAAACCACCCACTCTGCAAACCACTAAGTCAGCACGCTTTTTCCCCAAACACAGGAAAACAAACAAACAAACAAAAAACAAAACAAAACAAACAAAAAAACACACACACACAAAAACCACCCTTTTGTCCAAAAGAAAAGGGCTGCAGAATTCTTGAAGTTAAATCACAGACCAGAATACTGAAACCCCAACAGCCAGGACTTGACTCAGTTCTCCAAATCAGTATAAATCATCTTGTCAACTTTAAAGGTTAATGTCAAAACCTTCAGCTAGGGAAGCCTGCTAGTCTTTGAAGTCTGCTAACAGGTAGCGGTATAAAGGTACCAGGCAACATGCCTCTTCTGCACCCAGCCTACCTGAAACTTTGAGGCACTGAGTGTGCTACAAACACGTTGCTGTAAGGCTGAGCTGAGCAGAAGAGAAACTTTCTTTAAAAAGCTAACAACATTCCAATTCCACTACCTCCTTTTTAATTACTCCTATTTGCAGCCATTCTGAGCTGTGACACACTTCCTCATAAACTTTCTGTCTTTCCATTAAAATGTAAGATGAGAGATCTGCTTGAGGAATGACTTAGAGCCCTGAAGCTACTTAAAGCATATAATGAAAATCTATGACTCAGAAGGCTATTGTCCTGCGCAGTACCACTATCACTTACTTGTTCCTTTCAATGAAGTTACCCTGGACTCTAGCTTACTTTTTGAGACAACTAAACTTTCTGTGCAAAGATATATATCCAAACACATTTGTGAAGAGTGATAGCTGCTAACTAATGAGAGAAGACTGCTAACTAATGATGGAGAAATTTCAGAAGCAGTCGATTCAAAGCCAGAGAAGTGTGTTTGGACTTTCATTTCAAACCTTCCTCTGTTTTTTAGGGAATGTAAGGGAAGGGATTCTGTTGGCCTGAATATCCTTCAACTAATAAAAACCTGAAACTAAAAAAAAAAGACAATTCTTAGAAGTGGTAAGTCCTTTTAAATTCCTCAGGTTAAAAATCATGCCAGTTTAATAGAGACAACAATGGAGACAATAATAAAAGACTGGTTGCTTTTGAAAATCTCAATCCCCTTTCTTGAACTTCTGAAAACATTTGAATCAAGGGAAGCTGCTATTGATGTAAAGGTTAAGGTCAGTTTTTCAGATCATCCAGCTTTCAAGTGAGGAGTTTGAGCTAGACACAGTTGAGATAACAAACTTCTCTCTTGACTTTTACTCTGTAACTAGTTTATTTCAAATACAGAAAACAGAATGACATTTGGCACTGTATTTCAAGTGCTCTGAATTAAAATATTGCAGCTTCTCTGGATGCAAGAGAGGACTTTGGAACTGAAAATGCAGGCAGTTGTGAACATCTGGAAACATAATCTAACAGTACTGGGCCCTATCTGAAAGAAAAGATGGTTCTAAAAAATCATCACCATGCTCTGTCACAAGACATCACAACAACGGGATTACACAGAGAAGGTCATTAGGTTCATCAAGGCATGAGCACTTGCCAGGTTTCAAGAAAAATAGGAAAGCTCCGTCTCCTGCTGCAGGCATCTCAGGAAGTGAGCGGCGCTGCCCCAGGCCTGTACCCACCAGCCCCCGACCAACAGATGCCAAAGGCTGAGCACAGAAACACCACAGCAAGAGCGTAAAGAAAAATGCAAGCTAACAAACGCTGCATTGCTAACAACTAGTACAGCACAGCTCATGCTTTGGGTGCAGCTGAAAAGGCAACAGAGGCACTGCTCTGACACTCATCATTACAGCACTCTGCAGTAACAGCTCTTACCTCCTTGAAAACACTCCTCTATGTCTAATTTACCACAGATGCATGCTTTCCAAGGAGCGGCCCCAAACCCAAGGATTTTGCAATGCATGTAACATTGCAAACTAACAGGGAGTTTCTAGCCAGGCTGAAAACTAACTATGCTTCTGATGTTCTCCCAGATTCAGCTCCCTCTTTAAAATCTCAAAGCCATGTGCTCAGCCCGCTGAACTGCTGTGCTGTGTGCATCTCTAGAACATAGGCAGCAGTGAAGGCTAAAATACCATGTCAAGTCAGTCTGACTCAAATTTGAGTTTTAGAGATTTGAAGATCCTTCATTCATTCTTAAATCCTTCCTCAAAACCACCTGGGATCTGAATCAAATCTTTTTCAATGCTACATCCCTGCTGAGATACCCAGAGGCCTCAGCACAACTCCAGGACTTAAGTTTCTGTTTGCATTCCAGCACCAGAGATCGGTTGGGTGCAGAACAAAGACGAACAGCAGTCAATGAAATATAATGGAAGCTTGGGACAATGCCAGAGTATTTTTTGATGCAGATGGAAATTAGGCCAATCAAGGATCTATCTAGGTTCACAATGTAGCAGCACAGCAGCACAAAGTACCAACTGTTTTATCTGAATGGCTATTTTGCCCTAAGTAATACCATTTTTATTTTGGGGGTGGGGGGCTGCAACTATAGAAAATATTTGAGTCTAAATGTCTCATTCAAAACCTCCATATGGAAAATTAAAACAAAATATCACTTCAAATTCAAACAATAGTTTGCATTTTGTTTTTGTTGTCGTCATTTTTGTTTTCCCCAAAATGAAATATTTGACACTGAAATTTTCTGAATTTCAATGAAACCACATTTTTCAACAGGGGGACTTTCCAGGTGGGAGGTGATTCAAGCCCTACTGGCTGGGGATGACTGCTCCACGTGCTCCCGCGCACGTACAGCCTCTCCGCCCTTGGTGTGTGCACTCCACCTTCCTTTCCAAAAAACGTAAACAGCCCTTGTTGAGGTTCCAGATTTTCCTGACCAAACAAATGGTTGTTTACAACAGCAGCTTAACAAGGCAACTTGTGCTATCAGCAGTACTGTATTTTGCAAGCTTTCACTTCAGCTCTCCAGTGCTCCTCACCTCCTTTCTAATCCAAAGAGAATAATGCACTACAAGTTGTTTCAGTCTGGTCATGCTCCCACAAAACCAACACAGATGCTGCTTCCCAAACTGCTGCAGCCTGTGCAGGCAGAATCAGACAAACTGCACAGCTAATAAGCTGAGCAATGATATACAATTATGTTTGCCCAACTTGGCACTGTCTCTGCTCTTGTGTAATAGTGCTTAATGGATCCAAAACTTCCCACTCTATGACCAAAATGAAACCAGCTCCACTGCCTTAGAAATGCTGCTGTTTCTGGTGAGATCAGCCATTCAGCTGTCTGGAGCATAGCACCCTGCAGAGATGACCGAGGGGCCTGTTAACAAGGCTGAACACGAGCAAGTCTTAGAGCTAGCAGGCACACACCTGTATCTATTAAGAAACACCCCCAGTGCACTGACACTGATGTAGCTGTGTCCAGGACACAAACACATGTCCATGTGTGGCACTACACTGTGTCACGCACAGTTACTTGCTTTCTCAGAGGTGACTAGAGAACAGCTTGTGTGAGTGCAGATAGTAGTAAACTTGCTTTTTGCCCATACAAAGCTGACGTTAACAGATATGCTGTATTTGATGCATGCAAACAATCTTCTTATGGGCATCACCAAGGACTGGATTGCCCCAGAGCGATCTGCCACTTCAATGAAAGGTAAACCCCAGGCTCTCAGTAAAGAGCAGTTTTTACAGTCCCCACCAGACAAAGATGTAAGCACGCCCTTGAGGCCACATACAGAAAAGGGACAGAACTGCAGGCTGTGACTTACAAGCCCTCAGGCCTTCGCTTCTTTAGCTGACATAAGTAATAAGGCTTACAACTTTAAACCCCTGTTTAGAAGGTGGCACGGTTCCACCCACATTAGACCAGATCCAACGTGCCTTTGCAATCAGCAAAGAGCTCAGGCACCACCACACAGGGAGCAATATGGACGGAACAGATCAATCAGTCGTATCGTAAATTATCCTGCTCCTCCCAAGCAGTGAATCAAAGTTTCCATGATTGCCACAGACCTGGAGGTTTTTGTCAGCCCCTTCCCTTGCCTGGAAGCTAAACAGAGGAACATCACAGGAAAATTCTGGCAAAGTATTCACAGAGCATGATTTCTGCCATTGTGGAATAGTATCGTATTCTGCCCTTCACAGGGTAGTGTCTGTCCTTTACAAAATTCAAAGACTGTCACACTGATCAACATCTCATCCACCAACAACTTTGGGATGCAGAACACGCTGTTCCAATATACGGCATTGAAAACACAGAAAAAGGGAGTGACTTCAATAAAACTTCTCATGAGTCAGCAGCAAGGCTGGGAAAGGAACCCAGATTTCCTACCTTACATCTCTTACTAATTATGCTACAGAACAGCATTGTTCAGAAGAAAGAAGCACCAGGCTACAAGACTGACTTCAAAACAACTCCCACTTCAAGCAGGACCCTGTGATATTAATACCCAGTTCACAGCTTCAGGAAAATTCAAGCAAAGTTTCCCAGAACTTCATCAACTTTAAATTAGGACTGAAAGTGATGAGAAGGAAGCTGTACTACACTGAGTCTTGGGAATGACCTTCAAAGTAGGAGGCAGATTAGAAGGACCACTGACCTCTCCCTCATCTTTTGAGAGTAGCTGTCCACAAGAAAGAAAGTCTTCATATTTGGCAAAGGGGATGACAGGCTCTGGCAGCTCTCGGAGGTAAAGCTTCAGGAGGGACGCCACAGTGTGAACATCCGTGTTGCTGCAATAGAGAAGAAGGAAGGAAATTTAGAAACCTGTGCTACCCCAAAGCCTGACACCTGGGGGGATGGATCAAGGTCCTTCTTAGGAACAGGGACAAAGTAGGCACATGAAGGGGTGTACTTCTGCCACATATCTGTATGAGGCAGGAGGCTCTACCTGGAAACTGGGAGAAACTCCTGCTCTGTCAAGATAAGAGTGTATCTCAGGCCATACAAGGGATACTCCTGCAGTATTGCTGAGGGTAGGGTGGTGCTATGGTTCCTCAGTCCATGTGGATCAGGAAGGTAAGCAATACAGTCCAGGCAAGCACACAGCGATCACGCAGCACTGACAAAAGTGCTCTGCATCCTCATGCAATCAAACATTACCTCTGATCCTCTCACTGATCCCTCCTACCTGATACTCTCCCCAGCTGGCACCCGCACATGCGATGGGCCAAGCCTTCAGAAAAAAAAAACAGAAGATGCTGTATTTCCCCAGGTCCTTTACTGCCATTTGGCATGGCTGCCCAGCTTCTGGGTCACATCTCCTCCCCCAGGCTGGGCTACCTGGTACTACCTAGCCCATCTATTATGTTCGGATATCAGTTTTTCCTTTCTCTCCCACTCCAGGAGCTTCTTTTTCCTCTTCTCTATCCTTTGCTTTAAGTTGGGGTTGAGGTATTACATCCCATAGTGAAGATGCACCGGTTTTCCCTTTCCATTTCCTATCCAACTTTCGGTTTATGACAATACCTCACCCATCTGTACAGCTTTGTTAATCTTTGCAGATGACCTCCTCAAAGGTTTTGTCCACTGGAAATCTGAACAGACCATGCCACAGGCTCCCCACGACCCACCACTGCCCTGACATTCTTTAAAGGAATTTGGGAAAAAACACATCAGTAAACAAGAGAGCCTCAAATCCTCACCTCTATCTAAAAGCTCAGTATGTTTACAAACAGGTTTCTGAAATGTAATCAGCTCTGCCAAATACTTTGCCTTTTGCTACTGCAAAAGACAGGTACAAGGGGCTCAGCAAGGCTCTGGGCTCCTTACAAGATACAAACCACAGGAGACGACAGCTCTGCTCAGCAAGCAGAGCAGTAGTGAGGTTATCTGCATTCACGGCGTGGAAAGGTAAATTGAGGAGTCTCAATTTACATCCCTATGTACTGACTCTCAAACCTTCCTGAATCAAGCAAAAAAAAAAAAAGATTAAGTTTCTTTTGTCTTGTTGGCACAGAAGCCTAAACATCGCTGCTACCCAAGAATGACAGGAAGTCACAATACATTGTTAGGACCACCTAGATGTTGTGATGAACAACTAGCAGTTTCTCAGCACATATTTGGAAAAGACTATCCATCCCGTGTGATACAGTGCATTCACAGCCATCTCAGTTTAACATACCTGAGCTACAAGGCGACTCTTCAGTTCCTAGCCCACTAGAAATATCACAATCCTTTTTTCTACAAATTTTCATCTTATCATTGTTTCACTTCAGTTACTAAATTACCTCAACCTCCAACTGAAGTTGATTTTGTGGTCAAGCCAGTTGTAAAGAGGTTTTTCACCCATGGATTTCTAAGTCTAATAACTTATCTCTCAGAGCAGCCCCTCCACAGACAAAGTACGCAGAGACTCACACTTCTACTATATTCTGATAAGACACTCTGAATTTAATTTTCTTGAGGAACTCCATCCTTGTTATTTTACTGAAGCTTGCCAATAATTTTCAAGCTGTTAGGAAGGTAGAGGGAAAGACAGGGAAGCATACTGGTATTAAAAACACAGATAAAATAAAACAGGAAGAATTACCAGAGGGAGCTGCCAGTAGGTTAATATGTACACATATTTGACCACTTGCTACTAATTTTGATGGCATTCCTATTCAACAACTCTGTCATCTTTGAGAATACCAGAATTTTACATAGTGGGTTTTTTTTTTTTTTTTTTTCAGTTGATTACAAATGCTTCACAAATGAGGTCAGTACCCTTATTCTTTTAGCATGAATTTTCAGGCATAGATGGTGAATATGACTATCCCTCAGTAGCAGAGCCCAGACTACAGCCTCAGATCCACTTGCTGGAGCTTACTGTTTTACCACCAAGGCCATGTGAAATTCAGCCAAAATGTCAGTGACATGGACGTGCAGTAGGAGCAGACTGCTGTAGGTGCTTCCAAAATAGCATCTTGACCTTTCATAAAAACCTGTATCTGCATTTAAAACTGGAAACCCAAGCCTTTTAAAATTAGTTATTTTAACTATCAGTCACTGCAGACAGCCACTGTGGGGCAGGGGGGCTCTAGCATTTGGAAGATGAAGCAATGCTGAGCTCTTTGCAGACGCAAAAGACATTTAAAAGCACCGCCTGCCACTAGGAGAAAAAAAAAAAAAAAAGGAGAAAAAAAAAGGGGGGGAAAAGGGGGGGGTATTCCTTCATTGCCCCTGATTCAGATACAAGAATATAGATTTCATACTTGCAGAAAATATCTGCTGCTGCCTACTTGTTCTAGGTCATACATGGACAACTTCAGTTACACAGAGAAAATTATGCTTGCTAGGAGAGGCACTTCACTTGACCAGGAACTGGCTCTCTCGTCCATTTGTGTGTATTGATGTCAAAGATCAGAGAGCTGAGCCTGCAAGTTGCAGTGGTCACAGGGGCTTCATGAGGAAATCAGAGCAGAAAGGCAGCAAGTGGGGGGCACCCTCAACTGTCACCATGCCTGGTCTAATTTGGGTTAGTTACCTTAGGTTAGAACCTTGAGTTATCAGATGTCATACCAACGACCCAAAAGGCAGGCATCCCTTCACAGAGCACTTCACTGCTCCCATTAAAGGCAAAACTTATCACTGATCTATTTTACCAATTCAATGTCCAAGGTTCTTTCTGCTTTAAAAATCCTGGGGGTAGGCTTGGCTTACCTTCTTTACAATGATGTTAATATGGATTAGACTAAGGTAAGATATGAAAGCGAAAGTGCTGTTTCTAATCGATTCCATCTGTAGATGCTCCTGTTCCAGAGTGTGTTCCAAAACAACTCTGTTCACTTCCACATGAATTAAGACAATTCTAATTCTGAACCAGAACATCCAGATATTTAGTTCAAAATCATAGATTTTGTTTAAGAAAAGATGAAGTGAGACAATCTGGCAATTTTAAACTATTTTTTTTCAGGAAAATATCTCTAAATATTTGACACTTCCATTTAGGGAGCTAATATTAACTGTGGTTAAGAATCAAAGAAAGGAGGATGGGTGGCCTGGGAAGCTGAGGAAAGGGAAGAATTAGAAGAATGTTCACAATAAACTCAAAGGATATTCTTCCCAGGATGAGAGCAAACAGTGCTGCCCATGTGGGAGAGCGCTAATTCTTCCTGCAGCAGTAGGTAGGGACAGTATGGGCAACATTGAAACTGACTGGCAGGTCCGGGGGGAAAGTGATCCCCTAGGTTAATATGCTGGCAATATACTAGAGGCTGCCACTGTCACCTGGGAAATCCTTCCTAGAGAGTTTCAGCAAGAAATGAATCCTCATCTCCAAGTAAAGATCCCAGATCTGATCCCACTCCTGGACCTGTAATAGAGATTGGGCCAGATCTATGCAGTGGCCTTGGATCCAAACACCCCTGGAGTTCAAGGACTCTGACGGGGTTGAGTCCATTTCTCAAAGGACTGTTCAGGACAGCACACTGCTGACTATCACGCTGGGTAGCACGAGGATATAAGAGAGGGAAGGAAACGTTAGTTACAGAGGATGGACAGGATTTGGCTGCAAGGCGCTGAGAGCATCCACCCTCCTGATGATTTGACTACCCAGGCTCAGGGCCAAGGCAGAGATAGTGCAGCTGAGAGCTGCCCCCATTCCTTGCTGACCTTAGACAGAGCTGACACTTCCCGTGGGAGCCAACATTAAGCTGAACCTCCACTGTTTATCCTGCGTCTGAGCTACAGCTCCCGCTGCCTCACAGCCACAGCTGTGCCTGGTCACAGACCCTGTTGATCTGGATGTGCACACTGACTCAAGGACGATTTCCCAGCCTGACCTCAGACCTGCCTTGTCACTACAGACTTGCCTGCTGATTGCCAGTGTTCCTCAGCCTGGTTACTGTCATGGGGCCTGTCTTGCTCACCTGGCTCATGTACAGTGGGACTGGACTCTGGGTGCCAAGGCCATTGCCTCTGCCAGCCTTGTCACTGCACTTGGCTCCCTGCTCACCTTCCCTTGCAGAGCAGCTGGCTCTTACTGCTCCTCCTGACACTGGCATGGCCAGTAGGACCAAAAGGTAGCTACAGTTTCTCTGTACCACACAAGGAGTGATTACAGCAATGTATTTACAAGGGGAAGAAAAATGTGAAATTGCCATTTTTATTTCAGAAACATTTGGCTCAAGTTTTATTGAAAATTCAAAACAGAACACAGATGTCCCTAAGTTATATTCAGTTTTGAAATGTTCCATCTCAGTTGCTGAAATTCTTGACCAAAAAAATTCATTTTGGTCAAGAATTCTTCTGGTGTCAGAAAATACTTGGCTATGACTTGCTGACTAACTCTATATGACCAACACACAAAACAGCAAGGGAAGATTTTTTTTTTTTTTTTCTGGGATCCCCACAGCTGTTGACTATGCTACACCCAAATCCAGCAATGCATTTCAATATGTACTTATGCTGACACTGACACACTGGAGTAGCCCCATCTTGACCAATGGGCCCAATTTATCCCCCTGCTCAAGTACTGAACTGAACGAAGGCCTCAATACACAACACCATGCTGGAGAAAGCCTCAGCAGCACTCTGAATGAACAGCATGAAGGCATGGAAATAACATGTTCCTAGGATAGCCATTATCAGGCTATTCCTGCCAAACTACATGCCCCGGGTAAACCAGCCTGAATTTGCTGATGTAAACTCACCTGTCAAAGAGGGGCTTCTCTCCACAGTCAAAAGAATCCTGCAGATCTTTGACAAGGTTGGCTTGGCCAGGCATCCGAAAGAGCCCCTCCTCTGTAAGACCTCGCTCCCGAATAAAATCCACACACTGTTCCACCAGCAGGGGGGCCAAGCGCTGGCCATACTTCCTCTCGTACTGTACGGTGTCTTCTAAACGCTGTCCAAAGATCCCTGCCAACAGAGAGCAAGACAGACGTTCAGGTGTTAGCTGAAGCTCTTTGTGAGCTATTGCTCAGGACACACAATGAGGGAGACTGTTTCTTTCACGACTGCCCAGCCTCTGTAAGTGCTCTGGAATCCCTTGGACAATGCTGAGCACCACATACCAAGCAGTTTTGCTCCGCTCTGTCATGGCAGCAGGGGTTACTTGATGTGATTACAAAGCAATCTGTGCAAAACCAGGAAGAAATTCCTTGTCCCAGAGTATAATTCCAGGGATACCCATCTCAGTGAAGCTCACAAACAGATTAGAAACTAGAACTAGTAAAACCTTTACTTTGAAAGAAAACCCGTATTTACAATAATAAAGATAAGTCACTCCTATGCTTCAGGGCATGCTCTCCTGCCAGGAGAAGGAGGGAATTTCCTTTAAGACTCTTCATAGCCCTCCAGCTCTGATACTGTAATGCAGTTGTGTAGGCTGGAGTGTAAGAAAGGTTTCTCTGACTGCGGATACATAATAAACTGGCAGGGAACAGAAATTGGGCTTTGGTATCCTTCTTGCATGTTTCATCCCAGGAAATGAAACTGATGTCAGTGCAAGATTTGTTTCACTGAGGATTCAGCAGGGTTGGACTGAATACAGAATGCAGGTGTGGTTTGGTGTGACATCTGAATCCAGATCATGGTTGAGAAAGCAAAATCTCCATGGCCTGTTCATCCTGGCCTCTCTGCATAGGCTGCCCACAGGTGGACCCACCAGCAGCTCTCAGTGTATCGCTGCACACACAGGAACAAGACAGGTAACAGGAGCTGCCAGGTACTGTGCAAGTGCCTCAGCTGTGAAAAACTGGGCAGGACCACGCGTCCTGTCTAACCTCCTTCATGGTATTTTGTTGGTGACCATTTCTCCCCCTTTCTCAGAACTGAATGTTTGATCCTGGGCCACAGCCCAATGCAACCAAGGTCCTTCAGCTTTAGTTACAGCAAGCTTGGATAAGCCCCCAAACTATGCAACTTAGAGACAAAAAAAAAAAAAAAAAAAAAAAAAAAAAAAGCCCATATCCTAATATCAATCTCTGAGCCAGGCTTCCTCCCACCAAACCCATCTATTGCCCCAAAATAATACATGGTATTCACTCTCCAAGATGGAAGACACATAGGCTTAGGGAAGTCAGGCTATGAAGATGCAGAACAATTAGAGGACAGCAGCCTTGTTTTCTCAAAGCTCTCCTCCTTGTAGAGGAGACAGCCCTGACACCCAAAGAGTCCAACTAAAGAAAGACAGGGAAAGTGGCAAATGCCCTGCACTCCCCCAGGTATAGAGCAGAACTCATGTTTTTCCAGAAGCCCACGTTCTGGTGTTCTAGGCTGACCCAGAGCAAGGACAGAGGGAGGCAGTGTCAGACACATATGTAAACTCATACCCAGAACAACTGCATGCATCATCTCCACTTGTAGTGTGAAGCTTTGTTTGCTTTTCCCTAGCCTTGACTGGCTTGGGGCCAGCAACAAGCCCTCACAGTTAGGTCAGTTTTTGCTGAGGTGAAGAAAAGACCCTTAAGCCACTGCCAGGATGAAAGACTTCTCCCAGCCCAGCTCTCTTGGCTGCCTCCCACCTTGGTTTGGCAGCCCCATTCCAGCCCAACTTCAATTGCAGATATGTTTTCTCTTTCCCTTAACCCTGAACCATAATTTTCCAGAGAAGCACTAGAAAAGGTCCCCAGGCGTTACCAGACGAAGTATTTCTCCCAAGCCAAGTCTGTTGGTAACTCCAACTTTCCCTTTGCAGCCCCTGTCACACTGCAGACACATGCTTCTTTTTTCCCTGTCCGATCCTTAATATTTTTGCTAAGCCATAGACAAGGACCCCCAGCCACTGTGCAGAAGAAAGATTGCTCCCAGTCCACATCTCTTGGCAAAAAGATATTAGGGTTAGGGTTTAGACAGAGAAAGCACAGAGCTGCAGTTAGAGTGGGGCTGGAAAGGGGCAGCCAAAAGCAACTGGGGATGCTGGGAAAGCTGCCCTTGGAAAAACCATGCAGTGTCTCCATAGCTTTGTCTGTGGCTTAGAAGAGGAAATTAGTGTTAGGGTTAGGGTTCAGAGAAGGAGCAAGCTAAGAGCTATCTTTGGAGTAAGGCTGGAAAGGGACTATCAAAGGCACTTTGGATCCCCTGGCAGTCCTGGCCTTGCAGAAATGCAAGATGCCTTCCAGGCATCTGCTGCAGGTCTTGACAAAGTGTCTTTCAGGAAAATTACCATGAGGGTTCTCCCAGCCACGCAGGCAGGAGACACACAGATTCACCCACTTCAGTCCCTCATGGCAAAACAGGGCTGACTGAGGAGGCGACGTACTGCTAGCTCTATAAAACTCATCTCATTTCAGAAGAGTTTGTAAAACTGAAGAAGTTAAATGTCCCTGGAACCACCAGACAAGATGGCATTGCTGGTCTGGACAGAGACTGCCCCGCTTTGCAAGGAAAAGCTAACGTGGAGCCAGTCGCACACAGCCTCATCTGCTGGCTCCTCAAGGCACAGGCCTGGTTTCAATCACAGGGCCTGTAGCTCAGGCTGAACTTGGCAGCGTTTCACTCCATTTGATGATCCTGCTGGAAGACATTAAAGTCTTTCTCTTCATTCAGAAGAAGAGGAGCCAGTGCCATCCGGTCACAAGCCCAGACAGGGGTAGGCTGGAAATAAAGCCAAAAGCTCCTAGCAAGGGTTAACTTTCCTTGTTGTACCCTTATCTACAGCTAGGCCCTTTTGTTTGGTTTGAGAGCAGGAAAAAGAAAAAAAAAAAAAAAAAAAAAAAAGTGAGCCTGAGACCACATCCTGAATCTCAGAAAGATTCAAGAGATACTAAAAAAATTGGCTAGCAGAGCTCCAGGATTTCTTTCCTCTACTCCAACAAGCTGTCTCTGTTCTTTAAAGATTTAGGTGGCTCTTTGTAGAAAAAGCAAGCCAGGAATGATGTACTAAGACACAGACAGGCTTTCTGTCCTGGCCTGAATAGCTCACCCACCAGCTCCAGGCATACAAAGCCTATACATTCAACTATGCTGTCTGGACATGCTGTGGGCAGGAAAATATATGCTCCCAGCTTCATTTTTCCTCATCAGAGCTCTGATTTCAACCAAAATAAACTAAAAGGCAGAGATAATAAAGTCAGCACTTGAGCAGATTTTCTTTACAGAGAGGACTGAGGACACCATACGTGCTTAAAGAGGGAAAAGTCCAGACACACCTACATCAGCTGTATGTACAGGTTAGTACACACGTTAAAAGATGTGCAGGAAGATAATCAGCACACACCTGGATGCTGCTGTACGGCAGTATATACACCCGCGCATGCAACTGGTGCCTCACAGACAGGCAGTTTATGGATGCAAAGGTTGTGTACGTGCTCACCTGCACAGGTAAGAGTCTGCTTTTACCTTCCCACATTCATGCTTAGGCTCCCACTTATCTGTCCCTCTCACACATGAAAGCACTGAGAAAAAATCATGGGCAGACATTCAGAAACACATACGCTTTCACAGCACTGCGCACACACAAACCTGCAGCTCTCCCTTCCCCTTCCCCGGCCCACCCAAGCACACCCCGTGAATGACTGCAGTAGCACCAGAGAACTGAGTTCAAGGCTAGGAGCTGTGGAAGCCCCCAAATGCAGCCCCGGACAACTGAACAGCCCAGCCAGACAAAGCACACAAAAATGAGGAATGAAAGGGAAGCGACAGATAATCAGGAATCAACACAAATCTGATTAACTAACTCACCCAAGGTCACACAAATGAGTCTGTGGCAGAACCTGGTGTCTTCTAACCCCATTCCCCACAAAGACCAACCTCCATATACTGGGGCATGACTGCTCTCATCCACCTATGTATTCATTTAAATAATCTGTGTAAAAACAAGCACAAACACACTTCCCCCGAAACATCTTCAGTTCTAGCTTGGCATTCAGTAGTATTTTTGGGCATAGGCTGGGTCCTTCCCACTCCTTCCCCTTTATAAAGACAGCTGCTTTATTTAGATGTGTAGCCTCTGTCTGAGGCTAAGCTCAAATATCTGCTTTTCTTCTAGGAAAAGAAAACCATAACAAATCTAAACTCTGGAAAATCATCTCATACCTCTCGTTCTTGTGCAGCACTCTGCTACATGACAGGCGCTGAGCTTCAAGCAGAAACCAGGCAGCGTCAGACAGCAGGAGCGGCAGAGAAAGAAAGTCCTGACTTCAGGCATCAGACACATTCTGAGTCCCAGCACTGGCAGCTTTCCATTCACCCAGTGCTACAGAGCAGAGAGCAGCCGATCTGCCCTGGGAGATAATCTCAGCAGCACATCTGGTCTTAGCTCCACAACTCGGCATTAATTATGACTTGTGCAGAAAGCATTTGAAATATCCAATGAGATGCAGAGCTCCCCGGCTCCCTCCACAAGGGGAAGGAGAGAGGAGAAAGACAGGCAGGTAGGGTCTTGCCCACCCTCGAAGCTGCCGCCAATATAAACAGCACCTAAGTATGGGTCACAAGTTTTAACAAAGGCATCCCCCATCGGCTCTGTAATATATTCATGCTCTAATTACTTGTCAGATCTATTCTAGATAGCTGGAAAAGCTGAGCAACAGTTGCTGTCTGCATGCCACTCTCTGGATCCCTTCCTGACACAGGCAGCATTAGCTGTGCTGCAGGCAACCCGATGCCATGGTCTGGCCTTTGAGCTGCTTGCAAAGCACCAGAAGCAGCCTTGTGCTGGAGGGGAACAGCCCCGCTCAGCCTCAGCATGCTCTGAGGGCATCTCCCAGCTCTGGGACACGCTGTGAAATTTTACACAGCTTAGGACAAGCTGCAGTCTTTGACCTAGTGCAGCTTTTTTGTGCTTAAAGCCTCTGCGTTAGCCCTTCACAGAGAAGTTGCCTGATGACAAACAGCTCAGCTGAGTAAGTGGTAGGGGAAGGAACTTAAAGCTCTTTACATGCAAGTCACCCCCACGACTTACCTGCGGGAAAACGTTCACCCCCTCAGGTCCTGCTCCGAGGTTAAGTGGCCTGCAGTTCAGAAAAATGCCTATCACACTATGACCCATGCAGTTACACTGAGGTCAGCCCTCTATCCCATTTACAAAATGCACTCCCGTGACTAAAGGCACGCAGCAGTCACCGCCCAGAACCTTTGCACCTACCTTCTGGGGAATTTTATGGAGTTTGGCTAGCTACGTCTACCTCTGCAGAAAATAAATAAATGTATACACACATTTATTTCTCTTTGCAGCTGCTCATTTGCTTCTACTATTAAAATATCACATCTGTGGCTGCTGTAGAGACCACACTCATCTGAATTTACTGGCTTACCACTTGTTTAACTACACCGTGACTGAGCTTAAACACACCACAGAGGGGATATTGACCCAGTGGTCAAGTGCTGAGATTCCAGTCACTGGGACGGTGCTGTCATGCAACTTGGGAAACTCAGAGTTTCTATCAAACTGTCTCTAAATCCTCAAAAACTCCTGAAAAAGTGTCTGTCTCACTTCAGGTAAAGGCAATACCAGGATCAAAAGCCTCAGTTCTTGAATAGCAAGGTAGTATGGTATTCCTTAGGTATTCAAGGTATAACCTGAATAACAAGGTATTTCACAACTTGACACCAGAAGCCCAGACAAAACACTAGACAATACCTATAACCCACTAAAGAACACTTGGTAAGCAATGGAGATACTTAAATAAAAGGTAAAAATTAGATCCTGGGTATTCTTCACACTTTTATTGTCCTCTCTTCCCCTGTGGTGAGCACAGCAAGCTGCAGGTTAGGGAGAGTCTGGCTGCACTGCTAACCAGCGAGCAGGACCAATCCCCTGTTGAATAGCTGAGACACCATCCGGATTTTTGGCACTTGTCCCTGGAATGATGCCTCAAAATGTGTCACCGCTGCTAATAACATTATGGAGCCTGGGACTCAAAGTTTGGGATGGGAGCCCAGGAGATAGCAAATGCAGACTTTTATTCTCCCGTTCACTTCTCCATTTCTGTTTTCCATCTCTCAAAACTCAAGAACAAAGAAGGCATCCAATAAAATGGGAAGTCAGCTTGTTTAACATGGATACTGTTGTACCTGAAGTGTAATTAACCTGTGAAATTCACAGCTTCTCTGAAGCCAAGGGCACAGCATGACTCAAAGCATGATTAGACATCAGCATGGCATGTAAGAATATCCTGAGTTGTATGAGACATGATGAAGATGATGTAAACTCTTCTCCAAAGAAAGAGCCTTGGTGAGAGAAAAAGGTCGAAGGAACACACGCTTGCTCATGTGAGCACCACAACCAAAGCAGGAAAGGGCAGCTGCTTTGGTATGGTTCCCTGCAGATGGTCACTCTGCAGCTATAGGTGTCCTGTGAGAAGAATGTAACATGGCACAATACAGCTACACACCACCGTTATCACTTTACCTCCTGATACCAAACAATTCTCAATCCCTTACAAAGCCCTACTTAGACTACAGAATATTATGAGACTGGAATAAAAATCACTTTCTCTCACTCTACATATAAATAGATACATATAAACATATCTGTAATTTATATTCAGTGTTGTGAATTTCTAGTCGACTTGGATCCTGCTTACTGTTACATTTCGTAAAAATGAAATCCAAGATTCTCATGTAATCACCAGATTGCAGGAGCCGCAGGCTGCAGAAATATACCTGACTCTGCAAGAACAGCAATAAAATCCAGAGAAATGGCCACACTGCAAATAAACTGCTAAACTGCCATCACAATTGTCATCTGGAGATCTCTGCATACACATGTGCCAGGGAGAAAAGGGGTTATGGAGACTGAACTCCCTCTTTCCCCCTTGGTATGAGGCTGTTTGACTGTAGGGAAGGTTACTGCTGGCCTGCTCTTACTTTCCGAAAGAAAAATTTTGGTTTGTAAGACTGTTTAGCAAGTAAATGTCACATGAACTTCCTGCTTGGGAGCTGTAGACATTTTCTTCCCTGGTGTCATCATGTGGAGAAAGTGTTAGCAGTGCTCTCACAAGCCTGCACCACCACAGTCATTCTGTTGCAGGTAGGGGATCAGTGAGCAAGTATCCTGCCTCTGCATGTCACTACAAGCCTTGAGACTGGCTGGGAAGTTCACTACAGCTCAGACAACCTGAAATCCAGGCATATCTCAGCCTTGGCATCTAACTCAGGTCAAATTCAGTCTTGAATCTGGTTGCAACAGATGGGAATGGCGAACCTGCATGAACTCAGAAAATATTTCTTCCCCCTTCTCTGGTTGTGAACAACCTTGCTGGCTCACGCAGCTCTAGCAAGTGCCCATAGGCTGTATTTTTAAACATTGGCTTACATGTAGTATTAGCTAATATACATATATACTCAAGCAGATCTGGGGGAACTCAGATCTAGGACATTGGTTTGCCCATTTGAACAGAAAGGACCAAGTAGCGAAGTTCAACTCAGAGCTCAAGTTCCTTGATTTTCAGGTAAGTTGAGCCTTACACAGACTTGTTCCCTTGCCCAGGCAAACACTGGCATGTGAGCACCTCCTTGTACCTGTTGAAAGCTGGCAGTGAAACAGCTACAGGTGATCAGTCACAGGATCAGCCAGCAGGAAAGCCTCAAGCAGTAAGGATGCCCCTTGTACAGAAAATTTCCCTTCCAGCTTTTTCCCTCTCCAAACACTTTGGACAGATCTTTATGTGAATAAAATGACTCCTTCATGTCCTTTCTCTCCCCTGCTCTGGGCTGGGGTTTCAACATTTACTGGTACAATTAAATCTTTTGAAAATAAACAGGCTTCTGCTTATTGACTGATAAAGCAGATCATCCTGGGTTGAAAAGTTAGCAAACAGCAATGTTCGTCCCTGTCTCACAACAGATTCAATCTAACCTGTGCATGGTGTTCTCCCATCCCTCTAAAATGTCAGGAAAGGAACCAACTGTGCAGCGCTGTAAATTACCCTGCAGTGGACTCTGCCCAGTTTATACTCTAAACTGAGATTATAACTGTTTGCTCACAGAGAAACGACGATAAACAGACCTAAACATCACTTAACCACAGCATTCTGAATCCAGAGCCAAACCCTTGTGTTTATTGGTCTATTTCTCTCTAAACAAAGGCAAGAAGGATTAAGAGAACAAAACATCAAGAGCTAGAAAAAATGCCTTTTAGCAAGCAGCAATCTGGGCAAACATGCCCTGGAAAACTTATTTCTCCCCACAACATAAGAACATCTTTTACAGAGCCTTTTACTCACTGACTCTCGCACACGCCTGCCTACGTGTAACAGACAGATTCCACAGACCTGAAGGAAACTGTCTGTAGGAAGCATCTGACTGGCAGAACTTCTCTTCCAAGTGCTCTGCATAGTGATTTCCCCACTTCATGGAAAAGTTTTACAAAAATTCTGAGTGTCAGTAAGTCCAAGATAGTTATGATATAGTATAATTACTGCTGCCAGAGTTTCATCACTAGAGAAGGACTAAAACTCCTGCTGTGGGTCTAAATGCAAGGATCCCTGAGCCTGCATCCTGCCATTGATCCTTGCCTCTGGTACAGAACAAAATGAGCCACCCAGACTTTTGACCATCTTAGAACCTGGCAGGGCCAGTGATCTTGGCTCACCACTGAAATTTAGAACACCAGCCCCACTAATACATTCAGCACACTGAGCGGGTTTATGTCCTCAGGCCGTTCCGTATCCCAAGCCTGAGAAGCTGATATCCTAAACACAATCAGACACTGAGATGACAACAGGATCAACACTGATCACCTAACCATGTCACATGGGCATGGTTATCCAAATCAGACTTCATCATAAATACCTCTGTCAGCCTGTAACCTGCAACTGTAAAACTCACTACTAGGTAAATCGTATATGGAGTCACTTCATTGCTTCCTCCAACTCAATGAATGATGAAATCTATTAGTTAATTCCCACATATCTATCCAACTAAAATTCTCAGTTAATATAAAGCATAAGTTTTTCCTTTACCACTCAAACATAAGGTCATGGTCCAAGCTCTAGCCACAGCTGAACTCAACTGTCTGTGCTTGGGGAGGGGATGGCACTTAGCTCCAATTCATAGAACATTTCAGTAAATCTGCCAACTTTTCAGGAACACCTCAAGCAGAGGCCAAGGGCTTAATGTTCTTTTCCCCAAGCTGCAACTCAGAAGGTAGGAAGGGGAAATTGCAAGGCTGATTACCTGATGATAGAGAAGAAGAACACTGTGCAGGGCAGAAGAGTAACCTTTAGAAAGGAAATGGGAGAAGATAGGGTGAATTTATTTGTTCTTGGTTCCTAAATGGTTAAAACTGCAACTTGCAAGGAGCAGATTACCCTTCCCCTTCAGTAAGTATAGATTCTCATAACATTCATCAAAGGAATAATACAGAGAAATTAAAATACTTGCCTGCAAGCTGAGAAACACCACAGGAACATGTTTGTCCCATTAATCATACGCTGCCAGGACGTGCAGTGAGAACCATCAGTGCTTTAAGCCTGTCAGCTTTCAAACACAAAGCATGAATCTAATGATTACAGGAACGACCTCACTGAGAAACCACCAGTGCAGCAGGAGGCACTGGCCAGACCAGGTTCTGCAAGCAGCAGTCACCACAACGTAACAAGGCACAGCCACTATTATCTTTTCTTGGCACTTACTAGTTGAAGGGGACAACAGTCAGCTACTGAAGAAGAAAGCACAGGCATCACCATATTTTGCCAAAAGCAGGATTGCTCTCATCAATACAAGGTATGTGTGAAGTTAATGACTACATTCAGATGTCTTTGATAGCCCAGGTGGACTTATCTCCTATGAACTCATCTAATGCTATTTTGAACCCATTTATTATTTTTGTTTCCACAACATCTTTTACATTACAACATTGTAACAATGAGTTTAATAATTTGTACCCTGCATGAAAAACATCTTTACTTTGTTTAAACCTTATGACTGTGCCCTGTTCAAATCCTCCTTACGTTTGTAATTTTATCCATCGTAGCTACCTGCAATCATCTCTTCTCCAAGATCCTTTTCAAAGCCTTTTCAAAGTCTTTTTTTTTTTTTTTTTTTTTTTTTTTTTTTTTTTTTTTTCCTCTCCTGAGGGAAGGCCTTGAAGTTGGATGGATTTTACATCTTAATCAGTTACACAGCCTCCAGGGTATAAGACCAATTCCAATTGAAAATTCTTCCCTGAGCAGAGCAGAAGGATCACCTCACTCAGTCTGCTAGCAACACACATCCTAATGCAGCCCAAGAACCTGTTGGCTTTATCTGCCACAAGGGTGCATTGCTGGCTCGTGTTCATCTTGTTGCCCATCAGCATCCCAGGTGCTTTTCTACAAAGCTGTTTTCCAGTCAGTCAACCCAGAGTGTGCTGGTGCCTGGTTATTCCTCATTGTGTCCTCTGAAAGATTATTGAATGGCCTTACACATCAGCCAGTTCCCTCAGCACTCATGGATGCATCTCATCAGGTCCTACTGACTCGTATACACCAATTTTCTTTAAATGTTCCCTAACCCAAACATTCTCTACTGAGGAGAAAGCTTCCTTATTCCAGACTGTTCCACTGGCCAGGAGCTGCTGATGGCAAATCTTACCAGTAAAGCCTGAGGTGAAGAAGGCATTTGAGTACCTTAGCCTTTTTGATGTCCTTTGTCATCAGGTTTCCCATCTCTTCCAGTGATGGGCCCACATTTTTCCTTGTCTTCATTTTGGTGCTGAAGAAACCTTTCTTGTTGCCAGATGCATCCCTCACCATGTGGGCTTTAGCTTTCCTAAGTCCGTTCCTGCATGTTCAGATAGTTTCTCTATATTCCTTAGGTCACCTGTCCCTGTTCTCACTTCTTCTATGATTTTATGCTTCCCTTTTAAGTTTGAGCTTTGTTAGGAGCTTATTGTTCATACATGCAGGCATTGTACTACCTTTGCTTGATTTCCTGCACATCATTGTGGACTGTTCTTGAGCTTGAAGGATATAATCCTTGAAAATCAAACAGCTCTGCTGGACCCTTCTTTTCTCCAGAACCATATCCCATGGGACTCTTCCAAGCACATCCCTGAAAAGGCAGTCTGCTCCCCTGAAGTCCGGGGCTGTGATTCTACTATCTGCCTTGCTGAATGATGCCTTCAGAGTGGCTCTTTTACAGACAGCATGACCTCAGGCAAGTTATTTCATTGCTCAATACCTCAAATTCCTCCTTTACAAAAAATGAGGACAACAGCCTTTCCCTACCTCAAGGCTGTGTAATGGTGATAGAACACATTGGGCATAAAGCAGCAATAAAAGCCCCAGATACACCTGATGAGTAAGTCAGAAAAAAATTAACTTAATCAGATCTCTGAAACAGATGTTAGAATTCATATTTTAAAACCTCTCTGTTACAAGCAGTTCAGACAGCAAGACACACTCCCAGCTCTGCTCTGTGTCTCAGTTTCTATATCCACAAGTGCAACCCCTGTCTTTAACACCTCTGCCTGGGGTAACGCTACCCAGCAACTCCTCACAGAAGATTCGTGCATCCCCTTGTCCAGACATCTGAACTCGTAACCCCCATCATCCTTCTCTTCCTCTCCCCTTGGTTGGGCCCATCTCCCAGCATGAGCCAACACTGAAGAGCAAACACTGATAAGCTGCATCAGGCGCCAGCTGTCTCTGTGCAGAGATAACAGCACATATCAGGCACAACAAACACCCAGTGCCACTCCCCACACACCTGTGGGAGCCTGCACCCTGCCACCAAGTGAAGGGGCTCCTCAAAGCCCAGGCAAGAATCTGTCTCAAGGCTGCCACTTTTGTGAAGCCCTCTAATAAGATAGAGAGTGGAAACTTGTTCTCAGTCTTCACACTGAGCAGACAACAGAACTCACCTCCGTGCTTTTCAGTTCTTTGGTATCTTAGCATCTTAAATTCGCTAATTTAGTTCTATTCTCATGATGGTATTACTGGAAAATCCCCATTGTCCACATAGAGACATTAAACCCCACACTCCCAAGTCTTAGTGTAATATCCTAGCTCCTGCAGAGTCTAGCATCCTTGTGGACATGCATCTAATAACAACATCTGACCCTTCAAAACAGTCATTTTGCTTTCATGCAGATGGTATCTGAAAAACATTTACTCATGTAAAACAGGATCCCTAATTAGGCCTATGTAGGACTATCCCTCTATTACCCATAATGACTTAGAGACTTAGAGATGTGCATTAAATTACACCTCAGAGTCTCCTCTGGTTCTCAGCTCTCCCCTGGTACAAGATATGGTCTGCACAGGGCCCTGATTGCCAGCAAGAACATCCTCTACACTATTTCTCTGGCAGAAAAGAAAGAATTCACATATCAAGCTTTACCTATCTGGAGGAGCAGACTGGAATTAATGACAGTAGAGTCCCCAGTGGACATTTCTTCAGAGCCCTCCAGTTAAAAAGTTATTATTTCTCAGAATTATTCCTCCTCAGAAGAGAAACTGCTCATAGAACTCCAGAATAATTACATTGTCACAAGCTCTCCTTGTTTGCCTAAGGGAAGCACAGCCCTTCCAACTGCTTTACCTCTTCTCCAGCAGAAGGAACTGATGAAAGCTTGGGATAAGGAGGAGGAGGAATTAGGATAAAGGAATGGAGAAAGGAGCTGTGACATGCATTTCTGGCAGAGGAGCAAGGAACTGCTCATGGCAAGAAAGGATAAGTAAACAGAAGGAAACAAACACAAACACAGCACAAGATTAACAGAAAATGATTCTGTCCCATGCCATGCCGGTCATGTGCCGAGCTACAAGAGAGAATGTTACACCTCATGGCTTTCAGCTCAGGCACTGAAAAACTCAGCTTTTGTACCCTGTGGCCCCAAATGCAGTCCCAGACACATTATTTTTTTAGATCTTATGCAAGACAATAATGAAGAAGGCATGAAATCTAAGAGGTAAACAGATGACAAAGGACCTCCTTAAAGTAGCTGTTTTTCTTCAGGCTAGAGGTATGGCCCCATTACAGATTTACAGAGCGAGGAAAGACCCTCTTCTCCATGTTACTGTTCCCAGTATTTTCCACATATCCAATTTCAGAGGATGTTGGCAGGCTCACTCCCTCCCAAGCTTGTGTCCGGGAAGCACAAGGCTTCCACATCAGAAAACAGCCAGGGAACAACACAGCTGTAGGGCACAAAGGGACTGTCCAGATAAACTTTTAGTGGTGAAAACTCAGCAAAATCTGTTCCTTGTGGAGTTAAGAAGGATCAGAGGAAACAGTTTTAAGCACCCTCTATCCAAATGTGCTCCAAAATGCACTTCTTTCAAGCCTTTGTAACAAACCCTATTCCTAAAGACAAACTCAAAACATACAGCTTACTGTCAGATCTCACTTTTACAAAATCCTCAACTCTGAATGAGGTGGACTAGATTCAAGAATTCAGAAGTCTGAAACTTAGGAAAACTGGCTCAAAATTATTTTCTCCATAAACAAGACAGCTCTTCTTCAAATAAGTCAGGAACTCTAGGATTTTATTTGAAGGCCACATTTGAAGTGTATTTCAAAGCATGCATTCCATATGGCCTGAATGTGTCTCCTATAAATGATTTGGGATCCTCAGCAGCTTTACAGAGTTTTCTGTTTTGTTTTAAAAAGCCTTTGCTATTCACCTTTAAACATAGTTCATGTGCCCACATGAACACGTAAGAAGATACCCTCAACCTTTTTGATTTATAAGTTTCTTCAATACGTCAGCGAAGATTAAAGCGTGGCTAAGACTCCCCTTTTATCTTGGCATGATTTATTTTTACACCATATCAACCCTCTCCAGGGCTGGATATTTACATATTAATAATGAAGCCTGCTTTATAATTCCTCGCCCCCATTCCTTTAGCGTCATATATTAAAAAGTGTCGATAGATAAGACTTGGCTCTCAAATTAGCAGTGATAGCAATGCAGAGTTCAAATTATTCAATTAAAACAGAGACAGCTATGTTTACAGTCCTCCCACATGTGAGCTAAGCTGGGATTTCACTCTCAGAAGCTGCCCTGCTCTACTCTGATAGAGGAGGAATAGTTTTAATCATTTCCCCAAACTGACTAAATCCTTTTGGAAACAACGGTTTTGATGTTTTAACCATTTCCTTGTTATTGACATTCCTACAAATATTTTGTGAAGAGAGACTGAGGATACAGTTCCACAGTTTGTTTAAGCCAATTTAAGTGTGGGCTGCAGCCACAATGAACAAGCATGCCATCCTCCACCCTACCATCTCTCCCCACTGCCCTCATTGTACTGGAACTGCTGTTCCTGAGGCTGCCTGCTTAGCTGGGCAAGGGAGCCAACCCACCCCAAAACTAATTCACCCCCACCTTTTGTTCTCCCAGGTCATTTCCTTCTGCACAGCTGTATAACCACCAGCACCAGCAGAACGGTGGGATTACATGGCTGCAAGGTGGGAAAAGACCACTGCTGACAGCAGCTAGCACACAGTCGGCTCAGAGGAGTGATGAAACCATACGATAAGAATCTGCTCATGCAGCTCGGACTGCAGAGCAGAGCAGACATAGCCAAGCTAGCTTTGGACTGGTGCACTTGAGTAGCAGGGCAGATAGCTTAGGCCAGGCTGACCGCCCAGGAGGTGCCCACGTTCTTGGGTAGTTTTGATCCACAGACAGAGAAAAAACCTCAACGCACAACTGCAGTTCTTTCCAGCTGTGCTTTCTCTTCTACAGGACAGCTTAAGCCAGCTCTCACCAACATCAGCAGCAGCCTTTACACTGACATCAGCAGGAACCAAATCAAACCTGAAGCATCTGAAAACAGCACAAAAGAGCAGCTGCTGTATGTGTCACCCTGCTCCCCACACCCTCATGATTTCAATATTCTACAGTTTTTGATATTTCATACAGTTGTTAAAGGTCTCCAGTTACTGGACTCAAATGTAAGACCATCTGCCCTCATTTAAAGGGAAATCAAAATTTTACACTTCACCATTGAAGAGAAGCATACAAGTAGAGAAAAAGGGCAGATAATTGGGACAAAAATGCCCCCATAAAGAATCAAAGAAGAAAAATAAATTGATCTCTGCTTTTATGCCATTCTCGTTTTTTTTTGTTGTTGTTGTTGTTGTTGTTTTGAGATCTTAGAATTGTTAGTTATTTATTATTTTAATACTTTAAATACAATGCTTGTTCTGGAACTATTCCAAGAAGCTGACAAAACACAAATGCTGACACACACACACACACAAAAAAAAGGCAGAATTTGCATGGATACCAGCAGCGCTGAAAACATCATGCCCTAAACACTAAAGAAGGAGTCTGTGGAATGTATACTATCTGCCATGACTGACTGTGCCCTTTTCCTCCCAGCATTTGTTGATGCACATGGAAATGCTATCAAATATATGCTGTAAGGTCCACTATAAATAACCACAGAAACACCAACTCGGCTTCTCAGACTGCAGGGATCTCCGCTGAGCTCAGTGTGAAGACCCCTTCCTGTGGACTAGACTTTCGAAGGAAAGCAAAACAAGCTCAAACTCATGTTTGAGGAGAATTCAGCGTAAATCAGTTTCTGCTAATGAAAAGAGCTTGTTCTGCCCACGGTACAAGAGAATTTCATGGGACCTCTCAGAATTAGGTATAAGCTGCCTTTTGTATATATACCCTTTCTGCTAAGGAGGGCCTTGGAAAAAATGACATCATCACTAGAGATTATATCTTTTCCAGACAAACCAAATGCTGCTGCTACACAGACAGTCAAAATCACAAGAGCCACTTAAAGGAGGAAAAAAAACACAAAGATAAAAGTTACTAACAAATACTGGGTGTTCTTAGCGACCTTGTGATGTTTCAGCCTCTCTCAGTTGCACCAAGGTCACTTTTTTCCCCTAGATCCAGGAAAAACAGTAACTTCATTTTGGCAAAATAATTGTATTACCTAACACTTGTTCAGCTCTTTTTATCTGTACCTCTCAAAAGAGGATGATATCACTATCTGCATGTGATATCACCATCTGCATGAACTCCATCAGTAGCACTGAAGCATTTGGATTATTCAGTACCAAGCCAGGAGCTGCTACCAGCAGTGAACCCTGCAGAAAACATCTGTGAACCTATGGTCTGCGTCAGACTGCAAAAATATCTCCTATCTAATCCCCTGAGTTAGGAACGTGACTCAAAATCTTGAAGATCATAGTACAGTATAAAAATGGGGAATCTGGCTTTTTTGTTCATTTTAAATACAACGATTGTGAACAGCTGTACTCTTACAGGTATTCTCTCAGCCTGACCCTGTTCTTCCTTAGGTTACGTCTTTGCTGAAGCCAGTGGAAGCTTTGCCTTCTCAACCAGGCCCTACATTAACCAATTAAAAAGTTTTGCTCCCTCTGGCTTTGTAGAGGTTTAATTTGGGCATCTGCCCTTGAAGTGGAAAGTTGAGATAACTGGACAAAATCCTTTACATCCATAAGGATAAGAAAGATCCAGAGAATACACAGTCATCAGCTTTAAGAAACTTAGCACTGGTAATCGTGTTATGTTTGTTATTACCACCCATTTTTGACTGTGAGTCAGTTATACAGTTTGGATCTGACCTCCCCTTTCATTACCTTCCATCCCCTGGCAAAAAAAAAAAAAAAAGAAAAGAAAAAACACCAACCCAAACTCCATGCTGTAAAACACTTCACATAATCAAGAGCTTATCTAGGTATCTCAGTGATTTTACAGTGTTACACATATCCTAGTATCACAAGAATATGTTTTACCTTGAGGCAAATGTTTTAATTTATGTGCATGTGAGCTATTTGCAATACCTCCACCAAATGGAGCCCATATAACCCGTCGGATGGCTTTCACCCAATCTTCCATTTCATTCTGGGAATTAGCCATAAGCAGGAAAGCTTCATGATTGACAGGCATCTTTTCCCGGTCGCCTGCTCCACCTGAAAGACAAAACACAAATCTCTTTTAGCATCTAGCTCAGAAGAGAACAAGTAATGTTTAAAACCACCAAGATTCTGAGTGAAAATGATTAATTTAATTCAGCAGTTTTACGCACAATTCCTACTCATATGCTGTAGCACCCACAAAGCACGTTGATAAGACTTCAAAGCTGAAATAAAAAATAGGCATTTCCAGTGTGGGAACTTGGAGATGTTGTGCCTGCTGTCCCAGCAGTAAGCAAAGGGAGATCACAGGCTGTGAGACCCTGCAGGAGGAGCTCAAAATGAATTTCATGTATCTGTGCTGAGGCATTGAGAGGGACCAAGGGAATCATAAGACAAGTCAGGGTTTTAGACGCAGAAGTTGCAGAATCATCTGCTTTCCTCAAGTTCCTGGGAATTTATAGTCTTAATATAGAAAGAGACCCAGTCTGATTTTGGATGCATCCCAGAAGCAGTGTTTTGGAACAGGAGTTAGGACTTGGGAATATGAATCTGACTCTCCCACTTGAAACAAGATCTTTAGGAGCCACTAACATTGCCGTGGAACATCCCAGGCAGTACTGACCAGAACACCAGGCGTGCTCAAGCTGTTCTATTACATCTGTCATATGAGGATATTCTACAACACTTTCAACTTTCTATTCCCATTTTCTTTTAGCTCTGCACTTACTTTAGTCAGTTTAAATGTTCCCCACACCCCTCATTTCATGTCCCAGAGCTGGACACAACCTCATGAGGCCACACAAACTGCTTTGTTGGAGCTGATCCTGTCCAACACAGCAGCTGCATCACCAGCAGCCTAAATCTTCTCCATCTCCATGGACACTGCCTTTGGCTTTGCTGCAGAGACAACACCTCAGCTGTTGTGCCAGTGCTGTTTCCATGCTTGCAAGCCAGAGCTGCCAGCCTGTGCTGAGCAGTTGGGATTGCCTGCCCACCCAATGCAATTCAGAGATAAGGGCAGGACAATGGCACGTGGTGGTTTCTGCAGAACTGATTTAAACACAGAACGTGCGCCTTCTAAATCCTTGCTAATCTGAGGAAAGGAGCAAACTGCAAACTGGAAGCTGCCTGCAAGCCAAGGAAGTGTTTTTTCTTGTTGTTAATTGTTTCCTGGCCTAGAAACACCCAGGGAGCACATGCTGATT
Organism: Nettapus auritus; assembly: GCA_011076525.1. Lineage (NCBI taxonomy): Eukaryota > Metazoa > Chordata > Aves > Anseriformes > Anatidae > Nettapus > Nettapus auritus. The sequence goes on from CM021770.1 coordinate 18,380,138, forward strand.
TGCAAAGCAAAAGGGCTTTTTGTGTGTGGTGTGAGATGTGCCACGAAGGGCTCTGAGGCAAATCAAAGAGCAAAGGAAACTGAGGCAGCCTTTCAGCATAGAACAGAGATGACTGCCCACCTGGCACTAGGTAGGCAGCTTAAAAAACAAAAGCCAGGATCTTTTCCCCCACGCATATCCAAATTCTGATCCTTTCCTCACAGCATCCTTCCGGACAGCCTCCCCTTTTGAATTTGCTCAATGATTCGCATTCCCTGAGATACAGGAAGCAGAACAGCTGCTAGAGGTAGGAACCGAACACTGAGCTGCGCTCCAGCTCTGCTGAGCACTGCAGACTGGGGAGCAGTATGCAACCTGGGCTGTGGGTTTGGGTTGGCCCTTGACCAGGCCCTGCCAGATTACCACGTCTTTGCATTGCCAAGCCCAAACACTCCGAAACCTAATTTCTTTGTCTATCCCAGCTCTCCTTTCTTTACCTATAGAGGCCAAAGTCATGGGAAGCCTTTCTCCAGTCTCTCCCCTCATTCCTGCTCCCAGGAACCTCTTTCTACCCCACTTTCCAGCAGACCTGGCTGAGTGACCCAATTTCAGTGATCTCAGTGCTGCAGTAAAATGAGCCTTGCAGCTGGGCGCCAGCTCTCCAGGACTCAACTCCCCCTGTAAGGGGCACCTCTTTTTTTTATTTCACTCCCCAGGAGTACTACACTAGCCGCTCTCACCTCAGACGGACAGACATGTATCCTTCTGGCTGACCTCCAGCCATCCCCTTAGCTTCTTTCTTAGCATTAATGTCTTTTTTTTTATTATTTTTTTTTTTAATTACCAACAATGATTTTGGTTACCTTCATCACATCGACTACGAACCTTATAGTTGAGGCATTTCTAGCTGCCAGTTGATTCTGATATATCCTGGTCTTGCAAAATGGGCTGTTACTTCAGGACACCAGAGCATCCATAAGTGCATGTGCTGCACGTACCACAAAACTAGCAAAAACTGAGCGTGGCCAATGCAAAACACATATCCTGTTCTTAAATTTAAAGGGACCCATCTGGGGTCTTGCCCACACAAGCCGTGAAGTATAATAAGAGAGCAGAGTCCTAGTTCAGAACAAACTACTGACTACAAATTTAGCGAGAACAGCTGAACTAAAGCAGGCAAAGAGAGACATATGAAACATAAGCAGAGAAAGATGAAGCCTCCATCTGACTGAACTTCTGCAGAAGTGGTGTCTCAGCATCTTCCCCCTGAATTGCCATACTACAGGGACCTGACTACAACTCCCCTTCCCCTAAGATGTTATTTTGGACTAGCCAGCTGACTTGTAAACCTCCTTAGGCATTTTTCATGCAAGCGTTCAGGGAAAAATATTTATACTTCTATTAGAGTCTGCAAAAAGTAAAAACAGGATGGAAAAAAGATTCCTGCACATGCTGCAGAACCTAGGCTTGAGACTCTGCCAAAACCTATACGTACAGCTCCTCTGTGGTTAGTTTTCTCCCACTGAAACTTTAAATAGGAGCAAGGTCATGATCCTACAAGCTGCCTGTGGGAGAGTCAGTAGCGACTCGTCACAAGAGTACAAGCAGATAAATACAACTCCACGCAGAGACACTAGTGCAGAAACCAGAATGCACTTCAGAAGGACTTCTCTAAGAAGTCTTCATGTGTTAGTATGAGATGAATAAGCAGTGGCAGAGCAAGCAGACCCAAATATAAACAATTTTTCTATAATGACTTTTTGATCTTGTTCCTTTCCACATGCTGCTGGCTCCTTTCACTACATCACCAAGGCAATGAGCAGAATTAGAGCTCCCTGAAGGGTAGAGTTCAGATGCATCTCTCTATGCTGTTGCAGTACCCAATAGATTTTGAGTCTTAGAAGTCAGAATAACAAAAAACAGATAAATCCAAATATTTAGATCTTATTAAAACAAACAAACACACCTCCCTTCCACTACACCTTCTTTACAAATCCAGAATTGTACCAGAAATTCACAGCTCCTTTCATTTCTGTACCAAGCTACAAAAGAGGACGTTGTTCCGGGTTTCAGATTTGAGTTGGCAACAGAGACACTGTACAGATTCAAACGTACTGGCCTTTAGGAACTGGAAAACAATTTTAAACCTTTCTGCCTAGAAATGCTTGGATACAAAATTTTAATTTTGCTCATCAAAGCAGTATGAAGCTTGCAGGCAGATACTGCACTGAAACCTCTCTCCTGCCCTGAGGGGAGCCGCAGCCCACCCTGAGCAGCTGGGAGACTCCAGCCTGATGCACACAAGGGCTGTTGCACAAAGCTAACAAGGGCTCTGGCTCCTCTGCACCACAACAGGGAGGAACAGCCTGCTAATGATTTTAAACACAGACAAGGGCTTTCCATTCCTTTGAACAGAATTTCTCACTCATCTTTAATCATGCTCCCATACAAATGAGACTGGCCCTCAGAGGCCTGCTCTGCTAGCTCAGGATTGCCAGGGACAGACATCCTGGCCCTTCTGCTCAGAGACACTTTCAGCCTACACTTTCAGCCTCAGACCTGAGGAAAAAACAAAACTGCAAACACAGCACCTCAATGCACACAGTAGAAGCAGGGGCCTTAACTCAAGGTACCGTTGCAAAGTTGCTTTATAGATACTGGTAGGTATTTTTGCCTCAAGGGAACTGAATAGCTCAAGGCTGCTAGGTGCAGAGCATGAGTGCTCTCTCTCCCAGCAAAGCTGGAAGAACCGCTCCTGAAGTGCTCAGGTGGTTCATGTAACTGCATTTCATGTGGCCTCAGAGCCATCTGCTAAGGGCATCAACTGCAAACATTCACCTCGGAGTAGCATGCCACCTCCTAGGCCTTAGTGAGTCATTCTGTCAGCTCTCCTCAGGGCCCAGAACATGGAAGATCAAACAGAAAGATTGGAGCTAGGTAATTTGCCAAAGGTCTGACGGAGTACCACAGCAGCAGCAGGAATTGAAATCCATATTTCAAAGCCCTATTTACTGAAAAATCTTGCTTTTTGACTGTCCTTAGTCTGGTATGCATTCACAGGAAGCGCAAAGCATAAGGCTGCCATTACGCCATGTGTACCTGTCCTGCCCTGGGTCCCTGTTCAAAGAACCCGGAACAGCCCTCCAGCTGCATCTCTCCCTTTATAACAGCTGTTTCCAATGAGGAAACCTTGGAAGCATTTTTTTTTTTTTCCCCGTGAATTTTATTCACACAAGCTTAACCTTCAGAAGAGCAACATCTGTGGAGCCAAGCTTTACAGCCCCTTTCTCTGTATGGAAACAGAAGTTCAGGGGAAACAGGACTGGACTTCCAGTAGATGTTCCTACCCCATTCCTTGTAAAAGGAGGAACATCTAAGTCCTCAAAAGAAGCTGCTGTCACGTTCTGCTGAAGTTGGCAATTTGTTTTTTGATTCAGACAATTTCCCTCCCTCCCCTGCCACATCTGGTTTACCTTTCTCCCATTTCTTACATAGTTCTGCTTATTGATGTGCTCGGGTATTGTCATTATATCAACTTCACCAAAAATGTACACAAATATAAATGCTTGTGTATGTGTATATATTTACATGCTTGCAATGCTTTGGTGTGGATAGCAGTGGTGTTTCCAATGAGGGTGAAACTGAGTTGGCCACGCACATGCTGCTGCAGTGTGTGGGGAAGCAAACAGCAGCTCCAAGGGTGAGTTATGAAAGTGCTGGTGGATGGTTAAGTCAAGGCCCAAAGAACGCTTTCCCTCAGTACTAAAGCAAGCAGTGACTTGAAGCCTTTGATTGCAGACAGGCAGCAACAAAGATCTTGACAAATGGACAAAAACTTGCACCCAGCAGCTGAGAACAATTGCAATGATTCATCTTCCCTGACCGACTCTTCATGATTGTCCTAAAGGTGAGCATCAGATTCAGGGCTCTAAGAGCTCCCTGATAATGAAAGAAGGTGAAAAATGAGATAGATGAATTCTGTCAAGGTGAAGAGCAACTGTAATAGGGGGAATCTTTGCACAGTGAGAAAAAAAAAAAAAAAAAAAATAGCCTTGATATTTGGATTATGAAAAGAGACAAAAAGTATTAGCAAATAAGTAAAAGGTCATTAAGTGCTTGAGTGCTTGGATCAGGAAAAATTGACAAGATCTACAAGGGAAGGACAGAGGAATGGAGCAGCACAGTAAATTGTGGTATGTGCTTGCCATGTTTTTTTGTATTTGTATCTATAGATACAGGCACATATCCATGCATGTATGGGATATCTGAGTTGGAAGTTAATGTGGAAGCTGAGAGTAGACTTGTGATCACCTTTTAAAAAGCTTATAAAGTTAAGAAAAATAAAATCTGGGGATTTAGTATTACACAGCATGCAAATAAAAGAAACAAGCTTTGGATCAAAACCCATTTATTCTGTTTCAGTTCAATTTGTCCTAAAGAAACATGCACCTTTTTTGCAGGTGACATGTTTTATTTCCACATTTTGGAATCAGTCTGAGGGGATTCTAATGTTCAACTTTCACTTGGTTTTGGCAATGAGGAAAATGAAATGTTAAGTTGCTTTTATTGTGCAGAGCAAGGCCAGCTCATAAACTGACGTGGTTTGAAGTTTCTTGGTGCAGAACCAACAAGAGTGCTCTAAACTCTCATCGACTTTTCAGTCAAATGCCTAATTTCCTTAAATGCTTTTAAATCCCACAGATTTAATGATAATTACAAGTAGAAAATGATCAAATTTTCAGAAGTTCTAGCAGAGAATTTTCATTAATTGCTAAGTGATTTTTAGATCTCAGATCTTAGAACTTGTCCCTGAGAATAACACAAAGGCAGATAAACAGCCTAACATCAGTATCATCTATAAACTAATTCAAGGGCCCTGGTACTGGGGGGCAGAACAGATCCCTTCTGTGGTTTCAGACGAGTACTTTTGTGCATTTCAGATACCATTAAAGTGCTTTAAAGAGGCACCAGCAAGGAGATTAGACTTCAGAATCGTGGTTTCTTATGCAAAAATTCTGACAAGACTTAACATGAACAGAGGCACTTCAGCTCTTCTGTACTGACACATAGGCTACAGAAAACTCTTAAAAATCTAAGGCTAGTGTTCTGTTTCAGTTGTCAGGATCAGGTGTATGATTAATAAAAGTACAAGTAATAAATGAAGATTTGGTTTAATCTTTGACCTTTTAGACATAAAAAAAAAATGTATCAGGTGAGTCTGACTTTTGTTTTGTTTTAATTTCAACTCCTGCCTAGAGATTCCTTTCTTGATATGTCATCTTTATTACTACAGATTTATCAGTTGAACTGAGGAACTGGTTAATGCTACCAATCACTTCAAATAAACCAAAACCTAGAAAGCAAACAAACCCGTACTCCAGGTATTCCCTATGCTGTTACTGATGCCACAGTCACACAAGCAAAGTGCCCTGGCAAACAGAAGAAAAATGCAAGATAAAAGGAAATGAGAAGAACAACTTCAGGTGCTTTTATAGGATGAGCAAGTAGCAGTGTACACAAATGCCACCTTAAACCCCTGCTTAGAAAGCTTTCTCTTGCTCAGTGCTTTGTACTGTTTAAGTCTACTTAAGTTGATTTTTTTGATGTGCTTTATCTGCCTTAAGCTGAACTGTGAGAAGTCTCAGTAAAAAAAAAAAAAAAAAGGCCCAGCCATTTTTAAGTAAACATCTGGTATTAAAAATACATGTATTGAAATAATCTCTAATGCGTCCACGCCTCCTTGTTTTCAAGAATCTGAAATTTCATGGGGAGATAGCTCTGCCACCTGGGATGTGCTGCTCAAGGTGGCTGCAATGTCCAGTCCTAGCTTAGAGCTGAATTCACAGCTATGGGAAGGCCACCTCTACTGCAGCAGCCCAATATTTAGGGTTGAGGTGAGTCCAGGCATAATATGCAACTGCTTTAAGTACATTATTTTTCTCAAGGACATAGCATCTGCCTTGCACCGACACAGCTCAGGCACCATTCCCTCCAGCTTCTGCTCACAATTGCTTTGCTCTGTAAAAGGAATTGCCATTAATCAAGATCATGCTGCCTCCCTAACAGACAGATTTCAGGAGCCTGTGAAACACCCCCCCAGCTGTGTTCAGTATCCCTATAAACACAAGGTATTGTTACTGCTATGAGATTTGTTTGTACCAGCTTCTACTAGCTAGCAGCAAATGACGAAATGTCTCCAACATAGTCACAGCTCATTTAGGAAGTCAGAAGAACCTTTCCAAATAGGAATAGATCAACAATAATTAACACGAGGAGCATCTACTAAACCACCAATTGCTGGGAGCAGCATGACACCACTTTGTCTCTGCTGCGACTTGCGTGTTTCATCCTGAGTGGGAATGCTAGAGCACCTGCACTCTAATTATCTCCAAGGATGCTTCAGGGGTTAGACTGTCAAATAAGTGACAGTATGCTCAAATCAATTAAACCCTTGTGACTCGACTCAAGCATTTCCCAATAGGAAATTACTGTGCAGACAGAACATGTTCACTTCCAAACCTGGATCACAGCAGAAGTAACAGTTTGTTAGCTGGACTTCTCAGCACGCAGTGGCACGGTCACTGTCTTAAAAAAACATCTGCTGAAAAGCACACAAATTTAGGGTACAGTGTTGCCTATGCTGATACTAACATTGTGCCTGATACCTGTTGCTTGGCAGGCAAACCTTGGCACCAGCCTCTCACTGGAAAATGAAAGTTCCTACTGGAAAAGAAGGTATTGGGAGCCCACGCATATCTGGGGGTTCAGCTCCTTCCACTTGCACAAACCCTTCCTTCAAAATCTGTCTGATGTCACCAGCTCTTAAAGACCTGTTCATCTCATGAAGTATCTTTCTTAGAATGATAGAAAGACAACTTCTTTCCCTCTGTACAAATGTGCTAGAAAAAAATAAAAAAGCCATTTCCCTACTACAAAATTAAGTCTGTGGTCGTGAAGGCAATTGGGGACGAGAAGGGGGAGAACGACCAGGCTGCAAAGCTTTTTCCCCAGTATGTTATGTGGGCAGCCTTGTACCAACAGGTATCTGCTTATCCTTCTTTCTCCCACTCCAGAAAACTGATCCTTGCAGCCTTTCCTCAATACATTCAAAATCTAGAAAGCTACAACAAACTCAACCCTAAAAATTGATGAAGTGTGCAACTGCCCAGGCTATGGTAACCTCCTGATCATTTCACTGGTCTCTGGCCTGGACTGAAGTGAAACAAATTCTTCCAAGGCCAGCAGAAACCACACACTCGGATGGAGATGCTCCATTCAGGGCAGCCCAATGGCAGAAGGTGTGTGCCAGCCCCTGTAAGGCACATTAAAGGAGGTGTATCTGAAATAAGACAGCTATGAATTTGAAGGTACCAAAAAAAAAAAAAAAAAAAAAATCACAAATGCATGACAAAAGACTCAGAAAATAGTTGCACATCTGTACAAAGCAGGTCGCATGGTTCAACGTGGTTCTCCAAAGCAACAAGTGCTAGACGCTTCTGAGGAATGTATCAAATTATATATTCCAACTGTGGTTATGTTTACACACTATTATAAGGGAGGAAATTCCTTCCTGACCAAAGATGATGATCCTTAATGCTTTGAAATATCTGAATGGAAATGACTGGATAATTTTTATGCATTACCATGCAACCACAAGCAATTTTCTAGCTCTCATAAATTTCTTCAAATCTTTAACACTGAAGACAAGAGTCAAGGGAAAGTTTAAATCCTGATGAGCAGTGAGTTACCACAACATCAGAATAGCAAAATCTGATCTATTTTTCCTTGAAAATTTAATTCTGGAAATACAATACCCATCTGCTGCTAATACCCAACTTCTTTCAGGACTGTTGCATTCACATTTTCCAGGAATGCTCACTGATAGGAGTGAAGTTGCTCCCATGCCTCTACATAAGTTTTGCAACAACTATTTCCTTTTCCCCCTTACACCTCATAAGCATAATTTTTCTTTCCTCTGCAACTAACTCCACTATGAAACTTAAAAATACAGTGAGGGAGTCCTCGAAGATGATACTGCTGCCATCTTAACCAAAGCTATGGACTTTGAAAAAAGGAGAACTGAGGTGAAACCATCAGCTGGTACGGCTTCGGCTGTAGACAGCAGCGCTCTTAGCTAAGCCTGTAAAGGCTCAGATTATTTGCAGACTGAATACAGAGTTCTTCAGAAATCCAAGCCAACCAATTACAAACGTTATTTTCTTCAGTGAAGTGACTGAAGCTTTTCAAGCACAGTTTTGGCAGCAGCAAATACACGGCCTATCATTAAGGACACAACACTTACAGACTTTGTTTTCACAAAAATGAAGCTATTTGTTGCCTTAACTCAGGAAAGGAATTGAAATGCAAAAGAACATATACTGTAAGCCTTTTGTAAAATGTTGACAAATTTTGGGAAAAAAACCTTGCCCAAATTAATGAGGAGACAATGTAGATGATACCAGTACAGATTTAAGTCAGAATTTAAATGCTCTGGGATATCCTGATCCAAGTCTTGCTATGGTTTGCACAGAATAGCAGTTTTATAGCAGTCTCCTTCTGTATCTCGTTAAGTGTTGGTTTCCCAATGAATCTTCTAAACATGACTGTTACACAGTACTCTTCACTGTGGCAATGGTGCTGTTTGGCAAAAAGCACAATTTGTTCTTGTCGCTTGGGCTAAGCACTGCAGCCACTCAGAACACAACGATGGATGGCTAATGGAATTGAGGTTATGCTGATGCACAAAGCAGGGGCCTCGAAACTTTGTGCTTTCAGACAGTTGTCAGTGAACTGCCAGCAGAACAATGCTTTAGAAAAATCAGTTCTGCTTCTCTCTACCCAGTGGCAATGGACAAATTCATCCCAGTTAACAGCATTATCAAAAAGTCCATAAAAGTTCCTTTGAAGTGGTTAATCATTAGCAGATGTAACCTCATTTTTCAAAAAACACTCTGATTTAGATGTTTCAACAAGAAATGGAAAGAGCCTTGTATGTAAACAACAACTCATCCAAAGAATTGTCTTCAGTTGGTGGATTTGTTCCCAATGAAATTCAAGAGAGCATTGCACCGATCGTTTTCTTTGAGACTCAGTGGGTTTCCCTGTGGAAGCCCTGTCTGCAGCGTTCACTGCCATTACAGCACCCTGGGATATTACAGATATACCCTCCCACTGCACCCCATCTCGAGGCTTGCAAGTCCTCCACAGGTTAGGCCAAAGGTATTATGCATAGGTACATGCATACCTATTGCATAGGTATTGCCTCTTCTGCCAGCTCACATATTCACCTTTGCTCGCCTATTGTAGAGGCACAATAAAGCTCAGATGCACATCATCAAAAGCCTCAGCACAGCTGATAATAGTTTGTAAAAGCACATTGCAAGCTTCCATTCCCACAGCGCAGAAAACTCATGGACACCAAAGCCCTCAGCCACTGACCTGTTGCTGTCCAGCTCCTCCAGACAACAGCAACCTGCTTCTGTGCTGGTATGACCTTCCCCAGCTGTAGGTGGGGGGAAAACTCCAGGGAAGTGACCTTCATGCAGAAATCCTTGAATTTCTGATGGTCTGCCCATACCTGCATGGCACTTCTGAGTGCTCTGTGCTGGGAGGTTTTCTCTGGAGTGGTTAGGTGGCTGAATGGAAAACCTTACATGTGAAAAATGTCTCCACTATGCCAGCACATACAATCTCTTAGCAAAGCATGCTGACACCTAAGAGCTACCACACACTGCCAGAAGGTCCTCCAAACCATCTTATACTCTTCCCTAATTTGCAGCAATACGTGCCACTTGTCAGCCAAAACACCAACTGCAGGAGTGCCAACAGACAAGCAGGTCTTTGTTGTGTTTCAAGCAAAGGCTGCTGACCAAAGCAACGTCATAGTCACAGAAGCAGCTCTGTTTATTAACAAGGTAAACTAGAAGAATTTCCACAAAGGAACACAAAAAGGAGACGCATGTCGAGGAAACGTTACAAGTCACAGGAACAAGCCCCACTGCAAGAAACGTTACCTTAATAAAAGTATCCATAGAGAACCTGGGAGCCATACAAGACACAGGCTGAATTTTTCCTAGACCAGGTAAAAGGATGGACAGGTTTACCCCATGCTGTTTTATGTGCTAGTTTAGGACAAACATGTTCTGGGGAAACTCCACCAGAATATTTTTTGTCTATAGTATAACATCCTGGCACAGATGACAACAAAATTGTTATCTCAAGGAACTGTAAAGCCTTTCTCATTGCATACTGCATTACTCAGACTCCAGGGTTGCCAGTTTGGCTGCTTTTGCCAGAGTGAAAATAACTATAAAAGTTAGATCTCATTACACAGATGTAGGCCACAGACACCTAGCACTTGGATGAGACTGGTGGAATACCAGCATCATTGCTTGGAATGCTCTCTATAGGCAATGTATTTGGATATTTTTATGCTTACAGCAGCAGAAAGTCCATTTTGACAATGTTGACAGCAGTAGGCCTGCCCCACAGATGCACTTAGCCCAGCTGGCACACTGAGAAGAATGTGAGCAGGCAATAAGGTGCATCTGCCTCATAAGCCTCTTCACCCTGCTCCTTCCTGAGAGCACTGAACTGTATACAGTCATCACGCTACAAGAATTTTTGTCTTTGCTGTCAAAGGCAGGAGAACAGCCAGAAGACAGGGATCTGCTCAGCCAGTGACGTCGTATATTAAAAAGCCTCCCAGCTTCTGTTTCAAAACAAAGAAATCTTGATAAGCCTGAAGCTAGCAGCTGCTGCCAGCAGCATGCTGCCTTCATTACCTTGGGGACACCTGCTGAGCTGCTGCCTCTTTAATATTAGATTAAAACAGTGGCTTTCCATATAATGAATTATGTATCTGCAGTGAAGCTGAGGTACGCAGGGAGCCAGGGAAGACAACGTCTGAACATAGAAGAACCATTTGGTTTAATAGTCTGCAAGGCTGGAAAAAAAATCACTGATGGCTTTATATTTTGTCTGAGCCCCAGTCAGGTAACAGAGGGGATCAGGGGAATGTGGCAACTGCCTTCTGCTCCTCTCTTCCCCGTTTTTTACTGAGAGCAAGCAGGTGCATTTGAAGTCCCTAAAAGGGCACCAACATCTAAAATAACAAGGGAAAAAATAACAGAGTTTTAAGCTTGCATGTGTTGTGACTACAACCAGTTTTTAAAGACAGACAGTTGATTTTGACCATTATTTTTATTTAAATGCTCTATAGCGTGCAAGCAAGAACCCATAGATATCAGTAAAGTATTGCCTTGCCAGTCTGTACCATCTAGTTGCCTCTCTTTAAGAGACCTTCACCTATAATCTCTGAAGCCAATGTGCAGGTGATTGCCAAACAGATGCAGCCTTCCAGAGATTAAATTTAATAATCCTTCTCCCCTGTTTAATATATCTTAGGTGACCTGGGCATCTAGGCATGAAAGCATTATAAAACATGATTTGGAAGAATGTGCATATATGCAAATACATATAGTAAAACATTGGTAAGACTTAAATGCTCCTGTGATTGCAGGTGTTCTAGACCTGTCCATGTTAAAGACTAAATATAAGGGAAGTCTGGTTCTCGGAAGGAGATGGACAGTAGAGATAGCCATTTGTACCATACAGCTTATGTTAAGGCTCAACTTCCTCCTAACCAGTTTTGTTATGTACCTGTCCCATTAAAAGTATCCAACCCAGCTTAGACTGGAAGAGAGAAGGAACAGTAATACCACAGTAGCTGCAAATAATCTTATAACAAGGACATGCAAGTGCAAGTGATTTCAATGTTTGCTTTTGCTGTTAATAAATAAATAAAAAGAAATCAAAGACGTTGCACTGCTGGAATATACTTGTCACAGAACTAAATATTAGTATTTCAGTTTTATGTAAGGGGAAAACAGGCACAGAGAGGTTAAAATTATTTCCCGAGGTCCTATTGTCTGTTAGTGGGAAAATGCCTTCTCTGTATTAAAAAACAGTTTTCAAATTCCACAGTGCAAAATTCCTACATACCAATATAGAACTGAGATACAGAGGCACTAAATGACTTCCAGGGTGGTATTGGCAAGCGACTAGCAGAGTCAGGAATGAAAAAACAGATATACCACCTCCAGGAGCCCTGGATTAATCAATCGTTGATTCTCACAAAGCAAGAAATACCTCCTGGAAGGTTTGTCGTGTGCAACTGCAAAGGCAGTGTCAGTCCTAGAAAGCAGAAGGTGAAGAATGAGATGGAACAAGTTGAACAGCACGAAGACTGCTCCCCCAGCACAGGATGGAAAGCAGGCCACTTACTCACCAAAGCAGTGCTCTTGAAATAAGAAAGCCACATTAGAAATTAGGAGTATATTGTGTCTCGAAAAGCCATCCCTTCACTCAGCAGCCCAGTGGTTGCCTGGCACCTCCTCTATTTGGAGAGCTTCAACTCACAAGCTGAAGTCACCACGCTCTCAGCAGTGCTCGCACGGCTCATTGAGAGGCACAGCGGTGTGTTGGCCAACGCTGCCTCCTCGAGCACTATGCATCTTGGCAGTGCCGGCCACTCTGGCTGCTGAATCCCAGAGTCCTGCAGAGAGAGCGGCCTGGCTCCCACAGCCTCCTAGATACCGCCTGGATAAAGCTCCAGTTCCACTCAGATTTTACTACTGATGAGGGAAGTTTGCACCGGAGCCACATGGCTCTGGAAGCCATTTGCTGCACAACAGATGCATCTCTGTGGGGCCCTGCCAGCTCCTTTCATGTCCCCGTGCCCATGGAACCCGGCACACGCTTCCCGGAGCCCCCGGCTGCTCGGAGCAGCACAGCCTGGGGGCCCAGCCTCTCCCCAGACTCCTTGCTTTGATCCCAGGCACCTCACCACGGCGTGTTTGCACCTCACTGCATCCCAAAGGTACGTAATTAATTCATTTGCAGGGTTTTTAAGACTGATTCCTCACTGGGGAAATGTTCCTGGAAAATACTACTCTCCAGGGTTCAAGATGTAATGTCGTCACCCAGCCCTGTTTTCTGCCTCATCGTGAGGCTTTTGGCCTGTTTTCTCCACTACAGCAGCCAGCGGATACATGGAGAGTTTAGTAAAAAGAAGGGGTCATGTCACTGGGCTTCAGACCAGGAAGTAAAACCTCAACGTCACAATTCCTGCATCCCCCTAATGATGGAGCTACCCAGGTGCTCTTCCCTCCCCACCAGCTAGACTGAACTGGTGACGTATGGTTGACTGGATGAAGCATTACCATAAGAACAACATTGCAAGAGCCCCTTTTAAATGGGGCTGGCAGATGCAGAGTATACTCACCTACAGTCCTGGTCCCTATTTCCCTCAAACCCTATGGCTGTATGGACCAAACACTTCCTTTCGCTGAGACAGCCTCTTCCTAATGCATATAAAACCACCCACACTGCGGCCCCGGAAAACAACCCAGCAGAGACGGAAGAGAGCAGGAGAGGCAACAGAGCTCAGGCCCAAATCCTGCATCCGGCATGGCCAAGCTGGGGGTGCACACAGAGAGCAGGTCTGTGCACACCAAGAGCACACGAAGTCCTGCAGCTCAGTAATGTGCAAAAGGACCCAGCCAGCAGCCTCCAGCAACCCTGAGATGCTGGGTGCATGCTGCTCTGCTCAGGCAGCAGCCAGCCTCCCCCCCAGGAGCAGCAGTAGCCCCTGCTCTGCTGCACAGGGCATCTCCCTGGCTGCTGAGCACAAAGCGAGCCCACGACATTAAAGAACACCCCCTTCCTTTGAAGCTGAGGCTGTTTGGCTTCCCTGGCTACAAACTAAAACTGTGCCTTAATCATCCAGCTTTGAAGTCCTGTAAATCTACAGCTGTGGCAAAGCAAGGACCATTTGGCAATAAACACACATTATTAATTTTTTTTTGGTGTTTTGGGTTGTTTCTTTTTTTTTTCTTTTTTTTTTTTTTTCCCTCATGGTGACTTGCCAGATCAGAGGAAGTTCTGACTGATATTTTACAGACCAGTTTTGAGTAGTGTTGAGCCAGAGCTCAATGAATGGTCAACGGAAGACAAATTTTATTGTAGGAGAGCTTATGAGAGAATAGCTGGTTTTAACAGGCTGCTGAACGTGATAAATGTTTTTCACTGTTTTGATGCCTTGTTTAATGTGGGCGGGGGGACATGACTTTTAGGAGTTTGATGTTGCTTGAAACCAGAGAGAGGGGAAATAAGTGAGCTGCTACTTGTGTGTTCCCAGAACCTGTCATTGCTGTAGGTTTTACCAGAGGATCAGAGTAGGCTAAGGATACATCACCAGCTGAGACCTGTTGGGAATCTCCACAGATTTTTTGCAAAGTAAAACATGAGAGGACATTGTGCTTTGGCTTACCTGTATTATTTTGGGGGTGTGCCAAGGCTCTCTCAACCCCTCCAACAAAACAAAACAAACAAAAAACAAACAGTGCAGAAAATTAATCCAAAAAGCATCCTAGCCTGGCCCAGTGTACTAGTGAAGAGACACAATGGAGCACAGTGAGACTAAAAGTCACTTAAGGAGAAATTTGGAACTAATATTGTCCAAAAAGCTAAGAGAAAACCCTGTACTGCCTGGGATTTCAGGCAATAAGATGTTGGAAAATCACATCCTAGTTCTCAGCTCTGCTGGCCACTTCCTGTATTGACCTGGGAAAGTTTCCTCATTAAGGCTGAATCAGGAGTGTTAATCTGGGACTTTTCTTTCCCATGTGACCAACGTTTCTGGCCACAAACTTGTTCATAACTCAGCTCCTGTCCCTAGGCTGTTTGAACCTATGGGAAAGATCATGCACAGACATCTCTGCTCTTGCTGGTTTGCTCCTCTGTTCACAGACATTGGGAACAGCAAGCAAGGACAGACCCATTGGAGCCTGTGGCTACTAATGCAACAGCTTTTATGCAACCACACTTTTGATACTATGCCTTGGGCACTCTGTAATCATTTAATGCCTTTTAACAACCACATTTACTTACTGGGAAGAATGGAAATCTCCTTACTTAGATCACGGTAAAAACTGTACGAATGAAGTGCATTCTGGAAAGGAGCTAGAAGGGATTGCCTCGAGTAACTGGATGGAAAGTGGTTCAAAAACTGGCAGGAGTCCAGCCTGTTCAAAGCAACGTTAGTGACAGATAGATGTTAAACAGCTCACGGAGACACCCAGCTACCTCACCACTCCCTACCCAGACAAATAGGCTCTGCCTTAATGTTTTGGCATTCCCTTCCCAGGCTGTCCTGGAAGCAAGTGGAGAAAGGTTAACACAGAGCAGAAAGGGAACAGAAGGGAGCAGGGCCCCCAGCCTCTCGGCATGCTGGACCAAGAGGTATTCTGACAGATAGCTGGATTTCACAAATCAAAAGGATTTGGCTAAAGCAAGCTCAGAGAAGTAACACACTACGCTCTTTGGGCCAGAAAGATGCTTTTAGAGAAAAATCTATTTGGGGTGCTCAGTTAGCTGAAGATTTTCATGTTGGTAGTGACTCCCTAAAATTATGACTAGTTGCTTGCTGTTTTTGGCTAAGCCAGCCTCAGCAATTTTTCCAAGACTCAAATTCTACCTATATTGATTCTGTTTAAAAAATGATCACTTCTTAGCCCCCTGTTCCTTGCACAGGCTGGGTACCAAGCTGTTCCTCACTTTCTTCCTATGCACGCAAGTCTTCCTCCCTAGTCTGAGCTCTAGGGCTAGACAAGTCACTGCCACCACACCGCAGCACTAGCAACAGCCCCCAGCAGATGCAGCAGCACTTAGGCAAGCCACATAGCCACAGTTCGTGCCTCTCTGCTATTTCTTGAGGCTTAGCCCCAAACACACCAGCAAGGCGTCTGCCCCCAAGGATGCCAAATGACAGCAGAGCAGCAACAAGCAGCAGCTCGCTAGGTGAAGGATTGAGCAGCGAGTGACTGTTGCCCAGCTTCGCCCTGTAGCCTTTGGAGAGCTGCACTGACTCACGCTTGGATGCCTAACGGCGAGCCCCAAGCCTCCACACCCTGTTGTGCCTAACACATCGGAGCTCCTCACCACAGCGGGGCAGAGAACATCTCTGAGCAAATAGGATGCACACACCCTGCTACCTGAGAGACATCAGGGCTGGGTAATTTTATCTTCAGGTTGCACCTGCCAAAAGAGTGTTACTTTTCCTGGCTGTACAACCAGCCCTTTCCTGCACACACAGGTAAGGCAGGCACCTTTCGTAAGTGTCTGTCTCGAGAAGTACTGCTGCTATGACACATGCGGTAAGGGAGAGCAGCACCTGTCAGCCACCCATCCTCAGAGGGAGAGCAAAAAGTGGGAGCAAAAATTATCCAACGCCTCCTTCTAAACTGGCATATACATGTATGCACATACAAAAACAAACAAACAAACTAAAAAAAAGAAAAAAAGAAAAAGAAAACTTAAAAGCAAATGAATTCATTTTTTCCTCATCCTTCTAATAAATACTTTGTTGGCATAATTATACCCTTAGAAATTTGTGTATGATTGTATAAATTTGTGTACACCTGCACACATTTTGCTCAACAAAATACTAGAAATTGGTGCTAGCGAATACAAGTCAGCTTAACTCACTTCTCACATCACCACTGTTATCTCTTGCTGTGCAGTCCCATTTTAAATAGGAACCCATCAGGAAAAACAAAGGTAGGTTAAAGAAAAGAAATTTCATTTCTGCAAAACCTTTTCTTCATCTTTAAACCTGCAATGAAAACCTACAATTCCAGCTTCTAGCTATGCCTTAGAAACGATTTCTATACAAAAAAGGGATTAGGAAAATGCATGCTATAAATGCTTAGCCAGGTAAGCAGGTCAGATCTCCTCAATTGCTCCATGTCCCAGCTACAAGCAAGCACTGCTGCTTTCTGTTATGCAGAACCCCTATTGGGACTGGTGGCTAGATAAATTTCACACTAAAGACACATGAAACAGAATTAGAAGAATACAAGGAATGTGTTTCTCTATTAAGAGTTTATCACGTTAATTTTTATAGTGCTAGAAGCAAACTGCTCTCAGTTTTGTATCTACCTGGAGGCAGAACAATCCCGTTTCCTGGAAAAGCCCACACAGCCATTTGATAAGCAAACATCACAACAGCGAGCTGAAAATCTTTGTGGAATCATATGCTCAGGTCACCCTGCATAGAAAAGATGCTAGGAGGAAACAAGCATTTCCTTCACTTGGTGTTATTTAATTTATTATTTCAGCATAGATGAAAAAAATCTTTTTGTCAACAGAAACAAAATACTGGAGCATTACCCAGCTGACTACCTAACTTATCAGGAAAAACAAATACACACAGACATTCAGCTTCTGTTTTGTTCTGCATTAGGGATTCCGTCCCCGTGCAAAACATATGCTCCATGTTTAAAGGGTTAAACATTCTCTCGCTTAGTCGGCTTTAGTGAATGTAAAATGCAAGATAATAACATACACTGTATCTTGAACCAAAAATGTGCACAGCATAACAAAACCCCTGTGCTAACAGACCGGCACTATGAATAGACCCATTCCCACTGCTTGTTAATTCAAAATAAATCCTTTACTGAGATTTAAAGCAAAACAGACAACACTAAACACACCAAAAATATCGTGACTTACCCTTTCGGAGACACTTGTTTTTCTTAAGATATTTGGCAGTAAAAAATGGCATGGCTGCAACACTAAGGTTTCAGCCAAAGCTGACCTTTTATTACCAAGTGCTAAGAGCAGAATGACTGGACCAAAGAGAGAAAGCAAATTATTATACCAGATCTTTAAAATGCTCAATGATGAGCAAGGGGAATTCAGAGTGGGATAAAGTATGTCAAATTGCACGGTGGGGATTGCAGATATCTTTCTGCTCATTAGCACTGCTGTTCGAGTTATTTAAAGTGTGCTCGGGGGAAATGAGGACAATTTCCATGACAATATGTACAGTATCATATAAGGAGGAAGCATTTTTTCAGGCAGAACTTCTGCATTACTCAGCTGCTACAGCAACCAACAATACGTTGAGAAGGAAAAAAACACCATCAGGTTTGGATAACATAAAAAAAGATTTTATTAACCAGTTCTTATCTAGAGAGAGGTTTACAGTGATATATTTTCCAAGTCACTTTACCAAGCTATCCCTGCATCTTGTTCCTATGCACTTCTGAAGAAAGGAAGCCTTGCTAAGCAGTTAAATAAATTATCAGGGGGTTCAATTCCAGTTAACCCAGTACTCCTATGCCTCAGTTTCCCTATCTTTCAAATGGGGTGACAGCGCTGCCATATTTGCATTTGTAAAAATCTTTGAGGTTCTTGGGAAGTGGGTACTAGGAGAAGAACAAGTGCTTAACCCCACTGCTTTGCACTCCATGATTATGGCTGGTTATTTTCCCTCACGCTGCCATACTGCTTTGAGGACCAAAGACCACCAAAATCTCTCTTGCTTTTTTTTCCAGTCAGGATGATCCAATTTGAAAATTCTGTCTTATTCTTGTTGCTTCTGCTACCTTTCTGGAGAACGTAAAGCAGTTTGGTGCTGACTTAATATTCTCTTCTAACTGCATAAAGTTAGCATAGGACAGTTAATGGCAATGACGTTTACCCATGTCAATGCTCCTCCCTGTCATCTGCCTCTGCTTCACTAGACTGCAATGTATCGCCTGGCCAGGCACCCCTTCCACCCTCACTCCTTGGAACAGGAAGGAATATGAAGGACAATTCCAAAAATTGGGCCATGTAGTCTTGGGCACGTCCATTTCTCTATGCCTCAGGTCTTCTTATGTGTAATGAACAGAAAATGGCACTTGCTCTTAAAAACTCAGGGACTTGTCAAGGAAAATGTGTAAAAGCAAGCGATCTGTATTTCCATTGGTGTTTCAGCTCTTGGCTTTTACTGCTTCCAGTCTTTGGGGTACTGCCAAGTCAAGTAAACCAGCTGGCTGCCAGGGAGAATGTTTATAACCTCTTGCATGACTGGATTTGAAGTCAGCTTTCTAGACTAGCAAAGCAAACAATCTGAATGAAACCAGTACTACTCTTACAAGAACAAATAACTCTATACTGAAAAGTATACAAGCTAGGGGTGCACTGCACCACGCATAGAGCTAATAGCAGGGCTCTTTTTTTTTTTTTTTTTTTTGAAACACTTGTTGTCAGCACACAAATATTTTATTTAGGAAATCCAAGTTTCCTCCTTACTTGAGGAAAATCCATTCATGTAGAAATATTAAAAACTTTACTATAGTTAGCATTCATAAATCCTGTAATGCTCAATACATGCCATTGTTACTGCGTCTGTACCACCATACCAAGCCAAATTCTCTCATCACATCACCAACAGGTAACTGGCACATGTCACCTACCACTGCAGGCTGGGGGTTGGACTTGGGGATGATCCTGGAATGGATTTTGGGGGGGGCAAGCTAGTTACTGTCCTGCTCTCAGAGGCAGCCCAATACCTTCTGCTCCAGAAGCTGGAATAATCTTGCATGCATTAATGCACATGGGCGTCCTGCTTGAGCAGGGGGTTGGGGTGGATGACTTCCAGCCATAACCACTGTGATTTTGCCTGCTCCATCCATGATCGGACAGCATTTAACTGGAACATCTCTCCTCCAAAGACTGAAGGACACTACAATGTGCAAGTAGGGAAGGAATCGGTCAAAGTCTGTCTGTCTACACTGTATTTAATCTGGAAACGATGCCTGATTCTAATCTCATGTCATCAAAGAAGAGGATCTGACACAATTTTCTCCCTTACTAACGCAATTACAGCCATTCAAATCTTTCTGCAGAATCTGAAGTCTGGAGGATGGTGGGGCTTTCTGCCATCCTTCATTCCTTCAGAAGAGCCAAACCAAAGATTTATGCTAGAATCTGGTTATTTTGAAGGAAAAACTCAGCAGATTCCTCACAGAATTCATCCCTGAACCTCATGCTACTTCCTCCCACTGTCACTGTGTGGTACATGGGAAAGAAGATCAAGCCCAAAGAGCCCTTGGAACATCCCCTTTCTCCTTCAGCTTCCTCTTTGCCAGACAACATGCTCCCCGGACTTTGACAGGCTGGAGTTTCTGCTGAAGCAAGTGTGCCTTTTTCCTCACAGTAAATTTAAAATAAAAAAATACCCTGTAAAACCACAGCACCACAAGGGAATTCCCTTCTCTGCCAGTTTAACACAGGGCAAATTTAGACTAATGCAGTAATCCCTCCCAGCTGCCTATAATACCGGCCCTTTTATGACCTCACACAATACCGCACTGCTTTCAGCTCCAGTACCCTACACATTCTGCCTCATTTCCAGCTCTGCCCTTGGAGCTAGAAGCAGAGGTTGCCCTCCTGCTAGACTTGCCATTTCCAGAGAGAACCCTGGGCTTACACAAACATTTCTCTCTAATCCAGGGCACAGAAACATAGGCGCACTTCCACTCCCCCCCTCCTGCTGCCACAATCTCCTTTGGGGTACCCCAAGACCTTGCTTCTTCACGATGGGGGAGCTGTTTAGTCTTCCCCCCGGCATTACTCTGTTGCCTAGACACAGCTTTCCTTAATCAGCTCTCCGAACAGAGATCATTTGTACCCTGACAAAAATCTGCCAATACTAGGAATAGACTGAATTGGATCCAAACCCTTAAATATATCATTCATCCAGCTTTCAGTCTGCTTCCTATAGTAACACTTTTAGAAAGGACTATATATAACCGGGACTGCATGAAATCTAAATATTTTTGTTATATACCAACACTCCAAAAACACAGAGACCGACCACAGAGCACGTGGAACACACAATCTCTGCTGTTAGATGCAGGCTGCCCACAGCAGAGGAAAGCACCTAATCGCCGCATTTTCTGTAACAAGTTTCAGTATCAGATTTCAAAATGTTTTACTAAGAAAGCCAGCATCATCTTCCCCATCTTACAAATGGGAACTGGAGAAAGGGATCGTGACTTCTGCACAATCACCACAAGATAAAAAAAGGCAGTAAGACGGAGGGAGATCTTTCTGAACGTGCAGAAGCGATCAGCATGTATGCTTTTAGGTTCTCTATCCCTCTCCTGTGGCCCAAGAGGACTTCACCACCTTACAGGAACAGTGGAGTGACAGGCAACAGACATGAAAACGGCTGCTTTCTATCAAAGCAGTTAGTCATGGCCACATATCGGAATTTTTGTCTGAGTTACAGCCTTGGGGGACTTTCTGCTGTTATTTCCCACCTGGGCACAGTTAGCATGAAACCCAAAGAGAAGAAGGCAGTGGGACTCTACCTGCCTGCTAAAACACATGCTACAGCTTACGTGGTAAGAGCACACAGCTCCCATCACCCTTGAAGGTGAGGGATGGCAGTGCCTGGTGGGGAAGGAGGAGGTGACGGTGCAGTCCTCCAGCTCCCAATGCTCTCAAAAACCAGGCAAGGGGACCCAGCCTGGGGCCCTGCAGCCCAACACAGTGGCTGTCAGAAGACAGCCTGGCCACACACTAGGCAAAAGCTGCCATGCTGTGCAAGCCCTGGCACGGGAAGGAGAACAGATGACTGCAGCATGGCTCAGCCCAGCCTGCCGCCATACCATGGGTTTCTGTTTTATCAGATGGCAAGGGCATGCACTCAGGGTGCCCATTTAAAAAGATTTATCCTTGCCTTCCCAGCCACAAAGCGATCTGGGAGAAATTTCCGTGTGTTGCTGATCAGGAGGATAAAAGCTGCCTTTTCTCTTTTCAGCAGTTAAAAACAGCCTGCCCTGAAACAAGTAGGGTCATTTTAGTCCGTGACCACATACATAAATTCTATCTACAGAACAAAGGAATCTCAGGTCAATTAAAAAGATCCTGTGGCTACAATATTCTTCTGGGAAGATGCCATCTCCATATGCTCATTACAGCCACATAAATCCCACCCCCTCACTTGCCTTGAGAAAGCAATTGTCTTTAAAAGCAAGCAAAATAATTATTTTTCCAACAGAGTTGTCATCATTAATTATGGCCAGGATAGCCAAGTAGGAGCTCATGCCTGGGTTTTTAAATGTTTGTAGCTAGTTAGAGTGCCTGTAACTTTACAGCTTTTTTTTTTTTTTTTTTTTTTTTTTTTCCAGTGTTAACATTAACATACTATGGCTTCATTAAATCAAGGCACTCAGTGATGAGCTAAGTGATTCATCTGCAGAACACCAAGACTCTTCATGCTTATCTGTCCCACATGGAGAGCAGGTTTAAAGGGCCGCACAGTTTATGCCTGCACTATGGGTACATTCAAGCAGCTCTGGCTGTATTCCTAAAGTCACGGGTTTCAGTGAAGTAAGGATTCACAAACCATGAAGGCTGCAATTTACAGGAATTTACCAAAAGCCCACTGAGTTACAGGCATATCACTACGCCACTGCTCACCTTTGTAAAGCCCTGTGGCTATAGTCCGTAAACATGTGATAATAACTTCCTAAAAAGAGAAATAAAACTTTATGCAAACTTTTGGCTGGCTTCTGTACTTCTCACTGAGCCAAGTCTCCCCCTGAAGTTGATGGGATTTTCCCTGCATAAAGGCCACAGAATTTGGCCTATCTTCCTCTTCTAGTTTAAGGGGTGAGGGGGAGAAGCAACAGGCCCTGTTTCACTAGACATCTCTGTAGTTCTCCATCCTGCTTACCAGGGCTTGTTAAGCTGAAGACAGTGATGCGTTGAAAGGCCACTTGATACAGAAGATTACAATAGAGTGTGAAGTCCACTGAAAGTTTCCAGAAGGCATTATTTATCTTCATTCATTTTTAAATGACACGTCTCTAAAATAACAGTGACTTTTGTTAGTCAACCAGCCTGCACAGATCTGGTTTCTGAATCACTGCCACCCCAGGCATTCACAAATCTCAAGTCAGCTGACCAAAATAATGAGACTGGCCTCCAACCAACAGGACTTTCTCACTATTATTTATCTTCTAGTTTATAAGCCTTTACAGATCCTACTCAGTGGCTTTATTTTAAAGCCACAAGCTGTTAAAAAATGAAAAAACACCTTTCTTTTTATTAATGAAAGCTACGAGTTTGACATAGTCATGGTATTCAGAATTAGGGTTTGAAAGGACAGCACACACACAATAAGACATAGCATGTGAATTCAGGCTTAAGTATTTCCTCCATCTGAGCAAGTGGCCTGTCTTTATGAACTTCATAAAGCCAAAGCTCAAAGTAGGTAGATCCAGATTTTTTGAACAGTTCAGACCTAAGATTTTGCTTCAGGCTCCTTTGTAAATATGCTCAAGAATCCTTGCTCTCCCTCCTCAGGATCTCCACCCACATCAGTCCAGCCCATGTCTCAGCCACAGCAATGCAAATCCTTCAGCTATGTCATTCTCCACCTGCTGCTAGGATTTTTGAGGGCAAGTCCCATTTTCCTCTGAAGTGCAGTAACCTGTATCCCTACGCAATTGCTCTTACGGAAATAGAGAAAAATATACTGGGGGGGTGGAGAGTGGAGACAGGGGGACACGGACGGGACACAGGAGGACTAGCAGCTCCACAGTTTACACTGTGTCCTCACAGCAAAGGTCCTTACATCACTTTGTGTGGATCCCACAACTGATGGCAGGTCATCACAGTGGGGAGAAGTGCCATACATTTGCAATAAAAATTTTGTGTAGATAAAAGAGCAATTTGAGATGACCTCAAATATCCTGCAGAAAGACACACTTCCATGGGCATATGCTCTGAACACCACGGACTTTGGACTTTCTCTTAAAAATCTGCTGCTGCTTTAACATGGACTTGAGGGGCCACGGAGCCACTGCTCCCATGGGGAAAGGAGACACTGCACCTGGGTCACAGTGCAGGCCCATGGGAAACCCACAGACTTGTTACACTTTGCTTAGTACACTTTGGAAGTGGAATACATGAAATTATGTAGATGCCTAAAACAAAATGAGGACATAAATATACCTATGGCATTAGCAAAGACTGGCTCAAAATGTAACTGATTCAGTAACATACTTTTAGTGGTGGAACTGAGTACAAAGCATAATTCTAGTGACACACTAGGTAAAAGCGGATTGGATAACCACTGTAAACTTGCAAGCATTAAGAGAGCAGGGAATAAGCCTTTGCTTATGTCTTCAGCACAGGAAATATGTGCAATCCTGCTCCTAGTCCTCATGTGTTTAGCACAGCCACCTCTACTCTCAGCCCCAAACAGGATAAGAACAAAAAGGATAGGGATACGGGAGCTGAACAAAAAGACTGCACGTGCAACATAAGCTAACAGCACAGGTTCTGTGGGGATAGCTTCATCCTACAGCTCCACAGCCACAAACCCCTGAGAATAACCCTTCAGCGTGATGCAGCCTCACTGTGTCCTCCAGCACTGCTGGTAACCCGGAGTCAGAACCTCACCCCATGTGTGCAATCAAGAGGATGAAAGCCCCAGGCAGCAGTTAAGAGAAAAGCCTTTTTTTTTTTTTTTTTTTTTTTTTTTTTTTTCTCCTTCTCCCTGAAGTGAGCTGTGATTTTCATCCCCATTGCACAATTGCCACTCCACAGTCCCTCAAGCATACATAATGCAATACAGCGATGCCAGCCTCACCATGCAAACCACCCCGGGCTTTTATAGGAGCAAGGGAAAAGACAGGAATAAATAGTAAAATGCAAATCAACCACATACTGAATTTCAAAGCTGCCTTTAATTACAATTTCTTCCTGTTTCCCCCAGTGTTGTAAGCACTGCTCTAAGCGAGCCACCCTGGTAAAGTCATGATCATCTTGTTAAGCTCATTCAAGTACTTTGTGTTTTCCTTGACAATTCAATGTCTTCAAAGCTGAAATCTAGGCTACAGCCAGACTGAAGCATCAAGGTACCAACAATACCTTCAGTGTTTGTATTTTCCCATGTCTCCACCGGGCAGGAGACTGAGACAGAAGTTCTCTTTCATGTAAAAGCATGAGGAAACCAACAGCACAGGCTCCCAGCCTAACCCAAGGATATACCTTCTTTAAGGGCTACACCACTGCTCTCCTGTGACCTGCATCCCTCCAGTGCTGAGCCTAGGTCAGGACCCCTTCTGTTCAGATGATTCTTCCTCAGAGCAGCAACCCAACAGTTAGCTTTGTTTTCCCTTTCTCTCCACCAGAGCTGACAGCAGGACAACACCCTCTCTTCAGAGCACGCAATGACAACAGTAATTGTCCCAGCTATAATACAGGCTGCTTCGGTCAAACAAAAGCTGCCTTTATTTCAAGGTGCAGCAGGGGAAATAAATACGGTCATGATACTTGGCCAGATTTTCAGCAAGTAGAAGTCAATCAGCTCTAATGAGGTCAGAAAAGCCTAATTTATCCTCAGCTGAGGATCTGGCCCCATTTCTTTCCTGTGCATAACCACATCCGAGGGCATTAGGCCCATGAGCTGAGCTCCAGGGCTCTATTTCCACCAGGAGCATTCCCAGGACTGATGGAGGGATGGCAGCACGGACTGAAGAAGAACTCTAGTATGCCTATCCTATAGCTTAGATTCACAAAGCTGCAGGCCTGCCACCACAACTTATCCCACAGTTCACACTAAGCAAAAACTTCCCATGACAGCAGATAACTGATACCTAACAGCAGGCAGAGTTTCTGTAAGACAGCTGCATTGACCAGAGACCACCTCTGTTTTCACCCTTGACCAGTACGGAGTATTGTAATGTAACAGTGAGCTTCAGACTGGTTCAGGCAGAGTAATTTAACTAGACTGCTACCCATCTCCACAACAGAACAGAGCCAGAAGAAATTACAGCTTTGTTACAGGAAATGAGGGTATTTCAAGGAGGTTGGAACTGTTTCGCTATTTCAGTGCAGATGGGTTTGACCAAAAAAGAAAAGTCTAAAATATTACATTTTGCATAAATTTTATTTTATTTTATTTGCTGATATATGTTTCTCATCTAAAAGCTAGTATACAGCAAAATAAAAGCTTAAACAAAAGCAATAAGTATAAAGCTAAATGAAAAACATTTGGTTTACAAGTCAGCAAACTGTCTTGGGATGACCCAGAATGATTTTTTTTGTTGTTTCTTTGCTGAAAAATAATATGAACTTCTCTAATTTTCCCTAGGAGGCCTAAACCAATATCTTTTCCCAAGAGGCTTATTTTCCTAGAAAAAAAAAAAAAAAAAAAGGAAAAAAAAAAAAATTAAATTTTTTTTTTTTTTTTTTTCTCAGTGGTCTCTGGATCAAGCCCTAAGAGTTCCACTCTGTTCAGGAGAGACCCTGCAGCTGACAGTGCTAAAGGTGCTCTGACAGCTCCTCTCCTAGTGGAGTATGAGATGGAGAACAGGAGATATTTGGAGTCTGTTCTTTGAACTGCTTTGATCCGTCAACACCTACCAGCTGAACCTTCCACACTGCTAGCCTCACTGATAAGGACTGTCAGCATCCTGGTCAGTCCTCTAGTGTAGACAGCTTCATAGGCATGATGAGTCCAAGTCTGCTTTACTTTGCTTTATTCAGTCATCCCTAGGCAGTGAAAGTCTTTTCACTTTTCATGTTGAATATGATAAATGAAAAGCTTGATTTACTACATGTGAATTCACCATCATTTTGCTTTAAACTGCATTCAACTCCTCCAAGCTCTCCCACCCCCCCCCACCGCATGGCAGAAAACCATACCCATATAGCTGGAGCAAATACACTCAGAACCATTTGAGAAGCCAGAAACTGAGATGTTAATTCTGAAACCCACCGGTGGTGATGCAAATATCCTCACCTAACAGATTATGATGGTTTGAATGCAAGTGATTACCAGCAAACATCCAGGTATCATGCTTAGCCATCCTGTTACCCCAAACCACCAATGGCAGCATGGTAAATGTTAATCTCAGAGCAGGGACAACCATTCCCTACAGCTGATGTTTTTCTACGCTCTTCATTTAGATTCTTTGCATTGCCATTTCTTTCCCATTCCTTCAGTATATGTATACAGCAAGGTTGCAGAGTACAGCACTAGGATGTCTGCACCTTCAGTCCTGCCACTCATGGCTCTGAGCCATCGCTGGCTATTTTTAGGAGCTCTGAACATGCTGCTGCAGCCAAAGTGTGAGAACACTTTCTAAAGTCTTCTTGTCTCCTTAGATCTTTTTTGATATGCTAACTAGAATGACAATGAGTTGTACACTAGCTGAGAATGCTTCAGACTTCCTATTTTGATGCTGTAAAGCAGCTGACAGTGTAAAACACACACACCATGGTACACCGCCAATCCACTACGTGTGGTCACAGAGCCATTACAGAAGCCACAGCTGCTGTTCCTGAAATTGTCCACAGCACTGACAAGAAAGGAGTGGGAAACAACTGCTCTGGATCAGAACATAAAGCTTCAGCAACCAGGTAACCCACTGAGCAAAAGGGCTAGGGTTAAAACTGATATTGCCCAACTTTTCTGTCTCCAATCCTGTTGCTTAAATGCAGCATTTTGAGCTATTGCTGTGCTGGAAAAATTGCTTCCTTGTGGCTGCCCTGCATTAGCCATTGTAAGACTCCTTTCAGTTGCCCATAGCAGTGCCAAAAACCTACACTTGTGCAGAGGGCTGCCCATGTCTCCCAGCTGGCCAGCTAGCCCTTGGCAATGAGGGCTGCCTCAGCTGGGAAAGATCTAGGATCTGCTGTTCCCACTCAGTCCTGATGGCTGCCCAAACTGTTCTGCCCTAGTGGGAAGGAGTCAAGTGCAGAGAGCCTGGCTGGGTCTGACAGGCAGGAGAGGTGGGGAGGGGAGACCACCTCTGCAACCAGTCCTTCGGAGATGGCAACATTAGCAGGAAATTGAGCCTCCTCACTTGCCGCTTCTCTCAACCAGCTCTCAGGTCTTTCCCGCTGTCTTCTAACGCACCAACTTTTTTCTCAGCATTTTTCCCTACGGCTATTCCCACAAATGAAATCTCAAGGCTCATGGCCAATCCCAGTCTGGGAAGGCTGGGAGATCTGCCTGGTGTTTGGCCCACTCCGGAGCCACTAAACCCAGCTGAGGTTGCTGGTTGGGCCTGCCCGACCTAGCACAATGCTGGCACAACAACTGGACTCCTCCATTTTGCTGTGATGAACCACGCACATAACACTGTGTTTGCTGTATGGACTCTGAACTGTTCTAGGCCCTGCACTAACCCTGCCATAAAGGAGAATCTTGGGTTGGCAGTTCCTCTGAACACCGGGATCAAGCTTATGTTCCCATTAAGTGCAAAATCTCCAGCTAATTATAAAGCTTAACATCATCACCATCTGCATTTTTACAAGCAGGCACAAAAGGAAAGAGGAATAATCCATGTCATTACTGGCCTGAGACAGACCCTTCATCCAAGCAGAAATATAAATAGTAGGAAGAGGACTAATCACTACTCAACAGGAGATGGGAAACATTTCAGAGGCAGCATTGGCTTACAAAGGGCAAAGCATTCCAGACAAAACAGACTGGTTTGCTACGGAGACTGGAAAATAAGCAGAGGGAAAAAAAATGCAGCAGTAACAACATGCTTGGAGCTCACTCGAGTACCATATCCCACAGCTCCTAAATTCCTTATAGCAGTAACTCACATCATCTGGAAAACAAACTGTCACCGCACTCCAGACTACCAGAAGGGCTCCTTGGAAGGTGCGCTCCCAGCACACTGAGCTAGAGAAGTGCTGTGCAGAGCCAGCAGCAGAGCAGGAGGGGCTGAAGGGCCAGCCAGCTCTGCACTCAGCTGAAACATGGCTTTGTTCCCTTGCTGTAGCTCCCCACACGTGAAAAGGAGATGACAACTTCCTATTTCTGTCTTGCTTAACATGGCAGAGGTTCCACATCAATTAATGCTGGCTCTGTAAGCTACAGAATCACTTAACAAGGCATGACTGAGCTAGATCAGGCACGGACACAATCACATTTCTGTCAAATTAGCGAGAGCAGAGTAGAGTTTACATCAGCTTTATGCCAGCTGCAAGAGACAAGATACCCAATCCAACATAAAATCAGAATGATATAAGCAGGCCATATCGGTGTTAGAGTAAGGCTTGCAGGTTTAAAACCTTGGGGGGGCCCCCCCCCCCCCCCCCGGTGTTTTGGTGGTGTTGTTAGTAGGTTTTTTTGATAAGTCTGAACCATCAAAATTAATCTCTATCAGAACAGTGCTTGTATCATATGGCTACATCTTTGATACCAGCAGCTCTAAAATAATATTAAATTCTTGAAACAGCCTCAGACACTCAGCTCTTTAAGTACAGATTAAGTCTCTCTTCACAATACATGCAGTAAGAGGTTCTAGTCACAGCTGTGCTTCTGGTGTTGTATCTACATTTTTGTTTGCATTAAGGTCTACTCCATTTAGAAGCATCCATCATTTCTCTCTCCCTAGAGAATACACGTTGTAATGTTTTATTTAGTGTTCAGATAGTATCTTTATAAAGATCGGTAGGTAGAAAAGTATTAAGAGTATGTGAAGATAGTCACAGTGCTGCAAGCTGCAGTGACAGAAGTAGAACAAAGAATGCTAGATTGGTTACAAAGACAGAAATAGCCACGGGAGATATGCACAGCCCATTAAAAACAACGTATTATGTGAAAACAATGCATATGTTATGGAAAAATGAATCCTGGCAACAACAAGAGATGACAGAGAGTGGCTAATTAGTAAGGAATTTGTATGTGATAAAAGCAATAAAGAAAGTACTATTTAGGCTGCAAAATAGTAGACCTCACAGCATCACCCCCTCCCAACATGTTACATTGCTCTGTGAACCTGCGTGCTGCCACAGCTACACGCTGTATGCCCAGCTCAGCACCTTCCCAGACTTATGGCCGGGACTCTTTCCTTGCTATCCGTGTCTGAATCAACTGATTTTTGTTAAATTGCAAGAAGCTTGATTTCTGTGAAAATCAGACGTCTGTTGAAGATTGTTTTCAACAGAATTACCAGCTGACTAGGACTGGAGATCCAAGACCCTCCCCACTGCAGGGGTATGGGCTGGAGACAGAGCTACCAACAAAAAGGAGAGGCTGTGACGTGCTGGGCAGAACATGGACACAGCACCCCCCCCCCCCCCCCCCCGCCTTAATCCCATCCCCAAACTCAACACATCACCAGCATACAGGCAGCAATTCAATGCCCCACTACTCAACTTCATTGCCTCAGCCCAGTTTCCTTATTTCCAACAAGAATTTCAAAAAAGCGTATGAGGAAAAGAAGGCAGGCTTTTACAACATTCTGATGGTTACTTTTTAGGAATAGCACCTTGCCCAGCTACTGGAACCTTCCCCAGGGCTCAGAGCTTTTCCCAATATTTTGGTAGTGGTTTCCTTGGTGTTTTGCAAGAAGGAAAAAAATAAAAAAAGGACTGAAGCTAGCAATAACCACTACTCAGCAGATGTGAAGCTTAAAGAAGAATTATGCAGGAGCCTGGCTTGCTGGCAGGCTTGCTTTCACAACAGAGGAGCACAGATCATTTGAGTGGTGACACTGGTCACAACTCTACAGGTAACTTCGAGACTCATTCTGTGGTGAAAGTACAGACTGAATCTTTGTTATATATGGCAAAATGCAACATCTCATCTTCAAGATTAGATCCTTCTAGCTTGAACATTTTAAATGTTCTGGTAATTGGCTAAGTGAATCTAATTTTTTCTTCATAAGATAATCAATAAAGCTTGGTCCCTTAAGAAAAAAACTGTTTCCGTACTTGCTTTCATTTTGACAGATTTCCTATACTAAGCTCCACACAATCTTTTGAATACCACCTACAAAAAAGCCATTTTACCGTGAAAGCATTACTGGCTGTTCTGGTATTATACAGCACATATGCAGGCTAATGTAAAGCAGTTGGGTAAGGCTACCTTTAGTTCCTGCAAGATTTCTCCCATCATGAACAACTGGGGTTGCATTTTGGGCTTACACAAAATGCAGAACTACAGGAAACCAACAGAACAGACCAATAGTGATTCAACATGGAATCCATCTTTTCCCCAACTCTGACTCCCTTCCCACTTTCAGATGCCTCCCCTACCTCCCATCTTCCCTCTGCGTGCAGGGAGCCCTTGCTGGAAGTCACAACAGTTTCTTGCCTCTACAGCCTCTCCAGTTGGATTGGTGTTATTAGCAGAGAGGCACAGATACTTCCTAATCAACTTTATTAAAACAGTTCATTACAACATGTACACACCACTTGCATGTTTATGACAGAAAAGGAACCTCTAAGGCTCAATTCCTACAATATAGCAAATTAACGTGGCTCAATAAACAAATATGTTTGCCTTAGGAAAAGCAAGATTCTCTCTTGGGTCACTGTTAAAGAGACTGACTAACCTTCTTCCTGCTGGCTTAAGTCTATGTCTACTCCAGCCTCCTGTTCTAGCAGCCTTACTCCATCTACGTACCTCATTGCTTCTGAGTAGATCCTACTTTCAAAGTATCATTGTACAGTGAAGAACTCAGCATAAATCACTATTGACGCCTATGGCTTCGCTAGATAAGGATTTTTTATTTCTCTGTACCTGAAAACTTTTTTTCATAGCATTTGTCCCAAACTGTCTTGGCAGCTGTTATGTCTAATCTCAGTGAAAATCCCTTGTAGTCAATTCCTTTCATCCCTCTCCCTTACATGTTTACATTAGATATATTTGTCAATTTTTAACTCTATAAGGAAATACATCTTAGTTTTGAGAGCTGTGTTGATCACTGTGCTCCACTGAGCCAGGAAGGAGCGCTCCTTCCAAGAGACACAACTTACCTGTTGAGAGGCCCGCCCAAATAGCTCTAAAACTGAATTCCAACTTAAGTTACAAATAGCAGGAAGTCCCTGGATCTTCTCAAAAGCTATTTAAAATATATGTGGATGAATGCTATTATTTGTTGAGAAATAAATAGATTCTTTCATCCTAATGTCTCTTTCGTACTCTTATATTTTCAGGGTAGCTGGCAAGCCTAACAAAACTTTCCATTCCCATAGGTGTGGCTTTTCTTTGCCTGAATTGGCAAAGAAAATCTGCTTTATAACATGAGCAGCCAAGCACAGGAATTGTGGATAGCCAAAAAGCAACAAGGTTGCCTCTGCTAAATTGCACGGTCCGCTTTAGGAGCAGGCAATTCAGGGTGTCAAGACAGCCCTCAGCAGGAAGCATCAACACACAGCTTACTATGGAGGATGCACAACAGATCCACAGGCTTCAGGCCCCTCCACCCTTCTCAAGTTCATCTTTTCATCTATACAGGTTCGCTAGCAGGAGACAAACAGGAACAGCCTCTGAATGATGTAGGCAACCACATCCATAGATCTCATTCACCAGTGTGCTGTAGCCAGCTGTTGTCAAGGATTTGCAGGCATGCAGGGTCACAGAAACAGACCCAGGGCATATCAAGAGATAGTTTCAAATTTTTCCTCAGAACAGTCCCTTCCACTCCCCAAAACCACTTTGGATCAGCAAAAATCCCTTTGCCTTAGGCTGAAACTTGTCCTTTACAGGTGAAAAAAATAAAATAAACCACCCATACAATTTCTGTCCATTCCAAGAGATACAGAAAGCATTCTAAAATGAAATTGTCTCCGCTGATCTTTTAACACAAATTTTCCTAACTTGCAGCAATCCACTGAGTAATTTCAGTCTTTACAATTCCTTCCCATAACTTTAGCTTTTTATTTGCCAAAAATGTGCGCATCCAACTCTAATGATAGATGTTCTTTTTGATGACAAAAAGACATGTGAAGACATGGGTGCACAGCGAGAAATCTTAATGATGGCACTTGGCTTGGCCTGCTCACAACTCTTGTGCTCAAAGGGATACCTGCACTGAAAAGAACAGCAATTACATGGGCAGAGCACTTCAAACTGAGACCCAAAAAAAACCAGCTTGAGTCATCTCATTCACTAACCAGCTCTAAAAACACTCTTGTTGCAAGCAAGTCCCTAAAAAGCTCCTCAGTGATGTAGGACAGCATTGGGATTAAAACCTGGCAGGGAGCTATCTCCTGGAGTCAGTAACCTAACCCCTCTATCCACCCCAGTTTCCTTGCTTCCATCTCAGCCGTCTCATGATCTTCAAGCACTGGAAATAGAGTGGGAATAGCTGAAAGAGAATGAAAAATAAATGAAGTGATCTCTATTAATAACAGCTGAGGGGAATGAATGAGACAGACCAGGTCAGGGCCAGGAGAGTGAGAAAGGGCAGGCTGGGCCTTGGCATGCCAACAAGGGCTTAATGTTCTGAGAAAGAAACTTGGAATTAAATACACTTTAAAAATAAACCCCAGTCATTTCTGAATTTCTCTCATGGCTGCAGTTGCAATGCTGAACCTCTGCCCACAACAATGGATTTGGCTTTCAGCCAAAGGTTTGAAAGTCACTGATCTTTTTTTCCCCTCCTCCCTAGCTGTACATAATTTCTATGCATTCCCACAGCTGTGAAAGAAATGATAGCTAGGAGGAAGCAGTGCCTGGGCACCCAGGGACTGCTCTCTCACATCTGCTCACAGCTGGAATTCCTCATAGACTTTGACACAATCCTTTGCTATTGCCTTGGCTGCCGAGCTGCCATTTGAATGGGCACAGCTATTTGAACAGATCAGGATTATTTCTAATAATCAAATACTGGATTTTCCCATAAACTAACATGAAAACAGGCAGCTGTTTCCAAATGAAAAAGAGTGGCAAGTCTATTTGGAGCTGAGGACCATAATTCAGACGAATGAATAGTCTGTTACAGATTTCGGTTTATAAAGCACAAACTGCACCTCAATGCCATTTTCCTTACTCACATGCCCCTTACCTCACAAAACTAACTCCACTGACAACTTCACTTTGGGGCAGTAGAGTTGCTGAGCACATCTGAGCTGCTCTTGGAGAGACAAGGAAAGCAGCCAGCAGTCCCAGTGGTCTCCCACCTGTCCAGCTTTTTAGCATGGGACCTACCTGAGCTTCACAGTCTGTAATGGCTCTCAGACCTCCTGTCTGATTTAAAACCAAAACAGAAAGCAACTCAGTGGTGCTCAACCACCCACTTGGGATGGGGCAAATCACCTCTTCCAGAAGCCCTTAAGCATGGTACCCCCCTCAAACTTTCATCGGGTAGTTAGAAATCTATCCCATGCCAGGTGTGTGTCACTCAATGGTGACAGGTGACATCTTGCGATGGGATTTGGACATACAGATTCAGATGCAGGTATTCCATTATTCCATGCACATTGCTACACATCTCTAGATGTACCCTCATCACATGCATAGGAATGCATGTTAGGAAATTTCACACACCTGAAAGACTTCCTTTTTTTAAAAAACAAAAACAAAACAACAACAACAAAAAAAAACACATACGGGGAAAAATCTGTAGTGCCTCTGGGTAGGAGCACAGCAGGGACAGGACTACCAGAGTAATTCATCTAGACCTCGACCCACTTCCTGCCCACATCTGAAGAACCACCAACAAATAGGGTGGTAGGGGAATGTTCTGGCCTGCGTGGTGTATGCCTGGCATCTCTGGATTAATCTTTTTGAAACCTCAGGCTGTCCTGACAGTTTTAAGGAGCTGTAAATACAGGATGAAATGCCCTAAATGAATATGCCTGTCTAAACTGCAGATTTTTATTTTGACTAAAGAGATTTTTTTCCTCCATCTTAAGGAAGTAATTGAATTTAACTTGCTCATTTACATGCTGCTGCCACTCTGCAATTTACCCTTCAGATTATGCCTCAAACTTCGCTTCTCTCCATTTAGTTTTTGAACTCAAAGCCAAAATGCACCAACGAATGGCTAATAACAGCACTGAAAGAGCTGGCGCTGATGCCACAGCTAAAGTTTCAGCCATAACACAACACTACTGTGCTGTATCACTCTAAAATACAGAGCTGTAGTGGGAATATAGTCACAGTAGTGACTAAAGGTGTTCACCAAGGGCTAAGAGCAGTCTAAACACGCAGCTGGCAGTCTCTACTGTCTACTAGATATTTGTCTCAACCAATTGTTACCTCTAACAACTAAAAATAGTCTAAAGAGGGAGTGGTAGCTAATGAGGATGTGCGTGGCATTATTAGACCACAAGAAGAGATGGTCCATGCCCTGCAGAGCTTATCGTCACCAAAGAGCAGAGAACAGGCAGGCAGGGAACTGCACGCACACAAAGGGAGCAGTGTGTTCACAGTCACACAATAGGCATCAGCAGAGCCAGGAGCAGGAACTCATATTGCTCCCTTCTCTGCATCATACACTATCCCCTACCCACAGCGTGAACCCCTACCACACAAACATACAGATTTCCAGCAGGTTTATGAGCTGCTTTATCTTCCATCTACCTCAGATGAGCAGAGAAGCATGTGCAATTAACTTCTGCAAATGCCTTTTGTGGACTCTGTGAGTTAATTGCTATACAAGCAGGTTGGAAGTTGTCTGTTCAACTTATGTACCAAAGGAGAAAAAGAAAAATAAATACTGTGAGATGAAACGACTCCATGAGACATCTATCACAACAGCATCTCTGCAGCAAGGAAAAGTAAAACAAAGAGCAGCTTTAGGCTAGCTATTTTTTGACTTGGAAGTGCTAATTCTTAGTGTTAACATTCAATCAGTCATGTGGTGGGTTAAAAAAAAAAAAAAAAAAAAAAGGAACCCAGAAAATGCTACCTCTGAAAGCCAGCTGAAAAGCTGAACATGGGGTAAAACCAGAACTGATAGGGGAAAGAGCTCACAATGCAAAATCCCATTACAAAACACTTAGAGCTTGTCAATATTCACTTCACAGAGATTTAACTAAATTGGCATGAAAACCAATGCAGTTAAATAGATGTAGCCCTTCAGCATAACTACAGTCAGAGTACATTAAAAGTATATCAGCATGACTTGCTTGGATAGTGAATTAACTAAAATCAATATCCATTTAGTTAAATGGGTTTAGTAATAGAGTGCCAGCCCCAACCAGATATAAACAACGCTGAGTTCTAACCATTGCCAATATTTCTTCCCTGGGCTCCAAGCCCCCACCCCAGCACTATGACAGACTCACTGAATAAATTAGCTTGCAAGTTTGATTCATAAAATCTTAGCTACGTACATCTGAAGCTGAGATATAATCACAATTCATGGAAGAACCACTAGGCAATGCGCATCCGGCAAGGTTTGGCTAGACTTTTCCCATCTCTAGCATCCATGCTTCCCAATAAATAAGAGCATAACAATAGGAGGAGC
This sequence comes from Nettapus auritus, assembly GCA_011076525.1. Classification (NCBI taxonomy): domain Eukaryota; kingdom Metazoa; phylum Chordata; class Aves; order Anseriformes; family Anatidae; genus Nettapus; species Nettapus auritus. The sequence goes on from CM021770.1 coordinate 18,416,200, forward strand.
TCAGCTACAAAAATCTCCCTATCCCTTTCTGGGGTCTAAAATTAAGATATAAGACAGAACTGTCACAGTGCAGTTTCCTCTTTCTGGCATTTCTCATGTGCTCCCTCTTGTGGCAAAGACAGACTGACTTTTTTCCTTCAAAAAGCCCCTAAACTTCCAATATATAAACTTCCAATATATTCTTTACTACCTCCTATTACATAAGAACTCAAAAATGTCACTCAAAGATCAAGCTTGTAGTCTTTATTTTTGCTGCTGACGTTGTAGTACCCAGTCTGCATCTGGCAGGACACCAATGCCTAGTGCCACAACAGTGAGCAAGGACAATGTCTGCGTTGTTGTATGAAACTGTTGCACAGCTGTATGTATGCCTGACACACAAAGGTTCAAAACACACCTCAACATGGAACCATGGAAGATTATTTAAGACTTATTTAAAAAATAAAAAAATAAAAATTCAGAAGATCATAGGACCATAGCTTTCTGATTCAGACTCTACAGCTCCAGGAAATTGAAGTATTTTCAGTTGTAATAGTGATATATGCACCAAAGTGCTGATACCAGAACTCTGAGTTCCTACATTACCTTTTTTATAGTCGTGTTTTACACCACTTCCTTGGATACTCATATTTGCCCCAGGATACTGCTCTGTAAACAGTACTCACTATAATATAAATCTCATCCCCTTGTAAGCTTTTCTGTCTTTGGCAGGAATGAGATTTAATGATGTATAAAAACAGCAGCAGCTGGCTAAAGATACTAGGAAGGTGGGAAAGAGGGACCAAAGGCTGCTCTCTGTGTGCAGTTGCAGAGAACAGACCAGAATACGAGAGTCCTTCTGTTGCCCTGCAACAGAGAAAGCAGAGGATCCATGAACTGAATCCAGTTTCAGCATCCATTGCTTCTCCGAAAAGGGGATTTTAAGAACCATGGCATGTCAACACCTGTAACAGGAATGGTCTTTCATGACACACATTTCAAAAGAAGAATGAGTCTGTTCTCACAAAGGTTACGTTACGGCTGCTCTGTTTCCCCTATTTTGGATTAGCTACATCCAACGTCAAGTCCCCTCGATTAGGCGCATTCATTAGTCAAACTAACCCAACATTCCCTTGAAAACTGGAATTCAGATACAAGGGTATCACAGCAGGGACAGACGCATCTTTAAATGACTGCAACTGCCTACAGCCTACAGATGGCTGAATCAAGCCAACGACTGAAAATAAAGTTCATCCTTCAGGTCCTAGATGCAGTTTAGTCTCTAAAAGATAATACTTTTATGCTCAAGAACAAATTAACATGTTACTTTTAATTAAAACTTTCATCTACTGTCCACAGCTTGCAGTTTATAGGTTTCATGCTAGGTGGGATTTTTCTCTTCTAAAAACCTCAATTTAAAATGCTTTTGAAACAAGTATCAAAAAGAAAGAAAGAAATCCAGTGTAAATAGAGCAATAAGGCCCATTGGCCAGATTAAGAACTTTGTCTTAACCATGGAGATCCACTGAAAGAATTAAACAAAGCAGACAAGAACAACATACCACAGGCATAACTGCTTAATGCTTTCCTTCCTTTATATAAGGCATATGTGCTAAGTATTCAAATTGTTGATCTAAATGTCTCCTATAGGACTGGAATTTCATTACAGGAGATGACCTTATATTCTCCACTCACTGTGTAGGAAGGCTTCACTACAAGCAAACAGCATGAGAACCATATGAACAATAAACACTTTCAGGACTGTCTGGACTTGCAACTTCTAACCTTAGATTGTTATCAGATACTTAGGAAGAGCTTTGTCCTACAAAAAAGGTTTGTCCTTAAGGACAGCAGCAGCCAGCCCAGCACACTGCTCGGAAGAGCTGTACTGCTGCAGCTTTTGGCTCCCGACGTGGAGCAAGTGACACCAGAGAACCCGTGTCCTGTCTAACAGGGATGTAGCTATGAGGTGGCCAGTCGCTTAGAAACCATAGTTGAAGCCTAACAAGATTTTAAGCCAGTTGCAAGAGAGGACCTCAGTGCAAACACAAATTTAACACCACAGGAACAGTACCTGAAGGCAGCACCCTTCTTTCGCTGTCATATAAAGACTACCTAATTTGTCACGTCGAACTAACCTGTAGCATCATTTTTGTATCCTCTCATTAGGTGAACCAGTTTGATATAGAGTGCAAGCAGTGACTTCAGCATCCACAACTGACACATACAGCGCACTTAGCCCTTTCAAGTGTCTTGCCTTCAACATTTCTTATTGGCTTAACTTGGGTTAAAAGTCTTAACTTCTAGAGCAGAGTGTATAAAGTGTCATAGGGCCTGCAGAAACATTCCTCCATTTTCACCATTTTGCCAGAAATCAACCCCTCAGCCCCCCTGATCATGAAGCACTGCTGGGTCTGTTCCGTTCCCCATGGCAGCAGCTGCTCACATACAGGCAAACCAGCCAGTCCATTAGGATAACATCAATATAATGACAGCTAGCACTCATATGGCACTTTAGATTACGCAGATGCAATAACTGATTAAGAAATTACATAAACTATAAAGTAAGAGGAGGCCATACATTTTAAGTAGCCCAATACTTAGCACTGAAAACATATTGGCTTTTCTTTTCCACAAATCCAACTGTGAAAGTGAAGGGAATGAGTATTTAGCAGAAGGGAACACACCTCTTCCCTAAATGGGAAGGTATAAAATCCACCTCCATTAGCAGACCATGAGCAGGCCCACACCACCAAGCACCACCTTGCAGCACCAGGCTGACTTTGCTAGCAGAGCTCTTAACAACACTGTCAGTACCACCAAGGGCTGAAAATGCTTCATGTGGAAAAAAAACTCTGAGGCTTCACCAAAGCTATTTCAACTATCCCCATCGTAGGACACTTTAGATTAGCAGAATTTATGTACTGTCCTTAAATGGTGCCTCATTTCAGCAAGCAGCAGCTCTGGAGGAGCATCACGGTTATTAACTTTGACTTTCCTGGAAACAAGCCACTAAAAGGATAAAAACCAGACTACCCCTAGCCAAAGAAATACAAATAGGCTCCCTAGTTAATGTGACTTTAAAACAAGCCATAGTAATAAAGATCAACAGATAGTGAGCCCATTCAAAACCAACATCTACTTTTTTGGAATGCCTCCTGCAAGTTTAGATGAGCCCAGAAAGATGTACATGACTACCTCCTCCACGCTGGGGCAATGTCTCCATGCCCTCATATCACTGAGCAGTTGCTGTAAGAAGTCTTGACCTCAAAGAAAACAGGCAACAGAGGTGGCTCTGGATGCTCAGCACGTTTCTGCAGTTACCAGCCTTGCTCTAGAGGTCTGCACAGTTAGGGGAGATGCATTAACATACTATCACATGGTCTTCAGCTTACACATTTTACTTTGTATGTCCACCAGAGAGAGGCACGTCCATAAGCTATCATACCTCAGTAGTTTAAGATGCACCAAGCTGATAGCCAGGGATCACAGAGCTCTACCCTAATACTATCAGCTGAACAACAAGCACGTGAAAAGAGAATAGATCTGGTGATGGTAACAACAAAAGAGCACTGAGGAGTCACCTCTCTTTGGTCTTGTTTTTAAGGGACCTCATAACATCAAATCCCTTGCCCAGCTGCATATTTCTGATGCCAATTCTAACCCTTATTCCCGACCCATGGAAGGCAACAAAGCTTTCTTTGCTCTGAAGACAACCAGATACAGCCTTCTGCCAAGAGCAAGGACCTGTGGGCAAGAGTTGGATTCTACTCTACCCCCAAACCCACCACCTTTCTTTACCATGCCATTCTGTAGAGAAAACCCTCCAACACATTCAGAGGAACATCAGAGACTTCACATGCTTTTATAAATACGGTTTGTCCTTGCAGAGGCTATACAAGGAAGATTCTCCCTTTGTTTTGGACAAAACAACAGATAAAAATAGAGGTCCGCTTAAATTCTAAGCATTCACATCAATTTGTAGAAAAAGAATGGCTGCTTTGATGCTGTCACACATCTATAGAAGGTATAGAAATGCCAGCACTAGTGACAGAAAAAGCCATTACCACAGTTCCTTTGGGGTATAAACTGGTTGTATGCCATTCTTGACATACTGCAAAAAAAAAAAAAAAAAAAAAAAAAAGAACCAATATTTGGCTTCCCCTGCATTTTCTAATGTTCAACCTAACCTAGTAATGCAGAAAGCATAAGGCAGTGATTTTTTTTGTTTTGTTTTGTTTTTAGCCATTTCTGAATGGCTACTGAATGGCTGGTATGAATGGCTGCTGAATTCTGGTATGGCAACCAGGACTAGCTCAGCACACACCTCACAAAACATTAAGCTCACTCAAGTGGGAGTAATTACGAAACTCTCTGGGAAGAAGCCCCTGAGGGACACCTCAGTTGAAAGCTGTTACCTATTTCTTACAGACTACAATTAGCAACCAGGGTTTGGAACAGAACAGGGCTACCGGAACAGAAACTACTGGGACTATTTCTCAGAGAGCTGACTGGGCAGAGCACAACACGCTGACACTGGGCACAGATGTCAGAACCAACCGACCTCCCCCTCAGGAGAAACCTATACAAGAAAATCATCCCTGCCCTGTTACACATTGAGGGAAATACTTCTTTCTATGCTTATTTGTAAACCAGATTACCAGGCCTCAGAACCCTGGCTTTCGTGATGACAGAGACATTTATTCACATAAGGAATATTCACTAAAGAATTAGTATTGAACACTAGCCACAGCTGAAGGCACACATCTTTTAGGAAATCACTAAAATATCAAGCTTCCAGTGTGAATAATGCACTTGCTGCTGAGACAGCCGCATCCTCCCAGCCTGTCATCAAAACACACTGTCTCACTGGGAGCCAGGCAATAATAACTGGCAACTGCTGCCTTAACAATGTCTTTTGCTTAAGACTGACCAATGATAAATCCAACTACTGTGCTACTAAATGACACAGGTTTGGACCAGAAAGCTTTGCCCCCTGGGATGATGAATATAGCATCCCAAAGCTCCATGACTCACACAGGAGGCTAAGAGCAGCAGAGGTTTTGTCAAGAAGCTGCGTGCACAGATCATTCTGTGCCCTGCACAGCAGTACTGCTCAGTTCTAACACTGCACTGATGCAATTAGATTGCAAGTAGCAAAAAGGAAAGAGGGGAAGCAAAAACCACTGTGCTATAAGCCTCTGGATCTGTTTTCAACTATATTCTATGCCTTATCCAGCTCACCCAGTGGCATTGCCACCTACCCTGGTGGTATTAAATTATTGCTCAGAGCCATGTTACACCTTAACCCAGAAAGGATTTTTTTTTATGCACAGAATGAAGGAAATTAAAACCCGAACAAAAGCAAATTATTTCAGGAGGTTTTCACTTCAATGCAAAACTTTCTCAGCATTCCAGGACAAAAGAACACCAAGACCCCTGGAGCATTATTGCTATTTAAGAAGAAATGTTTCAGTATATATATTTTAATCAAAACTTATCCCACATATTCACCCTGTGAATGAACAGTCTGTTCAGCTTTTGATTCTTGAAGACAGCAAAGAGACTTGTTTAGATTAGTCTACAGAAGTTTTCATTGACTTCTCTTTCCTTGGGGGTTCTGCATTTCTTCTGTAACTGAGCAGACAGAAACAAACCTGCATTGTGATCCAGCAAAGCACAAGGTTAAGACATCTATCAGCACTGCATTTAAGCACATTTTACTGGACAGACTGTGTAATGTTGATTTATTCTGGATGACAGGAGTCCCAAGTTTTCTCCCACACTTTGCTAAGGGCATGTCACCCAACTTTCAGTGAGTCAGTTAGGTCTTCTGCCATGCCCTCAATACCTCCCACTGACCTCAGAGGGCATTCTGAACTCCGTACTTCTGAAGGTCAGTCCCTTAATTTCTCAGCAACATCATCTGTAAAACAGGGATAGACAAGATCTGCACTCCATATGAATGATTTCTGATCATGGGCTGTAAAAATGTGCAGCATCAGTTATTTTCTACCTTTACTTTGCTCTGAAACAATGGAGCACTCAACAACTGTAGATTTACAGCTGCTGCAGGAGGTCTCTTCAAGCAAAGCAGCTCTGAAAATTTAAGTCATTGTTCGAGCTGCCCAAGCCAGGAAATTCAACAGTAATTGTAGGGCAACCACTCTAGTTAAAGTTTGCTGCAAAATAGGTCCTGCTGGAACCTGAATCTGAACTACACCAGGTGATGACATTTAGGTGGTGCTCAATGTTAGTGAAGCTACCTAGCTAAGTCTCAGACTTGGTGGTTCGCACATCATCCAGTGCTCGGTATTTAGCTGTACTGCCATATCAAGGACTCAAAACCAGACTTCTCTTTGAAGAAGTATTGCCCATTAGTGAATCTGCAAAACCATACTCCCTGGCTCAAATCCCAGCTGAACTTTCTCCTTCTACAGTCATGACCAGTGACCAAATTACATATTTGGTCTCTGCCTCAGTTTTCCATTTTATAAAATAAAGATGTTGCATTTGCAGAAATTGACCTATTTTTACTGAACTCCAGCTGACAGAAGGCAAGAGGAGTCAAAGTCTCCTGTACTTCCACAAACGGCCAGGCTGCATTTAGGCAACACTCAGCAGAGCCACCTCTCCAAGAACGGCAGATGGCAAGCAACACTTTCACTATCACTGCAGCTGCAGTGGCTTCAAGGACAAAAACTGCTCTTTCAATAAAAATAAATAAATAAATAAAAGCTTATGAATTCCCTGAGGAACTGGAAGGGACAGTGGAGGAAGGGACACAGTTCAGTAAACAGGAGCACGTGTTCCCCTTGTGCCACCATGGGAAAAAAGGAAGTTTTGAGGCAAACTAAGAAAAAAGAATGAAGAAAGCACCAAAAAAAATATAATTCAAAAGAACTGTAAATTCCTAGTACTACCAAGACTACCCAGAATGATTTCACTATAACAACAGACATTTGGCAGAAATATTAAACCATATTTTCCAGAGCTTAAGTTATCTCTAGCTATTAAAAAAAAAAAAAAAAAAAAAAAAAACATGATAAAACCTAGTGTAGGGGTAGATTAGCTCCCACCTGCTGCTGCAGAGCACATTCACTTCAGAGACATCTGGTGCTAGCCACTGTCAGAGACAGAATACCAGACCTTGGGTCAGATCCAGTCTAGCAACTGCTACATTCTTAGGAAAAAGAAAACAACAGACTTAGATAATTTGATAATTAATAGCTCAGCAAGGGTTCTGTCCAGGGAAACTGAACTGACAGGGAAAATAAGCCTTGATCGTGCTTTGTTTTACCCATTGTCAGAGAAAGGCTACTTCTGCAGAGATTTTTTTCAAGTATGATTTTCCTTCTGTTTCAGATAATCCAGAAAATAGTGCTGAGAGCACGAGATGCGAGGGGGGGCGGCGGGTAAAACAACTTCAAAATCATGCCTAGAAATCACAGCACACTTTACTTTTGTTCAGTAGAAACCAAGAACTTCCAAAGGTTTACCTGTATTCCCACATTCACACATTCATTGTTCCTACAATCTAACCACTCACACACCTACAGCATCTTAAAGGCAACAGTTCTCAAGCTCTCCCTGGGCTAGCTAGCCAAGCCTGCCTGTAACAAAAGCCCAGGTTTCCAAGAAGTTCAACAGCTCAGTATGGATAAATTATTGGGATGCTGTGCATGAAAGGAACGTTGCAATTAGACTATGAATTCACGAGTGGTTTGATAGCACACATAGTCAGGAGGATATGGAGTTGTGGACTGGGCAGTGCCAAGAGATTTGTAAAACAACTGTCCTATGAGACAGCAAAGCAGGTCTTAGGGCATATTCTATTGTATCAGAAAACACTGCAGAGGTATAGCGCAAAAAAAGGGTGCCAATTCTGTCTGCCATGTTCAGATATATTACAGTATTATGAAAGGGCAAACTTCTCAAAGACAGCGACATCAAAACAGGCATTGTCTGCTCCCACAGACAATACAAGGCATAAAGTGCTTGAATAAAACCCTGCCATGTGCTTGCTCTCCCTCATCAGATATAAACACTGCAGAATTGGTCCTGTGGACCAGGATGACATTTATACTGCCAGCTAACACACATCTAGTATTAATAAGTATGGAACCAGGATGCTGAAAAGCAGTAATCCACAAAGTATCTCCCCGGTACAGTGCTCAGGAACCCTTCCAGCCCCTGCCCAAGAAGCCTCTCAACTAGCCTAGCCCCCTTGTTTCAAGCGGAGGATTCAAGTCGCACCACCGCTCTATGCCTCTCTCCCAAAGTCTATCACCACAGATATGCCAATACTGGATGTCCAGAATCAAAATGGAAGGAAATTACTACGTAAAACAGAAAGACATAGCAAGGCTCTAAGTCAATGCCACTGCTATCAGGCAAAAAACAGCCTAAGCGCATCCCTGGCTCAGACTCATAAACCCGTGAGAGTAACATGTAAGGGCCCCCTCACATCGCTGCTGTTTTCAAGCAGATTCCCCTCATTTCCTTTGAATCTCGTTCTCTTCCCTACAGTGATGGTTAAACTATTTTTTGCCTCCCAAGGGAGCACTAGATGCCTGTCACTTGAACTGCTTACAGCCAGGCTAGACAAAGCACATGAGAATATGCCAAGGGGAACAATGCTGCATATGATTTCTCAGCATTCCTGAGAGCTGCAGACAGAAAGGGATTGATGGAGCCAAAGCCCTCCCTCCCACCATCCTTCAGTCCGACTCAGTGCTGCTGAGGGGTGTCTGACCCAGTGGGCTAATCAGCAGGGCACACACGTTGGCACACACTGATTTTCCCACACAGAAAGCCAAAACACTGATTTTTTCAAAGCTTTACTTCAAGAGCTAGACATAAAAGACCTACATGCTTTGGTCAATGGGAGTGAAGCAGCTGATTCCACCTCTTTCAGGAGGTGCTTAAGTGGTTGAGCCTCAGGAAGAGGCCCCATGTGCTGGAAGGAAAGCAGCCCTCAAGGAGCAAGAGGAGGCAATGGAGAAGTGGGAAGGTTCAGCAAAGGCTTTCCTCCAGGGACTGACTGCTCTGTATTTCTCGTCCTTGCACTTCACGCTATGCCCAGATCAGCTCTAGGTGAAAGCACCCTAGGCAGCAGAGTGTGTCAGGGAGCAAATTGCAATACCCCTGCTGCAAACTTACTTTCCTATTGGAGCCCCAGAGTCCGGTCTGAGCATCACGGGGGGCAGCATGGCATGCACAGGACAACAGCTGCCACAGGACAAGAAGGGCTCCATCCCAAAAGCAAGCACAGTTAGTGCAGACAGGGATTCACAATGACCATTGCTCTAATAAAGTCACGGGATAAGCACTATAGAGTCTAACAGTAAAAGGTACATAACACCCTACCAAAAAAAATGACAGCTAGGAAGTGTGGGGATGTATCATCATATTAAATAACCAGAGCTGAATTTAGCAGTACGGCATAAGGGGTTTCACCAATTACTAAGGCAGGGGGCTGGCCACTGGCTGTAGGCTGCATACAATAGATTCAGAAAATCAGCAAAGGGAACTGGAACTATGAGCAGGAACTGAGAGAGATTCTTCAGCAATTAACACCCTAGAGCATTAGATCAGGGCAGAGAAGTGCCCTGCTGTTGTCCATTTTCACCATGTTTAAGGAAATGACTTCAGTAGTATTTTTTTACAGAAAAAAAAAAAAAAAAAAAAATCAAGATCACTTAAAGAACACACCCAATGCACAGCCAAAACCACCTTCTGCAGCCTTGGATTTTGGCAGATCACTCAAAACAATGGGGAAAAACAACATTATTTTATTTTGTAAGCATCACATCATTTTTCTATAACTCAGGTTTTTATGTAGTTGTAATTTAGGTAATAAACCTATAGGGTACTAAATGTGGGTCTCCCAAAGCAGTGCTCTAACCACTGAACTTCCTTCCCCACTCTAATTCCAGTCTTTGTCCACAGCATCTCAATGGCCAGAAATCACTGAAAAAGGCACGGTGAAACACGGTCTTTCATTTCTCATTTAGACAGCAGTGGTTTGCTAAGGAGTCACTGTACATCCCTGCAAAAACCTTGATGCTGGCGTTTTTCTCTCAGATCCTCATATTACCAGTACAGGGCCCAATCCGCTTCACAGTTGGTACTGCTGCAGGGATGTGTGGCCAAGATGAGCCACACCTGGAATTACTGCGAAGCGCCGGCCATACTGAGTACTGCAAGGGGCTGCCTGGCCTCCATCGCCAGCTCAGTGTCACAAGCTATCAATGAACTGACACATATATCACACTTCCCAGCTGAATTGTAACGGCCTTTTTATAGATTTACTAGTTAATTTACAGGGCAATTTTGAAACAGCTCATTTCAATCATTTCTAAACTCCCCACCAGATTCACTTGCTCAGTTCATTAAACCTGACGGTACAGCATGACCGAATATTCATTTTTACTGAGATGTCAGCACACACACAAAAAGCTTAGAGAACATTTTTGTTGCGAAGCCAAGGAGGGCAGGCAGCTTCTCCTGCAACCTCATCTGCCCCCACAGCAGTACTGAAATTCATCAGCTTTGATCTTACAGGGCCAGGCTAACTCAATCACAGCTATTGTCAAAGCCTCTGCTAGAGCAAGCACGCCTTGAGCTCTTTCTACCACCAACTTGTTAAGCCAAGAAATTCCCATAAAAGCAAGACAACAGTCTTGTCTTCTCTACGAAGTCAAACTCCAGCAAACTCCGGTCCATTTTCTCACCCAAATTATAAGAGAAAAAACACTGCTTTAAGTCTTACTCTGTTCAGATGCTGGAAAAGCCTGCCTTATGGAAATGGATTTTGGGGGAGATGTGAGGGGGATTCCCCACTTTAAAGCAACATTCTTTCTCATATGGAATTAATTGTGATATAATCACCTACATTACACCATAGGACAACTTTGGGAAAGTCAAAACAAGATGTTCAAATCCTTAGATATCATCATTCCCTAAAAATGTTGTTACCGATTTTTGTTGTTGCTAGATTTGCATTTGCTACCAATGCTAACAATATACTTCCTTAGAATAAATAAAAGTCAGCAAAATAGTGTTGTTTATTATCCCAACAATAAATATTCAATAAACAGAGGGTTTGTTTTTGTTGTTAAATTAGTTACATCCCTAAACACTGGCAGTAACTCATCTGAAAGACCCTTCAGCTTCCAGCAGCTGCTCACAGCAATGTGATCATCTACAACAGATGCAAGGCATTCAGCGTCAACTTTTGAACAAAGTATAAAATATTAATTACAATAAAATCACTTGATAACAACTAGCACAGCTGTTCTTAGAGTATGAAACATGCGTTAACTACTACAAACAGCAACCAAGTCCAAGTTAAAACAAGACAATCATTCACTGAGACTGCAACACAAACAAAGCTGCTTTATACAATCCCTTCTGTTGACCGATACCTGCAGGAGGTAGCAAACTGCAGCAAGCCTGGAGGCTGTTTCCCAGGATGTCTTGAGAGAAGTGGAGAAGAAATCACCAACATACCCTCAGCAACATTTTGACTTGCACAGGTAAGATTCACCCTGCTTCCAGAATCACCCATAGCTTGTTTGGGAAAGAAAGATCAAACCTTTCATTCCTCCTGGTTAGAAAGTTAGAAGCACAGGCTCCCTTACTTTCTGGATCTGTCTGACAATAGCACCTGGCACATAAATTATGAGTTGCTTGTGCTTTTTTATTAATTTAAAAAAAAAAAAAAAAAAAGTCTTCCATGACAGCTTCCAACCACCACATTTCTCTAAACACTCCCTCTTTGCTGAGCAATTGCGTGCTGCTGTAGAGGGTTCTTCTCTGCTTCATAGACTTGTTAAAAGAACAGACATCTCCTTCATTTCATTTATATATACTCAACAAGTTCTGCAGTACCCCAACCAGCAAAAGCTGATTATTTACCTGTAACTTGCTTTCAAAAATACCATTACTTATCTATACAGCAACAAAATGCTCCAGGCCAACTGGATATGTGGACTGGAGAAGAGATTGGACATGAAATATCCAACCTGCTGTGATTCCCAATTGCTCAGTTATTTATAAGAGTGTCTGCAGGGTGCTGAGCACCTCTGCAGTGGAGAAGCCCATACGATAACAGTTAGCCACATAGCATGTGCCTGCACCTGATTTTTTAAAGTCTCCCTTTAGGCCTCAAGAGCACTGCCTGGTGGATCTTTCTTCTAGGAAAAAAAAAAAAGTCACAGATGCAGCATGACAAATATTTTCTTAGCCTGTTCCACCAACTTCTTCAGATCTAGGACAAAATTACAATTGACAGAACTAATTGAAAAATTGCTGAAAGGTAATATTTAGGTGCTTTGTGTTAGTGGAGATTACTGCAGGACACCTGAGATTACTGAATTCATGACTGAAAATTAAGTAAGTGTTTAAAAAGTTTACAATAGGTTTTCTTTTAAAAATAAAAAAATTAAATGCTTCTGATCTGAAGTAAAGTTATTCCATACAGATTAAATAATTGATTCCATCTCCAATAAAAACATGTACTTTTTGAGTCACTGAAAGTTTTACCACAGTATCATGTCAGGCTGATCCAAAAGAGCTTTCGTAGGATACAGGAACGTAAGAGAATAAACAACAAATTATGCAACAATGCTTTCACCAGGAAACAAGAATTCATTTTCTCATACTCCCGAGTATTTGTTAGGTAGCATTTGCCAATTCTCTTTCCTTCCCTGTAGCATAAAATTAAGATAATAGGAAAAAAAAAAAAAAAAAAAAAAATGCTTGCCTTGCTTAGCTTTTCGGTAGAGTGAACTACAAACCAAATACAAACCAACTACTGCAGAAATGCAACTTATTCTGAAATTCTTGAACGGTGCCAGGAGATTTTCTGCAGTCCTCTGTCCTGAGTAGGTTTCCCCTAGCATGGCAAGCGGGGCTGGCACAGCAGGCAGAGGTGTGGACAGACAGATCGCTGAGGATCAGTGGAGAATGGTAAGAATGACAGATTTAGACTGAATTCATAGAAAAGACAGAAAACAGTGGGGCTGCTTGAACCAAAGAGGCGGAGGTGGGGATTTCTGCTAATCTCCTAGTATGATAACAGTTGTCACTGAAAAATAAACTTTGACAAAAGATTCATGGAAGCATTAGGAGAAAGTGTCTGCTAACTGCCTGCCCAAAGAAGCTGAATAGAAATCTTACTTGCATCGGGGGACTTTTCATCAGCAGTTTAAGACCCAGCTGCATTTTATCTGAGACAGCCTACATACATATAATTTGGGCTGAGCACACAGGACCTTTTAAAGCAATTCTTACAGCTCCATATTTCCCAGCCAGCATTTGATCCTTTATTTATTCTGAATGCTCACATCAATTACTAAATTTCACTTGGACCCTGCCCTGTCCTGTTGCTTGTTGATACTACAGAAATACAAATTAAATGAGCATGACACCACACAAAATGCAGCTAACTACTTCTAGAGCCAGTGCTCTAGAAATTTATTTCAAACTTTTCAGCTAGCAAGTCCAGAGAAGTATCTCCAAATTTAGCACATTACACATCTCTCTAGATATAACAACTTAACATCCAAATTCAATACAAAAAAGCTCTTTATGGCAATCTTCAACTGCACAACATGGGTGACAACTGCTTGCATATATTTAAATATTCCTGAAGTTTCGTGATGTTTAGGTAAAGACAATGGTTAGGAAAAGAAGGCAGCATTGCATAAAACATCAGTTCCTGCCATACCTATGATGCTGTAAGCATAAGCTCTTGAAACTGTATGGCTCAGATTGTCAAACAAAACCCCAAATAACCTACAAGACTGCTTCTACACATGGAAACTAAGCAGTGGACCTGATTAGCCAGAGAGGGATTTAAAGAACACAAACACTTTCTACCAATGCTTCACACACTGCATTGCACCTCCAGGCCAAAGCTTCATGGAGAAGGTTGAGCAAAACAGTAAATAAAGCTGCATCAGCCAGAAAACCTCTAAGCTCAGCATGCTAAGAGGTATTAAATAACAAAACAGGATCTAAAGAGCATCTTAGCAGTTGGTACTTTTGCAATAACCATGAACAGGATGGCCTGCAGGAAACTATAATTGTCTGGCAGCCTGAAACCTGCATGTACCAAGTCATCAGTTGGGTTCTTGAACAAATTACCTTATTCCTCTATGCCTCAGTTTGCCTAGTCTTAAAAAAAAAAAAAAAAAAATGTTTTGCTAAGCTGCACATGGAGACCTCTGTATCAGATATTCTAGGTAAAAGCTAGATAGTCTAATAAAAGTGAGATTTTGTACCTTTGGACCTGCCAGTTGAGGTCAGAAAGACTCATGCAATGCTTGGTCAGGAAACAGAGATGTCCTAAGTATTCTCTAGGTACAGATCTCTGTAACGCCTTTTTATTTCTGAAATCTTTTTTTTTTTTTTTTTTCCCCAAATAAAATTAACCCTTTGGAATAGAATTAGCAATGTTAGCATCAAGAAGCCTTTCCCACAGCATATTTAATTAAATGACAGCTGGTTTGCACACTTCATCAAGTCCTGAGAACAATGAATGCAAGTTCTACCTGCGGTAGGGTGACACGCTGAAAGCCCTTATAGATGTAGGAACTCTGTATTTAGGTAAAAATAAATAAATAAATAAAAGTTTTATATACTCTAAACAACAGATTATATACTAAACAAACTGGAGGAGAGAGCATCCCATGTCATGCAGTTTAGGAAGTTTTCCCTGTTACAAGTGAGTGATGTGCCAACAGAGCAGAAGTGATGTCATTGCAGGGGTCCATGCTGCCTTTATGAGCTTTCCCACTATGAGAGCCTGAAATTAGATCAACAAGTAACACGACTGTTGACAGTAAATAGGAGCCAGAGGTTGTGAATACAGCAGATACTATCAATATCAAGCCTTCAGGTGTTAGCTTCAGTTGTATACAGATTAAGCACAGCAGGCAATTTAATCTATACGAGGAAGTTCATAGAAGGGGCACCCAGGCTGTTCACAAGGGAAAGATGCTTAAGCATCTCAACTAATGTAAGCTGTTACAAGTTAAAAGCCTCTGCACAGCTACCCTCCACATAGCCATATTCCACAATTCCCTGATTTTATATACAGACAGTGGTCTATTTCTTTGCTGAATCTCAGCAGTTCTGTTTCTGGATTTGGCCCCACGTTTCTTGCTCTGCAAGGCTGTGTCCCACTCCAGTTAATACACCTTGTGCACATTTTTGGAGGACACAGTGCAACGAAGCACAAAGTGACATTTACTTCTTTAGGTTACAATGACAACTGGAGGTACTCAGCACTCACCCAGGGTGCAAAGTATTAATTTTAGGGGAAGAAAGAAACCATTTTTTTGACTGAAATCTGTGCTTCCAAATTGCAGCAACCACAAGCTGTAGGACTACAACTTCTGATTTAAGTCTTTTAGGGAAATGTTCCAGCAAAAGACCTGCAACAGATTTGACTAGCAACCAGCCAATATCTTCCATGATCAGTCCAAAACCCAGACTGCAACTCAGACAGAAGACCAAATATATGATTAATCCTCTGAAACAGTATCAGTTGATTTCTCCCCTCTTTGGAGCATAACCTGTACGGTCGCTACTACTAAACAGCACATTTCCATCTCCTAACACAGCACCAGCTCTGCTGTGTTAGGCCAAAGGTTAGCATCGGCTTTCATTGACAGAAGCAGTCACAGGAAGAGAAAAAAAAAAAAAAAAAAAAAAAAAAAAAAAAAAAAAAAAAAAAAAAAGACAAGTGTGATAATTGACCAGATAACTTCAAGACAGTAATTATTTTTAAAACAAGTCCCTCAGACTCCAAATTACTACCTACTTTTTGAATTTCAGCAAAAACAACCAAAGAGAAGTTGTGTCCCACCCCTGCCCTCTCAAGACATATGCTCCAAATGTCACTCTTATTAGCTACAGGTACACTGAAATAGGAGAGGCAAGCACATTTGGGTCAGTCACAGAAGGGAACGCCAGCTGCAGACCCATGCCAGTGACATTCTCTGTTGCGCTCCATCCACAGATCCCAATTCTCCTTTTCCTTTGTTCAATCTTGGGTTTTCAAAAAAGATGCAAAATGAATGCTCATAAGACTCCCAAGAGTCCGTATACTAAACTGATGTGTGATCTTGCCCTAACATATGCTGTTTTCATGGCTGTTGGGTCCCACCACACAAAAGAAAGAACTATTTCTTGTAGGGAGGAGAGAGTGCAAAGTACTAAGTACACAAGGTTATTTACTCACGTTTTCATCTGAGGTCTGCACAGCTCAAAAATACTGCAACTGTGCTATTGTGTGCTTCACATGACTATGCAGCCTAACAAACCGTCCATGGGAGAGCCAAGTGGCTTATAGTCTAAACCTACTCAATAGTCAACCCATTCTGGTCTTTTGTTAGAAGGTACCATTTTTAGTTGCTATGGAGGCTAAAAAATAATCCACAAAAATAAGTACATATAAGAAACCATTTGAAATAACTAAACAGGAAAATTACTTTATTAACTCTGAAGTAGTATTATGATTCTTGAAACTATGTTTCTAAGGTGTTTTAATATTGCAGACTGGAACACATTAAATATATTTTATATTCATCATGAATGCTAAGTTTCTGAAGTGTGGTCTCCTATGAAAGCCCTGCCTTTTCGTTCAAGCAATGGAAGGTTATTAAGGTCACCCAAAAGACAACTGCATTTTTCAAGGAGTTCCCTTTACATTCCTTTTTACACAAGAGCAACCATAACAAAAAAAGTAGATTTTGTATCTCAGATAAGCCCCATTTTCCCAGGGTTCCCTTTTTTGCAAGCCCTACAGACTTTGCACCTTCCAAAGCACAAAATTGTAACAGAAAGCAGTCCTCGGCAGGGCAGCTGGCATCTGATAAGATCAAAAAGGCAAACATTACTTGGCTAAAAACTTGTTTCTCTTTCTTCCTTCACGTCTACCCTAGTTTGGAATCTACTGGTCTTTTAGTCACATTTTAATGCAGGTCCCCGCGAGAGATAAACCAAGCAGCCCAAACCCGTGGCCAGGTTAAAGAAAGTAAAGGAAATATTCACTTACAAATGTGATTACACTGCATCACCAGTAAGTAAGTCACTTACCAGAAATCTTTGCAATGCATCACTGCAAGGGTGGGGTTTGTTTGTTTGTTTGGTGGCCAGGGTAGTCATCTAATGGAAACAACTGCCAGACTATCATTGTAAGAAATGCCAAGAAGGGTACAATCCCAGTGTCGTTGAGTACAGCCATACCACCCTAGCAATGCACCCTAGCAATGCCCGATCTCATCTGATCTCGGAAGCGTAAGCAGGGTTGGGTCCAGTTAGTACGTGGATGGGAGACCTCCCGGGAATATGGGGTGCTGTATGCTTGAGGGCAGGGCGTGGCAGTTTGCACAGCAGTTCGCGCAGGCAGGGCAGAGCGATCCCCACCGACCCTAAAAACAACTCATCTGATGGCTATCTACCACTAGCTTAGGCCGCGATGGGCTACGCTAGGCAGAGAGCTCTAGAAAGTCTGTAGCCACCCAGCCGCTCCAAAATGCGGCAGTTCAGGTCGCTGGATGCAGGGAGTGTCAGAGCCTGCTGCTGCCATCTGAGGGAGGCAGAGATACTGTGTGCGTGAGGTGCGAGCAGGTGGATGACCTGCTCCGCCTGGCAGGTGGCAGAAATCAAGGAGGAGGTGGAGAGGTTGAGGGCCATCAGGGAGTTTGAAGCTTCAAACTTCTGTGAGGCAGTTCAGTGCAGCCACACGAGAAAAGATATTATATTGCGATGTCATTGCTAAATACTGTTAGACTGTCACTCAGCTCACACTCTTACAGACGTATGCACACAGCAGTTGGCATGGACTTCCTGCTGGTAGGAGTCTAGGGGGTGACTGCGAAAAAAAAATTGCATATTGCTATGCTAGCTCACCGAAGTCTGCTCATCCCACTTTTTGGAAGCTAAGCAGAGTGGGGCCCGGTTACTACTTGGATGGGAGACCTCCAGCGGATACCAGGTGCTGTAGGCTTAACTTGGGGCAGATGCGTAGTGGGGGGAGCGGGGCCGGGCGGGCTACGGGAGGTGGGGCGGGGCCGGCCGGGCTACGGGGGGGGGGCATTTGGGAGTGCGAGAGGGAGATAGACTGGTGGGTTAGGGTTAGACTCAGACTTAGGGTTAGTCTGAGATAGACTGGTGGAGCAACTCCCTGCAAGGCCTGAAAAAGAGGCACTGGGGTGAGACCTCACCCCCCCCCCCCCCCCCCATCTACAAGAAGGGCCGGAGGGTAGACCCGGGGAACTACAAGTCTGTTAGTGTAACATCAGTGCCAGAGTCATGGAGCAGATTATCCTGGGTGTCATCATGCGGCAGGGCAAGCAGGCAATCAGGCCCAGTCAGCATGGGTTTATGAAGGGTAGGTCCTGCTTGACGAACCTGATCTCCTCCTATGACAAGGTGACATGCTTAGTGGATGAGGGAAAGGCTGTGGATGCGGTCTACCCTGACTTCCGTAAGGCATTTGACACCGTTCCCCACAGCATTCTCCTCAGGAAACTGGCTGCCCATGGCTTGGACTGGCGCACGCTTCGTTGGGTTAAGAACTGGCTGGATGGCCAGGCCCAGAGAGTCTTAGTGAATGGAGTCAAATCCAGTTGGAGGCCGGTCACTAGTGGCATCCCCCAGGGCTTGGTACTGGGGACAGTCCTCTTTAACATCTTCATCGATGATCTGGATGAGGGGATTGAGTGCACCCTCAGTAAGTTTGCAGACGACAGCAAGTTAGGTGCGTGTGTCGACCTGCTCGAGGGTAGGAAGGCTCTGCAAGATGATCTGGACAGGCTGGACCGAGGGGCCGAGGCCAACGGTATGAAGTTCAACAAGGCCAAGTGCCGGGTTCTGCACCTGGGGCACAACAACCCCAAAGAGAGCTACAGGCTGGGAGATGTGTGGATAGAAAGCTGCCTGTCAGAGAAGGACCTGGGAGTATTGGTTGACAGTCGGATGAATATGAGCCAGCAGTGTGCTCGGGCGGCCAAGAAGGCCAACAGCATCCTGGCTTGTACAAGAAGCATTGTGGCCAGCAGGTCCAGGGAAGTGATTGTCCCCTTGTACTCAGCTCTGGTGAGGCCGCACCTCGAGTACTGTGTTCAGCTTTGGGCCTCTCACTACAAGGACATGGAGGTACTTGAGTGAGTCCAGAGAAGGGCTACAAAGCTGGTGAAGGGTCTGGAGAACAAGTCTTACAAGGAGCGACTGAGGGAGCTGGGACTGTTTAGCCTGGAGGAGGCTCAGGGGCGACCTTATCACACTCTACAGGTACCTGAAAGGAGGCTGTAGCGAGGTGGCGGTTGGTCCGTTTTCCCACGTGCCTGGTGACAGGATGAGGGGGAATGGGCTAAAGTTGTGCCAGGGAGGGTTTAGGTTGGACATTAGGAAAAACTTCTTCACTGAAAGGGCTGTTAGGCACTGGAATAGGCTGCCCAGGGAAGTGGTTGAGTCCCCATCCCTGGAGGTCTTTAAAAGACATTTAGATGTAGAGCTTAGGGATATGGTTTAGTGGAAGACTTGTTAGTGTTAGGTCAGATGTTGGACTCGGTGATCTTGGAGGTCTCTTCCAACCTAGGCGATTCTGTGATAAGCAAGCTCAGGAAACAGGTAAGTGTAGAGCAATCAACAATAGGATGTGGCAAACACTCCCCCACCAGCTTCAGTTTCCAGGTTGGCCCAGGCTCTTAAGAGCTGACAGTAGCAGTGGCTGAGGTAGGAGGACTTTATTGCTAGTTCTATTCCAACCCCTGCCAGCAGTCATCACCACCTAGCATGCAGTAAGTCACTGAATCTAAAGGATAATGTGAAGGAGCAATTCAGTACTCCTGCCCAGGAGTCTGACGCTTCCTAGCCAACAGGACAATTTTGCTACAGAGACAGAAGTGAAACCATTCCTGCACCTCTGCTGTCCATTGTTCCCAGCTCTCTGCTGTTTTGATGTTTCTACTCCAGTAACACAATTAAGGTAACTTCTTCAAGGTCTTTGGTTTCCCCTCTGACCTCAGTGAAGAGTGGGGTGGGGGGAGACTCCAACTTCATTCTGAGCTTAAACAAAGCAAATAGCCCCCAGCTCCTAGCCCCTTATGAAACTTGTCTCGGAGAGCTGCAGACAGCCAGCTGCATTTAGGGAGGCCGACACTTCAACTTGCCAGTTCTTCTAAGGATCAGAATCTGCTCCATCTACTCTGACAACCCTATCTGTGCCTGATGTGCTAAAAGCCTATCGAGACAAAGAGCTGATAGGGCAAATGCAATAACCCAAAACATACTGCTATCAGTACCTTGGCCTCCAGCACCACCTCTCCCCCTGCATCTACCAAAATGATTTCCACAGCAGAGCAGGATTAGTTGAAGCTCACGGCCAGAAGGTCATTGCAACAGAAGCCCATATCATCCTCTAAAGTCAGGGACAAGTGCTTCCTGTGTAATGATGCTACAGAAGCGAGGGGGTGAAAAAGACTTCCACTGAAGCCATGGAAATAAAGCATTGTGAGAGCAGCATGAGAGACCCCAATCAGCAGCTTCTGTATGTTTTAAATACCTAGGAGTATTTCAAAAGCACATGGAAAATAAACTTACTGCCAAATACAATGCAACATATGAGTTTCAGCAAAATCCAACAAATATCTACTTGGTCCCAATTAGGAACAAAAAACCACAGCTTTGCACTTCAAGCTTTCCCCCAGAGGGACCGACCAGCACAGGCAACCTTTTTACCTCGCTGATCATACTAGCAAAGTCACACTGACCTTGAGATTTACTAAGTTTCACGTAGCTGGAGGCCCAGGAACTTCATGAAACAATTGAGAACCTTCTGCATGGGTTAGAAGTGTAAAACAGAGGGAAGGTCTACAGTATTTCAAAGGAGTTGCTTAAAAATATAAATTCCAAATAAGATAAAAACATAGCAGGAACTATTAATGGGCTTGTAAGAAGACCTCAAAATGTTTTAGTATTACACATTCAGACTTTGGGACATTTAAGGCCAGTTGTTCTGCAGAAACGTACAGCTTAAATACCTATATCTGTTTGCAGAAAATGGAACTGCTTCACCAGCATCAGCAGGTCTACCCAGCAGTACAAAGCTGACATAAACATACTTCATTCTTCTGAGCCTGAACACAGTACACCAGCTGAAATACCCACTGGTTATAGAAGCAAGGTTTGGGGCCAAGCATGAGAAAGTACACTCATCCCCTTCTTGTTAACAGCAAGTAGAATCTTATCTCACACCACTTACACATACAATTTCATACATACATACATACAATTTCACTCAAGTGAATGAGGTGACTGGATTCCTGCAGCAATTTGATTAATTCCCCATCTAAACCTCCCTTCCACAATGGGTTAAAATGAGAAGCAAAGCAAAACCTCCGTAGAGAACAGAGGAGGAAAAAGTCTGTTGGCTAAGAACCTTATAGCCATCTTTTTATAAAGGAAAGGAGAGGTTCATTTCCCCTTTTAATAGAGAAAAAGAAGAAAAAATGAATAGTTATAAGTGCAAGATCACACCTGGAGAGGATACCAAGCCTATTTTATTTTAAGCCACAGGAGACGGCTGGGCACCCTTCAAAGGGACGGACGCTGCCTGAGCCCCAAGCAGAGAGAACAGGGCTCCCACACCCCACCGCACTGCGCCTGCTCAAGCAGCCACCAGTTCTGCACCGACTGCAGCCCCAGCCAGGCCCGCTCCTTACCTCGGCAGCAGCACAGCCCCATGGCCTGCAGCAGCCCCCCTCCAGGCCCCTGGCAGCATCTGGCCAGGTCCAGGTCCCTGTCACCTGGTGCCCCAGGGCTCCCCTCCCGTGCCTGAGGCAGGCGGCAGCTGTGAGCTCCGGGGGGGCTGAAGGGCCCGGAGGGCAGCAGATGCCAAACGCAAGCCGTGGGTGTGCACGAAGAGCTGCGGGAAGGGCCATTTCCCCTCTTGCAAAATTATGTCAGCACAGGAAGGGGTCCTATCATAAGCTTCCCCCTGAGCAAACACTCAGCACACATCACCAGCAGCCTCTGCACCGCTCTACAGGGGCCTCATGCTCTCACCGAGGTCAGCACTGCTCCAGCCATATGCCGAAGGCTTGTTTAAACACTCCTAATTGCATCAACCCAACCAAAGCACTAGCCTCAAAGACAAGATAAGAGCTTTGCTTTGGGATAAGGAAAGAACCATATCGCTAGAACAGATGTTTCCCAGGTCTCTGCTGAAACCGTGTTTGCTCTCGAGGCCCTGCAGCACCTCCCTGAGAGCAGCAGGGACCCTGTGACCGCAGAGCCACAGCCCCGAAGGCACCAAGGTCCCACAGCAGTGTGGCACAGGTGTGGGGCCTTGCTTTAGGCAGCAGTTCACAGGCAAGCAGCATACAGAGCTTGGGTCACACAGTAAGGTTTGAAGTCACAAGCAAGAGCCAGAATGACAAAGTCCCTTCCAGGAGAATGCTCCAAGAGCACTCTGTGGCAGTGCACCCAAATTACAGTATAGTAGAAGGGAAGAGATTCACTGAAAGAGAAGTTGAAGGAGGGAGTAACAAGGAACTACCTTAATGGATAGTTTAAATACAAGAAACAGCCTAAACCTGAGAACTGATGAGACTCTGCAGCTCCTACTCCTATACATGTTCCACCCAGTCTCGAGATCAAACCAATTCTTCTAGGCTAGAAACTGAACAAAGGATCAATGTTTACTGGCTCTCCCATCATCCTTAAAAACAAGCCTATAATGTGCTTGCAGATTCCCCCTTGCAGAACATTCATCTCTTACTGTGCATTTACAGCCAGCCCATATTATGAGCATTCCTCACCTAGCAGAAAAACAAAACTAACAAAAAAACAACCAACCAACCAAAAAAAAACATGCAGAGTGAAATAGGGCAGAAAAGCTTTCCCATCACCACCAAACATGTTAGAGGAAACTCAGTATATTCTTGCTGCAGAGACAAATGAATCTGGTATTCTGGCTTTGCTGGTACCAGCTTGTTCCTGTTGGGCCTCTAAACTTATCAATGTCAATAGTTGAAATCCATCTCTTGTGCAAAGCGTAAACTTCCCCTTTTAAAGCAGCAGACACTTGTGCTCTCAGAGACAAGGTGCACACACCACCTGCCTGAGCGGCTGGGTGCTCTCCTGGCAACGCTCCTGCACTGCATACAAAGTGAGCTCCAGAGAGCTCCTTGGCAGGGGTAGGATTTCCGAGTTGTTGAAAACTCACACAAAGCAGTTACTAGTGATGCTGTTGGAGCAGTGGTAGATAAAAGGTGCAGAGAGAGTTCTCTACTCTGCAGCTGTTCCAGCCTGGCAGCCAAGGCAGGCCCCTGGGGACTGTTTCTGGGTGCCATTTCTCAGAGCAACCCCCCCGATGACCTAAACCTTGCTGAAATAAGAACATTTCAGAAGTTTCAGGACTGCTGCATACCACATCATCGCTTACTGATGACTAGAGGCTGTTATGGGGTAAAACAACTAGAGGTTGCTGTAGTGTTAAACACATTCTTATAAACAAACTGGCAGTTTCACTAAACCATGTTACAGATTTTTATATTTATAAAACGAATCATAGCATTCTAAACTCCCTTTATTTTCAAGAAATTTGAAAAACTGACAGGTTTGTCTACTCATCTGATTATGCTACATTACAAGAGGGAATTAACTGGTCCCAGATGAAAACAGATGAGATGAGCCACAAGCATGAGCCAGCAACATGCTCTTTCTGAAAGTAAGCTAGTGGTATCCTGAGCTGCACTAGGCAAAGTATTGCCCACAGACTGAGGGAGGTGATCCCTTCCCCTCCACCCTCCCCCTCTGCTCAGCACTGGCAAGGCCACACCTGTGTCTACAGTGCAGAATTTCCAGACACATTTTTGCTTAAGTGTAACCCTAAAAACTCTCATCCTAGGCCCTAAGGCATTGACAAACTCATCCCATGAAGGACTTGAATGCTCAGCAAAAGATTTTCACAGAGATGGCCAAACCTGTCTAGATCACACAAATCATTATGATTATGTAAAATATATTTATATTTACACACTGAGAATTCCAAACAATTGCCCTATTGCTATAGTAAGGAGGGTGGGTATGTTCACACCTCTCCAGCAACAAAACCCACTTAATCTGTGGTAAAATGCTGAGACTCATTTCTGTTAATGTACATAACATTCTGCACAGCAGCTGTTCAAAGTGGGATTTCAGTAATTCTCAGCAATTTGACCTTTCAGATGCATGGTTAATGGTGCATGTCTTTACCTTTAACTGCACTACCAACTTTAGGCAAAGATTTACAAAACAGGAGCCCAAAGTTCCATGTCTGTCTTGAAACCAAGTACTAAGCAATTTGGCTGATCTTTCAAAACTACCAAGTACTTAACAAGTCCCTGTGAAATGAACTGATACAGACCGAGTGCCCTGAATTTAAAAAATATATATATAAAAATAATAACAATTAAAAAAATCCATTTATGCTGCACTTCATTCCAGCTACAGCTCTCCAGTTTTGCCATCTGAACTTCTTGATTTAAAGTTTACACCCCGTCCCATTTTTTCAGAAATATGATAGCACATTGGCTTCTACGCTCAAAAGGAAAGCTGGCTGCTAAACAGTGCAGTGTATCTAATGAACTTTCCTATTTAAGGACCAAGCTGAAGATCTGGAAACCAGAAGTAAAGATTTAAGCCAACCACTTATATTCAGGGAGGAAAAAAAAAAAAAAAAAAAAAAAAAGTAGGGTGATATGCTATTCTATTTCAATGATTCATTCCAGATGTGATAGCTCACTGATGGCCGAAGGCATTTATTTTTCATTCTCTTACTAGGAGACAAATGGCTTTTGTGATTCCTAAATCACAAAAGTCAGAGTTGCATCTCTAGAACTGAGCAAAATCTGCTTTTTAAACGTTTAGACACAAGACAAGGATTACCAAATTTTGTCTCAAAACCCTGAAGGCACAAACTGGTCTGAAGAACAGAAATATTGGCAACACTTGGAATCACTAATAACAAACCAGGCAATCTGCACTTGATATAGAACAGATCTCAGCCAGCCAGCACAAAGCAGATGCACCAGTGAAAAGCTGACCATTTATACTAATATCTATATTCAAAATCCAGGAGAATGGGGTTAAAATTATTATGTTTTGCCAATAAAAGCTTGTATCATTTGAACTGCAAAGTTATTTATACTATGAATTTCTCCCTATCAAAGATCTCCAAGTCAAGGATCTGATAAACTATAGACTTCCTCTTCAAGCTGTCTTAAATGGGGAGTTTTTTTTGTTTGTTTGTTTTTTGTTTTGTTTTCCTTGGGAGACATCAAATTCAAACCAGTTTATTCCCTTACTTGATTACCCATACACATGGTGAAACTCAAGCAGAACCAGCTTGCCAGCTAACAGAACCCCATTGCTCTCCTTTAGTGGTTGCACAGGCTAGAGGAGTCAGAAAAGAGCTGTACAGGACTGAATTTCAGCAGCAACATCTAGAAAGAGTGTGCTTTGGAAAGCTTTTTCCTTAAAATGAGTAAAAAGGAGTCAAGTTAGATGTTTTGCAACAAAGTAAACCTCTGCAGCACTGAAATGTAAAAATCAAAAGCAGAAAATCCGCCCTGAGCAGACAACCCATGCTGCTGCCTTCAGTGATTAAGGAGAGCTCTGGCTGGATCTGCTCAGGGTAATGGAGAAAAAAAAAAAAATCTCAATGCTTATTTGATTAGAGCATCAATGTCTATTTGAAGAAAGCAACAATGCAGCTTACTTTGCCATATGGATGTCTTTGCAGGCATTATAAACCCATCTCCAACCTACAGACAGGTTTTGCCTGATGAGCAGTGGGCTCCTACTGGGGCAGCAAAAGACATCAGTTGCTTTGGAAAAGACCAAAAACTGCGTAAAGCCAAGCCCCCTTTTGCTTCAGACATCCCTTCTGAGAGAGAACACCAGCATTTTCTCCAGAGCCCGTCACAACTACAGGAAGTCAGGAAAAGAACCAGCATCATCACTGCACGTCTTAGCACACACCCACTCTGTTGCCCCAACACACAGAACAGCTTTGGTAAATCTCACAAAACTCTGTCCCTCCAACTCCTGATCTATGGCTCTTTTCATCAGGCAACTGCCAAATTCCCAGTTTTCCTCTGGAAACATCAAGATAGCATTTTAAGAAACTCGGGACAGCATTTCTTGACCACCGCTGGCCTCTCTCCTTTTCCATCTGAGTAAGCTTTTTACACCAAACCAGTGCCCTACCGTGCTAACACTGTAGCAGAGCACTACTCAGTTGGCTAACTTAGCAGTTTGTAGGCATTTCAAGATGCCTTCAAATAGGTTAATTTAAAAGCCATTTCAGAAGCTTACTGCTCCACCCAAGAATTTAAAAATATATCAAGCTAGT
This sequence comes from Nettapus auritus, assembly GCA_011076525.1. Lineage (NCBI taxonomy): Eukaryota > Metazoa > Chordata > Aves > Anseriformes > Anatidae > Nettapus > Nettapus auritus. The sequence continues at coordinate 18,442,598 of CM021770.1, forward strand.
ACAGAATTCCTACTACCCACTGGCTCAGGAAGAGTATTTTGGTAATGTAATAGCACATGTAGAAGAGTATGTGAGTACGTTAAAGTCAACCTTTGCTTATATAAATCCAAATATTAAAACTCACTTAAAGACATACTTCATCTCTTATAAGTGCCTAAGGCTAGAGAGATTATTTAGTAATAAGGTGGGATGCCACCTCCCCCAACACTTTCCCCTGAGATGGTAGAAGTCTAAACCATCTTCCCCTTCCAGACCCCATCATCCCCCACCCCTAAAAGCCCAACCCTCTAAATACACACTTCTGAAGCCTTTAACATAAACTGTGAAAGAAATGTTTTTGCAAATTCCAGTTCTCCAGCTTGGTAACAGTCTGAAAAATAGCTTGCTGACAGAAGAATCAGATTTTCATGGCTTAAAGGAATTTCCAGTTAGTTTGCTCTTCCACAAAAGAACATGAGTTAGCACCAAACATATATCACTAGACTGTACGAGGTATTACTACATGCTAGCTACGTCGTAATTTTGTGTTCACTCATTCCTTTTCCAAAGTGATACAACACATTCCCTTTAGACAAGCTAGGCTTTATAATACAGCACACTTATGTTAAGAAAGGCATTATGGGCTTTAAGAAATAAGTATTTTAAAACACAAGATCGAAAGTCACCTAACAGGTGAGACACTAACAGCTTTTCAGAACATATAACCTGGTCCTATTAAATGGTTTTTAGTCCAGAAAGTCACAAGATACTGAACTTAAGAAAAATTATTCTGAGTTGACCATGTCTATTTCCTTCTTCTTCCCTCCAATCACTGTACTTCCAAGTGAACCTGAAGTCATACCAGCAGAGCTACAGCTGAATAATTTGCACTGACATTTTGGCATTTTCTTCTATAGCATTGACCATTTTTGAAGAGAGGTTTCCAGGTGTCCATCTCCTTTATTCCTTCCATTCAAGTAAAATCGCTCTCCAACCTAAAACACTTGTTGAAATTAAAAGATATCCTATGAAAAAAGAATGGAGTTTGCAAATTCTAATGGACCACCTGGTGTACATGAAAAGCTCACAGTCTCCTAAGCAAATTCAAAACAGAAATTTTAGGTGAAAGCAACAAGCAAAGAAAGCTTCATTGTAAATTCCTATATAGCCACATCATGCTACAGAGTAAATCCTTTAACTCTAACCCTTCCTCTCTTTAGGGTCTTTGCCCCAGGGTCATCAGCAAGCTCTTAGGGTTCTTGCATTAAACACAAAATGTTTCTGGTGAAATACGAAAAAAAACAAACAGCCTTGTCCATGGACAAGTCTACTTTTTAATGAGTCTTTCACACCTGCTCCTGCCAAAGCTGATGCTTTTACTGTTCCATTTTTTTAGTAGAAATAGCAGGTGCACTGATTAAAGGAGTATGCTACGACAGCACTTAATGCTGTGCTTTCATTTCTTTCAGCGGCAGGTAAGCACACTGCCTGACTTCAGCATCTCTCACCCTGCATCACAACCATCTCACCAGCAGCCTGCACCCAGAGCTGCTCTTGCACAACACTGACAGCACATAGGGGAAGAACAGTTAAGCACACCGTCTGGTCTTATGGAGACCAAGGCAAAATCTGTGATGCTGTTAACATTACAGCTGAAAGCAAAGTTTTGTCTCAGATTCATATTCAAACCACATGGTCTCAAAGCAGAGTCTTTGGGGCCTCTGGAGTGGGAGAATTCTCACACCAACGTAGCTAGAAATAAATATTAAATCCACAACACCAAATCCAAGGAAGCAACACAGCTTGTACAATTAGCCTTCAATACAACGCATATACAGTTGGTCATAACACAGCCTTTCCTCATGGCCTCATACAGGCTTCCCCTTTTAACAGGATATTCTTTTGATTTCATAGCCTTTATTATCTCAGACATACCTTTCCGAAAGTTTTCACAAGTCAGATAGCTCATGATTAGAACCAACCCCCAGAACTAACAACAGTATTTCATGAGCTCAGCATGATATACAGCATCTTTGGTATCAGGTGGGGGCATGGATATCAGCATCTTAAGTGGACTTCAGTGAGATGGGCAATGGCTTATAGATGCAGAATGCATTGCCTAATCCTGCAGTTACAAATACATCTGCCTCCATTGGCTGAGATTCAAAGCCAGACTTTGAAAGAATGCGTATGCACTGGGCTGTGCACCTGCCAGAACAGAGATGGGAGACAAACTTTGAGAAAGTAAACAGCCTGCTAAAAGGAAGACTTCTATAATAAGTGACCTGAACTTTGTCTTCCTAATGCAAGAAGTCACATTGACTTTAATTACAGTGCCTGAAGAAAATTAGGAAAATTATGCTTATCAGAGCATGCTACACTAAACAGAACATAGTCCTGATCCCAGTTGCCTCACTGCTTTTGTTTTATAAAATAGTATCTTGAGCAGAACGCACTGTGTAAAGCTGCTGTGAGGCTTCAGAAAAAAAAAAGGCACTAAATTTAACATAAATTAACCACACATCAGTAAGTGTTCTCAGTGCTTGCCATGTTGTGCTCCTTTTACATTTTTATTGAAAATAAGAGGAAAAAGGTTGGTTCAAAATATAGCTTTGGTCACAAGGTGCTTATGGACACAAGGAGTACTTTTCTTCAAAATCTGCAATTTTACAGCTGTTTAGAAACATACTGCTAAAGTCATAAAGGCAAAGTCATTCCTAGTGCTGATAATATAGACGCAGAGCTGAAGAGTTCCGTACTGGCTTAAGTCAGTTCTGTTAACGCAGTGCAATGTAAAATGGCATGATGTCCTCTACATAATAGAGCCCACATCTAGGCTTACCCTAGAAATGACAAGTTCATGCATGACTTACTTACAGGGAAGCTATACCTGGGTTAGCTGGAAGAGTTAAAACTGTTCCCAGAACAAATCAACAGACAGCTGAAATACAGCCATGCTGGTTAGTAACTAGGTCTCAATAAAAATTATAATACCTCTCCTTCAAGACAAAAAATGTTTAACTAGATCAACACTCTCTGTTCAAGTCTCTCTAATTCAGTGGAATTAACTTGCACTATAGAGAATAAAGCTGTCAAAAAGGAAAAAAAATACACCCAATGTCCTGCAATAACATCTAAACCCAAGAATCTACAAGATTCTATCTGTTAGGAGAGCTTGCATCAACACACACACACACAAAAAAAAAAGCAAAACCAACACCCACACATTCTGGGCATGCCAGAGATTCCACATCCATCTCTTGCTGAATAAATTGCTTTGAACAACAGGAATTGACAGAAAGAGATTGATTCTAATAATTTATTGATTTGAAAACACACAAATTTCTTTAGTTTTCCAACCCCATTTTCCAGGGACACCTTGTAGTAATAAAATTGCACACATTTTGCTTTTATGCTGATTAGCATCAGCATCTCTCTTAGCTGTCCCAGAGAAAATAAATTGTTTTGCTTATTTCACATTTTTATCACTTTTTGTGTCGCACTGGTCCTTTGGAAAGTACACAACCTGTGTTGCCAGCATTTCAGGTGTCAGATTAACTTGTTTCCCTGCAGTAATTTATATCTTTTTAAGTTTATGAAAAAGCAGTAAGCCCAAGATGGACCTTTGTCATGACATTATCTGACTTCCTGCATAACACGAGAGAATCTCATGAACAAGATCCAGTGTGGAATATATTTTGTGGGCAGCCATATTAATAGGATCTTGCCCAAGTGTAAGGCTAAGTACAGACATGAGTATAGTATAAGTATCTGAAAATCATTATTAAGAAGCACATAAGTCACTTTGACACCCAAATCTTCCCCCACTAATCATACCTAATCACTATTTGGAAATAACTGAAGTTGCATTCAAAGGCTAAAGAAAGCTTTTAGAACATAACATTAAGTTACCCTTACTTTATAGCATGGCAACTTATTTAACAAAGCATAAATCTTCAATGTTATGCCCTAAGCAATACATCTTTGCCATATTTCCTTCTCCTCTCTATGAAGTTTAGAAAGCCTGGTGCAAGCTGGTTCTCAGTGATAGCACACTGGTTATCCCTAAAGCATTTCAGACAAATAACACTTCACGTTTTGCATGTGAATCCTCACAGCTGTTTGACAGCAGGCCAGCTGCCACTTCAAACTGGTATTAGTGCATCATTCACTAAGAAACAGTTTCATAAACATACCAGATGGCAGTTTACCAATTAGAATTTCTTTTGGATGCTGGAGCAGCACACTATCAGCTTTCTGTTCCTTCCCCCACACTTCTGTGTGGGCCATGTGAAAAGGAAGTGTGTTTTCTTTTTCTTACCTTTACATCCCAAATGACTTCCAGCTGGTATTTTCAAGTCAGCATATTATACTGAGCAGTTAAGCTACCAGCACTAACTGGTACCTTAGTCACATCAGCAGTGCTGCCTAACAGGTTTGTCAGTACACAGTGTGTTTTCACTCTCTATTCTTTAGATAAGGGTTGGTGTGCGTGTCAGAATTCCTTTCTGGGGAACAAATACTTTGGTTTCTTACTTACATGCTGTCTGGAGTTGGTTTAAAGACCAGTCCTGCTTCTTGCCCTATTTTGAGAAATGTAGTGTGACTGATGCAGTTCCACAGTGTGTGGGGAGGAAGTTTGTATAGTCTGTGTATACCGAACCTGCTGCATATCACAGAAAATCAGACTCACAGCACCTCAAATCAGGTAGGAAACCAGACTAAACCCACAGGTCATTAAATGCTACAGAAGTTACAGCAGCTCGGTGATGACAAAAGCAGGAGTGAAGCAGGTACACAAGAAATTCAGTTTGTTCTTTGTCCATGAAATTTTACATTTAATAAGAGATGTTTTCTTTAATCTTGTTATTATACCAAACACAAAAGCAGCATGAATTCCACAAATAGATATACATACATCGGCTGCCAGCTTTCCAGCTTCAGAATCCATAGAAAAATAAATAAAAAAAACTCAAAGAATCATCATCCATCACCCCAAAAATAAGCTATTTACTTCTAGTCTCAGAGCTAAAGAAAACACACTCAGCAGACATGCTGACTCTTAAAAAGCTCAAGTGCAGAAAGTCAAGAGGAATGCAGCCACTGGAATAACCTATAGGAAAGGGTGAACAAACCTAACTGCATCTCTAGCTAACATAACACAGCCAACAAAAACCTACACATTAATGGGTCCTATGAACTACATTGCCATATATTATGCCTTATTTTACTTTACTTCATTATGCTAGTATACCAGAGTATCTTTACTTGAAGCATCCCAAGCATTGCATAAAATGTGTGGAGAACTCACCCATCCTTCTTACAAACAGGAACAGCTGCTTCTGGCACAGAACATAGCTTAACCTCCCAACAGCAGCATCAAAGCACACAAACTTCTAGACAGCATTGAAGACTTGATTTCTGACAAATTAGCAAGAAATATAGGGAAGGCACTACATAATTGATCCTGTTGACAGATTCATAATATCTTCATGGAACAAAGCTGTTCCTGCACAGAAATGCTAAAAAAATAGTATCTCCGCTAACCACACATGCCTTAGGGCTTAATATATTATCCTTAAGGCAGAATATTCAGAGCTTACGCTGGAACGTCTCAGAAGGAAGAATTCAAAATCTTACCTAATTTGCACTAAAAAGGCCAACCTGACAAGATTAAATGACGACTTGTACATTCCAGCGACAACATGCCATCATCTCACTGAGCCACATTTCTACACCCAAAGGGCAGCCCACACAAAATGCTGTGCAGACATATTTGACTTTCATGAATACAATGGGTTAAGGAAAACTACTCAAGACCAGTGAGATTGTCTTAATTATCTTCACTAGCAGAAAAAGTTATTCATGAAACTCCTTAAGCCTCATTCTCCTTCCCCAGTAGGCCATACGCTGTTGCAATTGAAGTTGTAAAAAGCAACATCCTTGCTGAAAGCCAGCACTTGCATTCAAGATAACTAGATGCAACTGATCAGAGACCAGACAGAGTTTCTCCTGGAGATGCAGATTCCCCAACCCAAAACACATGCTGTCACAGCCTATTTCCAGGACCACTTTCAACTGCCCAGGGTCCCAGAGCACTGACGGATTTAGACAGTATAACAGAGTAGATCAAACACTTGTAAGGAAACAAAGGAAGAATCTTGTTTATTTCATAAAGCAGGGTCTGTGCTTGCCAAATGCAAACATAGGCCTTGGGCATTACATATGGTGCAGGAAAAAAAAAAAAAAAAAAAAAGCAATTTACAAATTTACAGGCTGCAGGTGCCTCCCAGTGCCCTTCAAGATGTTTTAAGCTGATAAAATAAGGTAAGTCAAAACATTCACAACTATCAGAGAGCATCATAGCCCTGAGGTGGAAGAGGAGCCTCATAATGTCTCTGTACAAAAGCCTGGATGCAGTCTGAAGACCTTAACTAGCAATGAGTCATTGCCTTAAGTAGGCAATAGTGTATTGGTCTACTTACACAGATACACCACTGGACCTAATACAACATTTCTGAAATCATTAAGGTTATATGAGTTCAGAGGACAAAACTTCACTTTTTCAGGCTCTTTTCAGGAATATGCATCAGTGACATGGTGAGTCAAGCTTTCAGGGAACGTATTGATCAGGCTATTAGTAAGAAGAGGCGCATTGCCTGTAGAAGATTTGAGTTGCTAGTGTCTAATGTCTACATGAGTGAAGTCAGGGTCACCATTAACTTTCAGGCACAGGAAGCAAAACGATGGTTCCTTAGAACTGTAAAAATCTGAAGACACATCTTTTGAAAAATATGTTTATCATGCTCAGAATGGAGGAAGGGGCAAAAAATCCAAGACAGATGCAACAATACAGCCAGTATGTCCCAGGTCAGGATGTTAGCCTAAAAGAGCCTAGGTTCAAGTGGCTTCCCCACACAGAATGTTCTTTGCTCTTCTATACACAGGAAATCAATCTAACTTGCAACAGGCAAAAAACATTAAATTGAGTGTTTTCAAAAACTGTTGATTTTATCACCTGTGAGTGCACCTCTAAGCTTGCAGTGGTGTCTTGTGGACCCACAAAGAGTTAAGTTGCTCGTGGTGGGACAAATGTGCAGAAATGTATGCTGTTTTGTATTCTACCTACAGGGCACAGCATTAGCCTCACAGGTAATAGGATTGTTTGGGAACTCTTGCTTGTTGCTTTGCTTTAGAGGATACACCAAGGAACAATTAGGAGTGGCTGATTTCCTCTTACAGGATGAACTCACATTCAAACGATTCAGGACGTAATGCCATAACCGTTTCCAAACGCAAGGCAGAAAGTACCAGCACCATCTAGTGTCCAGGAGCAGAAGGAGCAAGCAGAACATAAGCCAAAGTATCAAACATTTCTGCACTTTTTATTATGGAAGTACAGGTTGCACACTTCCAGTGAGACTCAGGCTGCACTCATCTGCCATGTAAAAAGAGTCCCTGCAGCAAGCAAAAGCTAAGTAGATGCATCTGGCCTCATCTTAGTGCTTAGACTACCGTGAAGGACTTCAACCCAAGCTACCAGGAAAGCAGTAAAGAACAGTCTCCAGATTGTACAACAGCAAAAAAAGACATGCAGTTCTATTGTGCTAGGCATGCCTTTATAAAGACAGCTCAGAGAAGACATCTTAGGTTTCTCCCTCCTTAATAAACAGTGGCAATGGTAGCTCCCTGTAAAACCAACACCAATCAACCTTCTTGTACAGGTCAATACAGTGCCATAGATGCTCCCTGATGTCCATAAGCTCTCATTTGCTAAGTGCTTCCACAGCGCTCCATTGAAATAATAGTCTCATTCTCTTCAGTAGGTCCCAGAACTACTTTCTTTGCCATTTCCTTAGTCAATATGCTGAGTGCTGAATCCCAGAAGCCTAAATAAAACCCTTTAATATCAACATCACATATCCAGGTAGGCTGTCAGTTGTCAGCCATAGGCTTCAGTAGAAAAAATAATTACCAGCAGCAAGCTCAGTTTCCTGCTGTTAGTTAGAACTGCAATTTGCACTGAATAATATAGAATGATCTTTAATGTCTGAATTTTTAATTACCCATCCAGGTATTTTCATTATACACCATGCCAAAGGGAACTGAAATAAAAAGGCCACAGAAAAACTTAATTGGTGTTGATCACCTGGGACACAAAAGTGTACTGCAGAGCTCACCTTACTGGGGCAAGACAGAGAAGCTGCCACTCCAACTGCTTGGTAAGACACTACCAACGACCCTGGTGGACTCCCTGCACAACATGTAGGCAACGATAACTATCCCTATAAGATTCCCATCTTCCAATTCTGCCTTTATTGACCTCAGTCTTTACAATTAATTGAAAATCATGCCACAACTCTGATTTCTAATGCTTTGAAAATAACCTTCTAAATATGAATCAAACATAGGCGGTCATCTTTGCTCTGGCTAAGTCCATAAAAAGCCTGAGACAACAGGTCTGAAAACTGAATTGCCTCATTAATGAGAGGGCTGGCAGCATTACTCAAAGGGAGCACAAAAAGCAACCCCAAAGTGCATTTTTGATCAAGCTTGGTTTGATCAACCAGAAGTCTGATTGGTTTGAGAAGTGTTTTTTCAGTCATAACAGCTGAAGTGAGGGATGTGGTAGGATATGTAGAAAAAGCCAAGAGGAAAGGGGAAAAACAAAATCTAGCCCTTGAGCAGTGGTTTCCAGTGCAATCAAATTACACTTACCACAACTGCACAATACTCATTTTCACATACAGACCTGGCTAAAAGCTGTCACTATTAACCTCAGCAGACAGCACTGTGGCAAGAAACAGAAGTAGCTGCTCTCAGGAACCAGGAGACATGGCAATGTGCACCAAGGTTCTTGGTCAGGAATTTTCAGCAGGATTGCTTTCAATCACAACATACCAGTTTGCAAAAAAACACAAAAGGACACATTTCCTTTCATCAGGAGGAAAGATTGAAGGGCTCTAAAAGGATTTCAGAGTCAAAAATGAAGCAAAACTACCCCTCATCTGGCTCATCCCTGGTTTCTTGTTCATGTTTCTGTCTTTCCTTTCTCACTCTTCATGAGAAAGATTGACTGAACCCATTCTAGAGCAGAATAGTAGTATCTTCCTAGGTCATCACTTTTTCTACAAAGAAAAGCTATTCTCCATTCAGTTGGTAATAACTCCTGCTCTACCTATTGGAAAACAGCACTCTTCACCTCCTATATTCTGAATCTTTTTTTTTTTTTTTAAACAACTTCCTTGACTCTGAAAATGTTGTTATATCTGAAAATATTCTGCAGAGGAACTTGAGCATCTCCTCTCATAATGCTGCAGAGATGAGAGAACTAAAACTAGGCAGACTATTCGCCATAGAACATTAAAAGCATCACCTTCCTAAAAGATAAGACATCAGGAGCATTTAAGCCACCAATACTTCCCTAAGACATTCTCAAAGATCAATCCCTGTGCGTTTTACACACTACATTTCAGCACTCTGATTACTAAGAGCTGCAAAGCAACCATGAATTCACCTGGGATTACTGTGCATTTCAGAGCCAGCTGCTGTTTCTGTTACCAGATCTAGACTCCTCATGCAGGCAACATACAGTGGTTATTTTCTTTCAGAAATATCAGCTGCTATGTGTGATGATCACCCCCAATTGATTAAAACTTTGCACCTGACCTCAGTCCACCCTGATAATTTTATAGAAACATCCCTCCCCCAACCTGTGAATGAGCCCTGGAACACGAGAGCAACTGGTGAAGTGTCCACAGCTTACCCTACCATTCCACTATGAATTCTACAAGTTGTGAGGGAAGAAAGTATCAACAGCTTTAAAAAGATCTCAAAATACAGTTTCTCCAGAAAAGACAACAGAAAATATCTCTGCCAAAGGAGGTATTTCAGGAAGTCCTGCCACCAGATATAACACTGGTTTGACTGTAGAACTGTTTTGCGGTCTCTCATGTCCCCACTTAACCCTTCTCCCAGCTGCACTATACAGCTTAGAAATGAACTCAATGAAACATGAATAATACACAATGCCCATCATTAGTTCTTGTTACTCAGCAGAAAATCAATACAGGCTCTCTTACAGTGCAGGACATGCTGTTAATCTAGTCCCTGCGCTCTGAGGAAGCAGCTCTAATGGCAGCCTTTACACAACCTGCAGCTGAAAAAAGGTGGTAAGATCCAAGGAACAGTTCTGGCGATGAGGATGCTGAAAGCCCTAGCTATCAAACACTAAACAGGTTTTGGAGATAATTGGTACTATAGTCCAAAGCTTGGGACACTTTCTTGCCGGGAGATACAAGACAGATCTCAGCCAACTAAGTTGATAATAGGACACTACAGAAACATTGTTAGGAACACAGCACTGTTCTGAATTTTGTTAAAGCTCAGCAGCTCACAAGCAGAGTAAAGTCTCATACTTGTATTTACAGCTATGGAATGTGCTTGCATGCACAAGTTCCACAGCTTAGTTAAAAAAGACTAAAAGATTCTGTCATCCTTACAGAAACTACGTCTTCCTAGTTTACACTGGGAGAACTGAGGCACAGTTAGGCAGCAATATGGTCATGGCTATACATACAACACAAGGGAAGATGGGAACTGATGGAAAAATGTCATTGGTCCCGCAAGATCCTTTGTGCTCCCTTTCGTATCTGGCGTCCAACCACAAGCTGTGCACTATGTGGGTGTTCTGCAGGCTGGCAACCACACAGAGCAGAGTCATTTCAGAAGACGTGCAAAAAAAAAAAGGCATTTATGCCAAAACCAGCCCAGAATAAATGTACTGTGAAGAGAATAGGAAACTTCAGGCCACATTCTCCAGTGACGTCTGTGCCGAGTCACATTGAGTATTGACTGGTTATTTATAGCATTTTTCAATACTTCCTATCCTTGTAGCAAATAAGCTCCCTACAGACATGAATAGATTTAGCTCCACAAGGTAGGGAAAACATCTGAATTTTGCAGGCAGGACAGTGGTTCACTAAGAGCAAGTAGTTTTTCTTAGGAACACAGAGAAGGACAATGTGAAAAAGGCAAGCTGAACATAGATGTCCTGGGACTCGCAACCACGCTGTGAAGCATTGCTTTTTTCACCCCTTTGGATATCCTCTTTCAAGTAGCCACATGGCATTATTTTTATCAACTCCACTGAAGCAACAGCCACTTGTGGTTCTGGACAATTCTTTTGTAGTCTACAGAAATAAAACCTGATGGGCTGGGCAAGAAGTGAAGAATGCCAATTTATCTAACTAGAACCAAAGGGCAAAATGGAAACTCAACTGAGACAGCCAGTGAGTCAGTCAACTGTTTCTCTTTACTGCCATAACACATGGGATCATTCACAACTACAGAAACCCAAGTGCTTTCACAGCCCAGGTCCACAGTACTGCTACGATAGCATACTGCACAATCTTTGTGAAATGGTGCATAAGATCTGTCACTTTCGAGCAGTGAATACCACTGTCTAAGAGACCTTCCACATAATCAATGCTGAGTCCAATGCACACTGTTAGTGCAGCCCAGGCTATGAAGGCATGGAACAGTATATGGAAAAGGAGCAGTAACAGATAACGTGCAGCGATAAGGAAAATAATTTAAAAAAAAAATCTCTTCTCCCCAAGCAGCTTCTCGTGTGTCAAGCAGAATGCTCTGACAGTTATTGCAAAACCCTGTCTGCTGGTGTAATTCAAAGCCTTTCAGTACCACCCATTCTTCTTCCATTGACTGTTACTGTGTTAAAAAGAGTGTATAACATGGGCATTTTAAGTCCAGCCTGATTAGGTGACAAGAAGAGAGACCCTAACAGGCAGGTAAAGGTACACCTGCTTTCTCAACAGCAGCATTCAAATATGGTGACAAGTGTCCCCTGCATTGCCTATTCTGTTTGAAAGTAATTACGTTAAAATAAAATAAATATGTTCAATCAACAGCACCACCACCACTGAGAAACAGACAACATTAAGAAGCACAGAAGCTACTCCATGCAAGAAAAAATGGCCATGAAGTGAAAGCATGACTGAATCAGTGCACTCATTTTTTAGCCCCATCAGCTCCATCTCCCGCCTCGCTTTCAGCAACTTAGTCTTCAGATATTGATAGACAGCTGTGGACAGACTTGCCTGGCTTGTCTTTGCCACTCCTCTTGTCTAACACTACTAGCAGTGCAACAGCTTTCTTCTCTGCAGATCTTAGCACCTGAAGCACCCCCCAGAATTTGTTGCCTTCAAGTCTATGTACAGGAACAATCCTCACCCAGACACAATTGGACCTGAATAAAGTGAGTTCCTAGGCTGCAACAAGGAACTCAGAACATAACCCAGAGCTAGGAAATATTTACCCAGGAGACAAAATAATTTGAAAAGCTTTGTATACTTTGTATACTTTTTGTCCAAAAAAAAAAAAAAAAACCAAAAAAACCCCTGTCTCTCTCTCGACACTCCTATTACCAATTTGTAAAAGATCAGTAGAATACATAAAAAAGAAATTACATCCAAATACTGCATACCTCTTTTCCATGAGTTCTGTGCTGTGCATTATCTCCTACCACAAAATATAACAATTGGAAAAACACAACAAATTGAGACCACACAGCACTCCGGGCAAGGTGTGCTGAAAAATTAAGGGGCACAATGCATCTCCACTACTGTTTTCGTGAGGTATCACAGCAGCAGTTGCATCCAAAACAAAGGTTACCACAGCAAAGAAGTCTGTCAAGTCTATTTCGCAAATTGGTCTAGACAATTTCACTAGTGTGTCAGAATGCTTAGAATTCAAGTGAGCCATGCAGCTCACTGATGTTAAGTACAAAATAGAAGGAAATGCTGGCCTACCTGGGACAATTTCAAAAAGATGCTTTCCTGGTTCATCAGGATTAGGTGGCAGCTCGTTCACATGATTGCCTTGCAGTAGAATGAGACCCTATAAGGGACACAAACACCAGTGAAATGGGAAGATGCATGAAGAGGGTAAAGAAAAAATAAACATAATGTTGCAAATTTAAGCTCCCCCACTTTCACTTAGTCCATTGTTTTTCCAACCCCACACCTCCTGAGGAAGAAAAGTACTTGAGCTGGTCATGCATTTGCGTAACTCACCCCTTCTCTCACACTGGACACTTGTGGTCAAATGATCTTTTCTCTGTAGTAACACTACTCTGAACATGCATGGATGAATTCTACTTGATTTCCTTAATTAATTATCCCTTATGAAAATTTTCTCACATCTATTCTTCCTTTACCTTTTAATTTCTCACTTAATTAAAACTCAGTTTTGAAACTCAGTTAGCTCAGAGTGCAGCCTACAAGCTGTATCATCAGGTGTCTTGCATAAGAGGATGCTCACTTAATTTTGACTTTCGTCTCAGCTTCCATGAGTTAACTAAAAAAAAAAGCCATAAACTGAGGAAAATTTCAGTGTTTAGTTTGTACCTCTGCCTCTCACATACAAGAAACTCACTTGACTCGCTGGAATTTTTCTAAATCTTGAGTTTGGATGTGAGCAAAACCTGCGCTCTAGGCCCATCTCTAGAAAGTACTTCCAGTTCATAAGTATATAACATAGTAACAATCTTCAGATCAGCTTCACATTTCACTCTGCACATTTCAGTGAATTATTGCTTACACTGTAACCATTTTTTTAGGGGACAACAGGTTTCTCTAAAGGGTAACGGAGAACCAGCTTAGAGTTGTCCGATCCGTCTGACACCATAAAGCACTCCAAATAACCAGAATGTAGAAGACAAAAAACAACTCCTAGTCACAGGAAGGGCGTATCAGTTCTGACAGCTGCTGTCACTAGTAGAAAGACATTACTAAATTTAAACACATAGATGTGTCTTTGCCCAGCAGTCCTCAGACAGCATTAATTTACTTCCCAAGCAAGATTGGTAATGGTGGATTAAATCTGTTTAATTCCCCAAGGTCTAACTTGATATATGCCAAAGCATACCCAGAAATAAACCTCAGTTCATGACTAAGTTATTCCTCTCTCCCTGAGGCTTTGGTAGCCATCCCCAAGATGACTGGACAGCTCAAGGGATGGGCAAAAGCTTACGTTGCTTCCAGTAAGCTGGAAGTTCAGATCCAGTTTTTGATAACAGCATTACCTTATGCTGTTTTCCATAGGAAAAAAGTTTAAGGAGGTAGCATTCTTGAGCTTCGCCAAGAATGGCTCTAGGGTCCAGAGGGGAAGACATATCAGGAGCAGCTGAGGTCCCTTGGTTTGTTCAGCCCCAAGCAGAGCAGGCTGAGGGGAGGCCTCACAGTGGCCTGCAGCTTCCTCATGAGGGGAGCAGAGGGGCAGGCGCTGAGCTCTGCTCTCTGGGGACAGTGACAGGACCTGAGGGAACAGCATGGAGCTGGGACAGGGGAGGGTCAGGCTGGGTGTTAGGAAAAGGTTCTTTGCCCAGAGGGTGGTTGGACACTGGATCATGCTCCCCAGGGCAGCAGTCACAGCACCAAGCCTTCCAGAGCTCAAGAAGCATTTGGACAACACTCGGACACGTGGTCTGAGTTCTGGGTGTTCCTGTGTGGAGCCAGGAGCTGGACTCTATGATCCTTGCGGGTCCCTTCCAACTTGGGATATTCTAATTCCTTATTATTTAGGTCATCTTTAGTAAAGTTGTATGCGCATATCTGGTTTTAATAGCTCCTGTGAAGACAGGAAGAAATGGGAATACTGTCTGTTCTTTCATTACATAGCTCCATAGACTGAAAATGTTATGAGTGACCAGCCCTGCTTGTCTTTGTTGTGCAATCAGCAAGAAAGGTCTGCAAAGTAAACTATGAATAGAAAGAGAGAAAATTGGTAACTACTTTTACCTTTGTTTAAGCAGCACCACTGATTGCTCAGTTGCTGGCCTTCTGAGGTAATTGTAGGCACTGCATTTCATGAATATCCAAGAACTCTATAAATAAAACAGCAATTTTCTAGAACTGTGTAAGGTTCATACTGTTTCATAGATTTCAAGGGCAAAAGAGATTAGTAGGGTGTCTAACCTTAACTATACCATTACACATACAACTACAGCTTCGCTCCCTTGTATTGCAAAGTTCACCCTAGATTGGAAAGAGAAAACAAGCAGGAACTAGGTGGCTTTTATTTACAATAAATGCTCAGAAGACTTGTGGATAGTCTGAGAGGAAGGTGTACAGGAACATGCAGACACCTTGGAGATGAGGAAGCACCGAAATTCCCAGCTACCAGGAGGTATTGGTGTTACCTAACACTTAGTTAATTCCTGTTGCCAACCTCAGCGTCATTCTCCATTTATCCAGTGCAATGAATAAAAATAATCACGAAGTCATAGCAATAACCCCTCTATGCATTAAACATGCAGCTGCCCTGCTATTCCCACGCCCCCTCTTTGGTGTCCTATTATCAAATCTTTTAAAGGCAGATGACATGGTTGCCATCTCTGTTCAGTGACTACATGTGGCTCTAATGTTCTGGCAGGGCCTACAGATACTGCTGCAGAATGGAGTGTCAGGGCTCAGTTCCTGTCCCCTACATAACGTAAAGGGGAGACTGTAGAAGGGCACAATGTTGGAAGGTACTCAAGTTCATACTGAGTAGTTTATCTGGAATAGCTGTGAGATAAAATGAAGAGAAAGCAACAAGTTGACACAACAGAGTAAGCTTTCAGCAACTTCCTGCCCAATCCTGTTGTACTACATTTTTATTTTGAGGTTCACTTAAATTAGAAGACATAATTAAGACGCTCCAAAAAGAACATGAAAACACTGAAAAGGCAACATAAGTAGAATGCTGGTGCGTCACAAATTATTCCAAACTGGGGCAGGAAATTATCTTCATTTTTGGAGCCCAGCAGCCAGAACATGCTGTAGAAAATTCTGATGCTTTCTGGCATGCACAATTCAGGCCCAGTGCAGATGCACAAAAGCTTTTTACCATGCCAAGTCAATACTAGAAAAAGATCAATGAATTAGATGCAGAGTAGATTCCCCCCCCTGCCCCCCTCCCTCCTCCCGGAACTGGGGATGGGCACATGCCACCTCCTGCCCTGGAAGTAGAAGCAAACCTAAGGCTATTTTACAGACCACACATATTAGCAGAGTTATTAGGAACATCAGAAGCTCTTTGCAGGTCAGTCCTTCCTTCCCCCTTTATTCATTGGAGCACCTAAGAAAATATTCTAGAGTAGCAATAGCTGCAAGTTCACACTAACATCAGACTGACTTCTGTGCTGAAAGGAATGGATTGTGCAGCTACAACTACATTAACTAGCAACGTAAACTATTACAAGTAGCAGCACAGCAATATCACCTTCCACTAGCAGCCTATCAAAAAGGAAACTGAGAAGGTGGTCTGCCACTCAATAACAAGTAAAAGCCTGGACCAGGGAACTTAAGGCTTCTACAGGATATTTCACCAGAGAAGCATTAAGTTCTTGGGCTTCAGCAAAGAGTTTAGCATCACATTCTCAAAAATAGCAGGTGGGAATTCAGCTTTACATTGCCGCAAGCTTCTCCTTTCAAAGGGTTACTCCTCAAGGGAACCTTACAGAAGTTCCTGTTGCCCAGGGTTAATGGGTTTTTAGCAATCTTGTTGAGTGCAGCTAGCTCTTTTCCCTCCTCCTAAAGCATCATAATCTTGACAAAATTTCCACTCTTGGGATAATGTCAGTAACAAATTAAGGTTTCAATGAGTCACGTGTTCTTCAGCTTTGTCCCCTCAAGAAATTGTAGTTCTGTCATCCAGGCAGGATTTACTACAGCAGGAGAATCAGACACTTGCTTCTTCTCAGTACCTGCACTGCAAAACCTACTCGGACAAGTCAGGGCAGTGCTGTCTTTTCCTGTCTGCAACATACCTGGCCTTGGTTCCCAAATCCCATCTGTTATCCATACAAACCCAAAGGACCACAGAGAAAAGTAGCAGATGCCAAATTTGATTATGAGGGCATTGGCTGACTGTAAAACCCTGAAGTTTACAGTCTTGAGCAGTAGAACAAAGCAGAAACTGGCCCACTGCAATAGCCCCATGAAGAGCTGCAGATAATTTCCACATCTAAGTAAGTGAGGAACAGCATGAAGAAGAGGCCAGATGGCATACGTGGGGGGCAACACTTAAGCAGACTAAGGGCCACAGTTTTATCAGGGGTGTTAAATTTTGATGATTAAAATCAAATCATCTTGAAGGCAAGAAGTGAGGAATTCAGAAACCTCCATTGCAGGTAAGTACCCGACTTGCAGTCTAGAAAGATTGCCAGTACTTACAGGGTCCTGAGCAACAACAGATTATATCAAGTTCAAGTCTCTCTAGCCTTTACATAGCAGACTATCCATAATGATGGATCAAATTACTGAGCAGGTAGATGCAAAAATGCAAGATGCTGCCAACATCCTCATCCATCTGCCATGGATGTTTCAGGCTCACATGGGAAAAAACATTTCAGTGCCCAGTACACAATGAAATTTTTGTGTAACATTTTAGCATGCAGCTGTAGCAAGCAGTTTAATAATAGGCTATAATGAGTGTGTGGATGGCAATGGTACTACACAGGCTGTCTGTCACTCTGTAATGCCTGTACTGACTCCTCAGGAGGCAGCAGCACAGGGACATTGTCTGGCTTATTCAATTACATTCCCTCTGTTCAATGACTCTGGTTAGAGGCCTGGCAGTCAAAACAATGACTACATTAAATATGCTGCCTAATATACTACTTCCACTAGGAAAGCACTTAGCTCAAATGCTGCAAGGATCTTTTACAGACATACTGAAGAACTTGAATAATAAATTAATCTCAGTTGGAAGCTTCATCCCTGCCTGTAGTGCAAAGCGTGTACCCACTAGCTCTGTAAATATAGATGGGTAAGAAGCTGAAAATCATCTTGAGTTCAGTAGTGCTTCCAGATTGACAATTAAGCATCTTCAGCACTGTGTTTAACCTAGGAGCATTCCCTCACTATTACAATTAAATTTGGTTCTCTAAAACAGGAAAGAAATGGATGCTAGACCAGCAATACACACACACAAAAGGTATGTGAAGCATCAAGGAGTTAGTCAAGTATTAACTAACGGTATTCTTGAAGATAGACATGCTCAGTGCATGGTAAGAGTATTCCCAATCAGTAAGTTGCAAGCTAAACATGCTGTGTACACATGCAAATGTTGCAAGGTGACTACTACCCTGTATCATCGAGGTACCCTACTGCTACTCAGCACGGAATTAATTAGAATTTAAGTCTTCTTTTGCAAGAATAAACACATTTTCTTGCACATATCTGCTGTCCTATGGGCAAACTGATACAGCTGACCTGAACATTTCAGGTAGCCCTGCTATAGTTTGATTTATTTAATTATCATTTAGTGGTTGTTATTAATTCACCTAACAACTAGGTGATCTTTTCTCTTTGCAAGCTCTTAAACAACATACTCCCTTCCTCTAGTTACACTACTGTTTTCTTTTTTCTTTCTAAAGTCTACTTTGGGACATCTCTACCACACTGTCCAATACATATTGTACTGTAGAACTTAACAAATGGTTTCCACAAGGGCATTCCCCCCCACCCCCATTTATTGGTTGTGTGTTCCACTTATGTGCAACAAATAAATTTGTCAAGTACTATCAGAGAATTAGAAAATTATTGTAACTTCCAGATATACTGTAAATTTTATAGAAGAATAAAGCCCAATATGATCATCTTATGGTTTTTGAACACATCACAGAAGAGCAGTAGGAACAGAATGCCACAGTTCTCCCTCCCCACTCCTGAGGCATCGGATTGTACACCTCCTTATTCTAGATCATGCAGGCCAGTTCAGACATCCAGTCTCTGTAGGTCATGTAATTAGGACACTCATTTGTAGAATGCCTCTACTCATACCATCCAACTTAATACTGCAAAAGCAACTATTTTAAATGCATGATCTATTTTTAAGAACTTCTTTTATACTCTTACACTAATATTTATCAGTCTTATACCCACTATATACCAGCTTCCACCACATACCACCAAGAAGTTTAGTCTCCAGTGATGATACAGTGAGGTCCTGAGAGCTTTTTCAGCCATAGTTCCTGTGTAACAGATACTGCACAAGCAACCAAAAAACAAATAAGGATTTAGACCAAGATCAGCAAAGAAACCATATCCTCCCTTTCCTATCAACTCACAAAAGAGAAATTTAAACATGCAGCCACTCTAATGTCTGCTTTATAAGAAGAAAAACACAGCAATTTCAGCAAATAGTATCTTAACATGTTAGTGAAATCCTTTCCCCGCGCTTAATCAATGGGAGTACTGAGCACAAATATTTCTTGTAGAGATCTTTATAGCAGCCTCAAGTGTTAAATTCTTTAGCCATCTTCAATAATATTCACTGAAGTCTATACAAATCTTACTGTAGATCAATAAAAGTAATACACTACCTCTGCTGCTATATCCTGGGCACCTTTACTCAACAAAATTCTTCACAGGGGCAACACTCATCTGTTCTACGTAATTTTTTTGTCAGTTTCTTCTGATTCTCTGAGCTCCAGAGAAAAGTAAATGCAACTCACCGCTAAAAAATACGCTCCGCTTTCTTGTTGCACTACTAGCATATCAGAACAGCAATAGCAACATGCTGCACCAACATTTAGGGAAAATGGCTGTCATTTCTTATGTCTGCAGAGTACCCAGTAGCACAGAATTCATTGCTTTCTGCATTCTACCATGATGTAAGAATCAAATTACAAGTCTTCTTAGGTCCTTCTCAGCAATTATTCATTTTCCCTTCATGTATAATAGAAGTTAGTTTGGTACGTCTGGTCTCAAACTCTGATGCTTGGGTAGACCTAGATACAGAACCAATAACCATAACTATAGATAAGAGCCATTCTTTAAAATCAGTAATTTTGCAGAAGCAGACTCCTTCAAGTAAAGTTGCACTCCCTGTGTGCTATCTTCCAAAGGAGCACAGAGTAATTTCTAGGACATTTGACTAGTGATCAACTAACCTATTCCTCTTAAGGTATCTTCAGGATGTTTATTTGATACAAGAGGAGTCAAGCAAGCATCAGTCACTGTCACACTGCCGTGCACAGTTTACTCTGCCTTGCAGGTGACAGTTAACCTTCTCCTGCACTAGTCCAAGAGCTACAGAGATTTGCAAGAGAGAAATACCGTGTTTTAAACTGCTGTGAACTGAACCAGGGAGATCCAGAACAACTTCACATGCAGCTGTGATCTTAACCTGGGAGTGGCTCATCTCAGGTGTTATTTAGGACCTTCAGAAATATCAAAGACTTATGTAAACACATATGTACATACAAACACACCCACACTCCTGTGCAGGAGAAAACCAGCCCTGTGTTTTAGTAGAAA
This sequence comes from Nettapus auritus, assembly GCA_011076525.1. NCBI lineage: Eukaryota > Metazoa > Chordata > Aves > Anseriformes > Anatidae > Nettapus > Nettapus auritus. The sequence continues at coordinate 18,462,904 of CM021770.1, forward strand.
CAGCATCATGTAGAAAAAACTTTAAATGTGAGTGATTTGTTAGCAGCTGCTTGTACAACATAAGGATAAAGATTATAAGTCATTTTAGGGTACAAGAGTGATCTGTCAAGACTAAGGCTTTCACATACGCAGAACTGTTAAAGACGAGAGACTTCTGTCAAGAGCTTCATTGGAGTTCAGAGATACGCCAGACTGCCCGACATCTGTAGGAAGATAAGGATCCCTGCAGAAATCTCCCAATCAGCAGGACATAGAAGAAACCATACAAGACATCCACCATTTCTAGACGTGAAGTATAAAAACCATACAGCACTAACGAACAGTTAGCAAGCTGGGGAGGCTGGGCTTCAGAGCTCTGAGCCATTCTCCAATATCTAAGGAGATACAGATCCTATTCTGCAAGCGCTGCCTTATGCTTGCATACCCCTGCCTGTCAAATCATCAACCAACAAGGCTAAAAACCCAGGAGCAGCTCACAAAGCTATGCAGACAAAAAGAAAAATGGTGCAAGAGTGAACAAAACCAGAAGATCACGAGAGAGAGAAGGAAGAATATGAGAAGCACATGGCTGCCAGACATACCACTGAGATATCCAATTGGCCCTCAACAGGAACAGTAAAAGCTGTGTCATGATCCAGTGGAGGAACCAAAAAGGGAGAGGCCCAACATGAGCCTCTACGTATCTTCAGTCCTTGAGTTCTGCAGACAGTATGTCACAAGGTCGCTGGATTGTGGTGCTTCTGAGCCAGCAAAACTGGAGAAACAGAAGCATGCCTCCCATGGCCTCCCTCCCCCTAGAAGAAGGTCAAATTGTTCCCCAGCTTGCTAAATTAATTTTTGCTGACAGATACACACTCCTCCTTCCAGACACAGACAGCACAAATCCTTGCCTAAATTCTTTCCCCTCAAAATTTGCATAGAACAGCAAAAACTCCCAGGTGTATATAAAACACACTAAAACACATTACAGCCCACTCTCAAATCCTGCATGCTGGCATACAAAACCCACACACTCTACCCACACAGGCTAGCCCTAAGCAGTTGGCTCACCTCTCTCTGCTTAACAATGGATTACTTGGGAGATAATGAGGCCCAGCTGACTAAGCAAGGCTCTTCAGTCTTGCCTCAGCAACCTGGAAAACCATAGCTCCTGATGTCAAACTCCAGCCTCACAGATGACCATATGAAAATTTGGAGGTCAGTCTAGTACAATGAAAAAACTGTTGTCACATCAGTGCTTTTTCAACAGAGAACTGGTTTAGGTGTATTGAAAGCAGAGAAGACTGAACAGGTTAAATGTCAGCTCACAAAAGTACGCTTTTTTCCCCGCTCGCAGGTTGTTGTGGTACAGCATTTGCATTCATGGGCTTGCCAGAAGATACAACCCTAAAAAGTGGAATCTGAAACATTTTTTTTGTGTTGAGAGGACTGTGACAATGCAAATACAAAGATTAGTGAACAGTGTGCCATTAAACTGGCCTACTTGGCAATTTTCTGAGTAAGGCTGCAAAGCAGCTGATTCTAGTTCATCTTTCCCCTGCAGGTCTACAGCAACCTGAGAGGCAAGGCAGCACTTTTGGGAAAAGCAGACTATGTTCCAACTCAGAGGACTGTGCAAAGCCTCCTGGAAAGGAACATTCCCCCCTTCAATACAATCTCTCGTTGTACCCAACATTTCCTTCACATTTACAATTCCCATAGATTTTCAAAGTTTAAAAAGACTCCCAAAGCATTATCAGACAAAATAACAGTCAGGTCTTGGAAAAAGCCTATCCTCCAAAAGCCTTCTTCTTGGGCTAGTACATTTTGCCTGAAAAGAGAACGGTCATCAGTCATAAAATTGCTTTCACTGAGAGCTATGTTTGGACTATTAGCATGGACAAGTGCAAAAACTGTTTTAAACGGTCTTCGTAGTGCACCTTTCAGCTCCCAAATCTAACCTTAACTGAGCATAGGAGGAAAGCACAGTCCAGACCAAGTGAGACTAAAGTTGTTAAAGTGCTAAACTTGGGAGATGCAGATTCATTTTCCCACTCAGGATTTCTCAAGAGTACACGCAAAGTCACTTAGTCTCTGCAACGCAGTTTTCCATGAGCAAATTCAGACTAACAACTTCACCTTAGCTCAAGACAAGGCTTGCTGTGAGGATAAAACATTAATGTTGCTATGATGTGTATTGTTTTTTTTAGTATCATCCATTTACATCAATGTCAGCCACTTCCTAGAGAAATACAAGCCTTGTTTTTGGCTTGCAGCTTCTGAAAATAGCAGCTGACAGCCTAGAATTACAGATAGAAAGAATATCCACCAATATTCTGTTTAGCTGTGAAATGTACTCAAATACTATGAGGACAAGTTGAATTAGCAGAAAGAGACAAAAACAAAATAAAATAACCTGAAAAGCAGACAACTTTCAGTTGGTGAAAAATACTTAACTTTTGCTTTTCATGAACAATCAGCATCTGCTTAAAAGACTTTACTTCCAGATGCTTAACAGAACCTTCTGACAATCACAGCTTTTACTAGAAGTCCTTACTTGAAGTAAACGGCACTACTATTTATTACGGGGTATTTTGAGTTGTTAACTGCCGTAGAAATAGTACATAAATGGTACTGACATTACTGTGATTCTAAGCAATGAGTTTTCTGTAACTAGATTTCCTCATGAGGAAAGCTACAGAACTGACAGGAAACATAACTAATTCAGGGAACATCAAACTTGATAGCATTTAGGGATTTAGTAGGAAACATTGCTGCTCTGTCAAGAGAAAATTAGCAAGTCATTAACATCACATGCAAAACCAAGAATGCTACTGCCTTATGAAACAGAAATACAACCCAGCTACTTAGAGAAAAATTGTCTGGACTACCTCACTCCACCCTTCTGCTCTTGCTACTGCTCAGGAGTTCATGTTGTGCTTCAAAAGTTGTAAGTCTGGTGACAGCTGAATCAAAGTGGTATTGGCTTCTAGATCATATTTTGACCAGTTCTGGGGGGAGCGGAGAAAGACAGGGAAACTCTTAACCGATGTTGGACAGACAAACAGTGGAATGCAGCCTTAAGAAAATAGCGTGTTAGGGGGCTCAATGCTGTCCAGCAGCTAACAAGAGTTAATATGACAAACCATTCCATAGTGCTACTGCAAAGCTGCCACAGCTTCTAACTGCTAGATGCTGTCCTCACTTGCAAGGAACATATAAGCTTGGATAGACCTCATATTGCAAAAATAGCCATTACATATGGTAAAATAATATTTAGCTCAGTACTGAGCTTTGTCCAGATCTTTCTCCAATAGCAGACAAGAACTGCAGGATTGCAATGGATCAGGATAAAAAAAAAAAAATCTCAAGGAGCCAGAAAAAACTTCAGCAAGACAAGATGGTAGCAGCTTCCAGCAATTGCTCATGGTCAAAGGAAAGGGTTACCAGTTCCCAAACTTGACTACTTCAAGCCATTTACAGCATTATTCCACTACGCAGAGCAGGGTTATGGTAATCCTGTCTTTCATCCTACTTACATGCTCCCCATTCTTGTCTTCAACCCCCTTCTCAATACCACAACCTAGAAAAAGGTTATTCTTTCACTTCTGGGCTCCATCCACTTTACACCTTTCCAATTACACCCGACAGTGACAGCATTTTCTTTTTCATATTTACAGCTTACAATTCCTACCTTTCTCTCACCTAACTACACTCTTACGAAATTAGCCTCCTTGAAATGCTAACAGTGTACTGTGTAAATGATGCCTTATACTTAACACCTTGCCTTGTATCTGGTGAGATGTACATAGTAATGAAAGTTTTGACAGGTTATATGGCAAATAGTTAACAACAGGCAGAGGTAATTTGTTTTGTTTTAGAATTTCTCAGTAGGTAAATAAGTAACTTCGGATGTTCTCCCAAACTCTGCAACTTATCCATGTGGTAACTAAGTCTCCTTGCAACATCTCTTGCTTTGAGCATTCTCAGTGCTAAGAACAACTGAATTGAGGTCTCAAGCAAAGTACCGACTATGACCCACATAAAGTCAGAGCCAATACATTGCACAGTTCTAAAAATAGTCTTACCTGAGGCTTAGTTTCTTCCTCATCCTTATAATAAAAGAGCTGGTCCCCACGCAGCACAAACCACCGCTGCTGCCAGTTCTTCATAATGCTCCTCTGTTTCTTCAGCCAGCCACACTTCAGCACACGTTCTTGAGGGTTAGGAGAGGAAGGTCTGGAGGGAGGCCCAATCTGTTCACCCATCACCAAACTCTTTGATCGGGCTGAAAAAGCGATTACAGAGAAAGTAAAATAATGAAATAAGAATGAGAACAAACAAATGGAACAGACCACTACTTGCACTCTCCTTCTTTCAGTAGGAATTTGCTTTGCAGGGTGTACATTCAAGTTAATGACAGCACAACAAGACAAACATAAACCTTTTGATACTACTCGCTGCAACGATCTTCTAGGCAGCACAGTAACTCCACTGCTCCTACTTCTTTTTCCTTCATGGCAAGTCATTACTTGCCTCCAGCTGTACATGGGAACAATAATATTACTCTATCCAGAAGAAAAGGATGTGCCTAATGAGGATGTGCAGGTGTTGTGAGGGGAGTACAGAAAAGAGAACAGGAGATACTAAAATGAAATATTCTTACCCCCACTGCCACTGAGGTGGTTGGTCTGTGACACTAGCTGCCACAGAAAGAAACAACCACACACTGATCGAGTCAGTCTCAAAAAGGGAATAGGCACATAGAGATAACATAGCTATACAGTATGATTCAAGTCACCTGAGCCTTCTGAGCTTCCTGACTTTGAAGCAGAAAAAACACAATGGAAAATTTTAAAAAAGACAAATCTACTATTCCAGAGTAGCAGATAATCATTATATATTGCAAGTAAGAAGTGAGCCCTCTAGAGTAGAGATGTTACATGATTTCATAGGTCTTTTCAATTTCTACTTTGAATTTATGAAGTTATGAAGTATCTTATAAAAAAAGTTATTTACTATCTGAGGTCATTTTCCTTCATTAGAGCAAGTCTGCTCACCTCTCCTATAACCACCCCACAGGAGGCCAGCCTGTCCTCTGACAGCTTTTCAGTTTTATAGGAAGAGGGCATCACTTTATTAGGTTTTTACATGTAAAACTCAATGGGAAACTTTGTCTGACATGCAGATTTTTTCCATTTCTAAGTTCTCTAGTGTGAGTTCCACTACAATAAAGTTTGTCTCATGCCTCAATCAAGAAAAAATAGGGTTCAACCTATAACTATTTCCTACTGTAAGAAGTTTTTTTTCAGTTGTACTCTTTAAAAATTAATCGAAATGTCGATGTAAGACATGCTGATAGAGATACAGCTTTTTCAGAGTTATCTTTCCCTTATTTTTGGCTAAAATAACTTGCTGAATTTAAGCTGAAGTCACATAAAGCTTTAGTTCCACATTAGTGAAATCTACCAGCAAACTCTGTATTTGCTCAAGTAAGCCAGTACTCCTCAAACACTTATTTTTACATATCAAAAAAAAAAAAAAAATCTTAACACAGAATTCACTTAAAGTCAAGCTCTGACATATCTGGGCTTATTCTTTAAGTTTACTCACTATAGTCTGAGCTCTGACAGGACTTCAAATTCTAGCACAGTATGTAAAGAATCGCTCACCCTCCACAAAGCTAACTGAAATCTCCATGCCTTCATACATCCCTTTCTGGCAACACAGTGCCCTCTAGCAGATGATTACAAAAGTACCACATACAGCTTTGCCGGCTACCCCCCCCCATCACTCTCAAGAAAAAAGATCCTATTTTGTGTGTATGCAGTAAGAAATCAGACTTCACACTTAAATCTCTACTGCAGAGGTACATAAGGACTTAGTTGAAGGAACAGCCTTTTCCTCATCCCAGGCCATGCTTTATAGCAAGGACCAAGCTGTTATCTCTGACAGTCCCAGGTTCCTTTCCGCGTTCATGTTACAACACACCTTATCACAAATATCCCAAGAATTTGTTCTTCCAAATGGAACTGTGTTTCTTAGACAGTGTCTTGGCTATTAACCTAATTAGTCTAATACCACCAAAATCTATACTTCAGGAAGCACTTCAGTCACCTCCATACTAAAGCACCTCAGCACCTTCCAGGCCAAGTGTATGATTCCCAGTAGTTTCCAAATTCCCTGTCTGCATACAGTTATGCAGACAACTCTCCTACCCAACAGAAATTAGATTTGACTGGAAACAAACTACCTTTATTATAGCATCTATATTGACAAAGACCTCATAAAAGACATCACCTAGCTTTGGTATAACCCATAGTAAGCCTTCCTTCACACACCCTTTGGGGTTACTTGCACAGCCCTGCCTAGTAACAATTTATCATAGCGAAGAGTTGAGCCTTTTGCAATCTGGCACTAGAAGATGTATATCCTCATACTTTTATTTTAAGCAGCACCACACGTTAGTCAATTGCTATGGCTGTTAATTCTTCATGCTGTCTTAGCTTTTAATTTCCTTAGAGCTTCTAGTCATGACTGTAATAGTTAATTTCATTATGGAGATACTTAGCAACCTCACCTGTAAGTCAACAACATGGACCAGACCGAAAATTTTTAGAAGGAAGAATTATTTATGGCTATTAACAGCATTGACGTTTATATTGCATGCTTCATGGAATACAATAATTGCATAGAGAGGTCAGAAGAAAGTTTTCAGATGAGTACGGCCTGCCTTTAAAGGAGCTGGTACCTCATCGTACTTAGATCAAAATACCTACTTTGATAATCTGATCCAGTACATCAAGTCCCTTGTTCTTAATGGTAGGTATATATATTCTTAGTGCTCATCTATTTAACAGAATTATGGAATCAACAAAGCATAAGGAAGAAAAATCAATAACTCAGGCATACAACAACTCAGCAAATAATTTACACGCTCTAGAGTTCTAATCCAGTAATGCCTTTTCAATAACTCCAAACAGTTTGGTTTTGCTCTCCACATTTTCATGAATTGATTATTGACTCAGCCACACAGAAAAGCACTAAACACAAATCAATGTAGAAAGGATTCAAGCTCCCCCTGGAAAAAAGGCTTAGGATTCGCTTGCATAGAGCAACAGTACTGAAATGCCAGCTACAGGACATATGCACTAAGAAGCAGAAAAAATGACAATTACAACCCAGCAAGTTTACTACAGACCATATAGATCCACATCCTTGCTGCCAACAACAGTGAGCCAAGCCTCTTTTAGGAACCATTAGATGGCAGGAATCATTAAATGGCAAGAACCAGAACTGCAGACCTTGAAAATACTCCTGCGGCTGGAAGTGATGCTCCATATGGATGTTCTCATGGCTAGGTGAAGGTGGGAGTAGGCACTGTGAGCAAAGACAGTGAGGTGACCAACAATGACTGCTGTACTAATACCTGGGATACACCAAATAAGCTCTTCAAAAACCCCATACTTGATTGCCATGACTTTAATAGTAAACTCAAAGATTATGCCAAGGAGCAGACAGACCAACTCCGATGGAGCTATGCTGCCATTCCTTACAGAGATGGAAATCCCTATCTACATCCCAGCTCAGCCCTGTCTAAAGTCACTCTTCAGTTCCTCTCCCCATTAACAGAATGTCAGACATCTACAAGAGTCCTCTACCACTCAGACCTGCCTCTGAGCAATACACGTTACGACTTTTTCATCACCTTGATTGCCTACGTTAAGCATGCACTTCAACATTGGTATGTTCCTCTGCTACACTTCTTCCCTTCTCTGTCCCCACCATTCCCCTTTTCTGAGCACAGTCCTGCCTGAAAACACTTGACAGTTTCTTCTTTCCTTCCCCTGCTCAGACCACTACAGATCTGAGCAGTCATTGAGAACCTAACTAAATCAGGGACATTGAATTGCATTGACTTGATTGATTTCAATATCAAAGTTGTGGTCTTTTGAAATTTCATAGGCAATTAGACTAAATCAATACAGTCATTAAACAGATTCTGGCTGACAAACTGTCCTTCAGTGAAGGTACTTCGTTCTAATGTTCCTTCAACTAATAACATAGTGACACCAGCTATTATTTCTGATAGCTAGTATTTTAAATAAAGGCTACAAAAGGATGAGATCTTACATATTGTAAAAAATGTTCTGTTTTTACTTAATTCAAACAGTGTCAAAAAAAGATCTGACAACACAAATACTGCATTTCCTTTCACCAAGTTGTAGGAAAAAATATTTGCTTCAGATTTGTTCTGTCTCTAGTACACATCTGTATTTGTGTTTGCATTTCATTGCTGAGATACCACATCCAGCGAGCACAAATGAAAGCAAGACACTTCCTCAACAACCTGAGAATTTATCATCTTGAAATACAGCGAAGACATTAGGGAACAATGTTTGAAATGATCAGTGATAAAGTATTCAGACAACTAAAAGGATATCAGTTTAAAGAAACTGGCAATGGCTTTTTGTTCTCTTAAGCCAAATAGAGTAGCAGTCTGCACTGAATCAAGAGGCTGCCACACAGCCAAGTGCTTGCTCACATTTTGTGACCTGGAAGACACATACTACATTTAGGAGTACTGCTCTAACAGCAGGTTGTGCTCCATTAGTTGTAGTCAATGATGTTACACCTCTCAATTGAGAACATTATATAGAATATTCCAGGATTATGCAGACCAATACAATGTGCTGCATTCTACCACCTGTCCTTGGTTCCTTGTGAAGCACTAATGCAAGCTCATGCCATCAAAGTAAGACTCCAGGAAAGATGTACTAAAGCTGTACCAGGGTGCCTGGCAAACCAGCAATTCCCTGAACAAAGCATATCCTGCCCAAGGGTGCCAGCTGCAGAACAGAAAGGCTGCAGATGGAGACCGACAGGGGCCTGGTGAGCAAACCCAGCCACAAGGGCTCAGAGATCAACCAGAACAAGAGGCAGCCCAAAGGATGACTGCATATAAGCCAGCACCCTTGAGCTGGAGAATTTAGAATTGTATTGCAACTACTTGGGACTGCATCATCTCTCCAAACATGCCTGGGCAGGATCGTTGCATGGTTTTACAACTGAAAAGCTCAGATAAAATAGAAAAGCCTGGAGATGCTGCTTTCACAGCTGTACTGTGGAATATTTCACAGCCCAGACTTGGTTTGTTTTTAAAGCTATGCCAGCTGTAAAGATACAATAAAGAAACTCGCTGCTGAGCAGCCTAGTTCCTTCAGGGAAATGGAAGGCAACTGCATGTGCACATGCAAAGAAGTTCTGAAGCATTAGATTGCATACATTCTACATATCAGCATGTTTTAAGGGTAAGCATGCTGACAGTACCTGGCAGAACAGGAGGCAAGATTTCCTACTAGCTAGCAGGTTAGTACACCCACACAACACTACTGTTGTACACATACTTCATCAGGTACTGAAAGCTATTTAACACTGCCATACCCTGAGCTCAGGTTTCTTCCAAGGTTTACTAACTCCGGCAAAGCAGCACTCAAAGTTGCCTATAGCCTTCCTAGAGTCAGATCAGGCTCAGATCTTTGCATCCATCTTCAATAAGCATGCAGCATTTCATTTTAGAACATGTGGAACGACTCTTCTCCCTATTCTACAGCATTTACATAATACCGTCAGAAACCAAGAAGGCAAGACACTGGTTTGAGGGCTGCTGCTTTCCGAGAGACATGAAGGAATTAATCTTGGGCTTCTGCATAGTTAAAGACAACATCCATGGCTTTTCACCACCTTACAAATGGTATAGTCAGCTCTGTATAAGGCATGCCCTAAATCAGAAAAGTTATTTTATGCTCCAGTGACCTGTGCAATATGACCAGGAGAACTGCATTACTCATCAGTTACTTTGCACAAGTAGGCAGCTAGTACACCTAAACGAGGCATTGGGGCAATCAGGCTGAACAAAGGTAGCAATCAGTTTGAACCTTTGCTATCTTTAGATTGAACCAAAGGGTCGTGGCTTCAGTGAAATATGCTAACATTATTTTGGCTAGATCTGAAGTAGAAAGTAGAGCACACTGGGAGCAGACAAGCATAGTATAACAGCTGGTGTTCACCATGACCCACACAATATTCATTCAGAGATATTGTCTTAGTAGTTGCATTTCACAGAATGACCACGGAACCTTACTGTATGTGGAGCACATTTATTCATCAGAAGCAATCCAGAACTATGATAAAACACCAACCAAAGCCCAATAGTTGGTTTAACGTTGGAAAAAGCCTTCAAGATCATTAAGTCCAACCAAAATGATTCTATGATTCTACATTAGGGAGAAATAATCAGATCTGCTTCAAAAGCATGCCATTAATCCAAACCAAAATGGTTATTTATGTAGACATCCATACCTACTCCAAATGAAGACACTGGACAGGATCTGCCTACAGACCTAGTAGCTTAGACTAAGGACAGACACACACGCAGTAGGACAGACAGTAGATAGTGAAACTTTTGGACATTATAGTAACAGACAATTAATATAATGGCTCTTCATTGAGGACTTAGTTTAAGCCTTATCTGTTGCACCCATCCATTCTCATCTTAGTTTTACTGCTCCCAGTGTATCTGAAGTAACAACACAGCCCTGTCTGTACAAGCCAAACAAAAATGTATATCAAACAGGTAAGCAAAGCCCTTGCAAAGAAAAGCCTGTGAAAGGACAAGGAATAAAGACATAATTCACTTAGCACCCTAACTACCGGCCTTTTAACCCTCAACACAAGATACAAGGTGGAGGCTCTGATGGTTATGTTCTATTTTCAATGCCAGCCAGTTCGCTACTGATCACGCAGCAGCGGCATGAGTTAGCTTCTCTGTTACAGAATGCACTAAATACATCTCAGCCCAACCATTCAATTTTGCCTTTCATCACTCTTACAACTTCACTAACACTGGCCTCCCTTCCCCATTAGAAACAGGATGAAGTAGTTTTTGCATAGCTTGCTGCGCATCATATTTTAAGCGAGCCATTGCCTTTTGTGTGTATGTTCCTTGGCTTGGAGAAGGCTAGGTAATACTCTACTCTTCAGGCAAGGTTAGAGATCTACAAGCTCCTGCCATTAATTGACCACTAGTCACTTTAGTAACACTCATATGCTTTATTTATTTGTTAAGCACTGAAAGGGACACAAAGAAGCTAGACAGCCAGTCCATTATAACTTTATGCTATTCTATCCCAGTAGACAACAGGTTCAGGTTAGTTTCATTATCAAGAGAGATTCAGCAATCGTTTTTTGTTTTCAGATTAAAAAAAAAAAAAAAAAGAAGAAGAAGAAATAGAAAAGAGACAAAGATGTGATCAGCAAGAAGAAGAGGCAAAGATAAATAAATGCCATAATCAGTAGGTCAGAGTCCCAAGTTCAACATGTTGCGTCCTTTGTTATTGTAAAAATCTCAGTTACAGACCATACCATTGGGCAGCCCACGTACAGAAACCTGTTCCCTGCAGAAGTCTGCATTTTCAGATCTGCACCATGCACTGACAGTTCCCAACTGGAACCACTGCAGCAGACTGCTCAGAGGACAAAGCAGCACTTAGTTCATATCCATTTGCTGAGTCAGTTTGAAGCATGCCCTTACCACCAAAGCACACACAATGGGCTACAGAACTGTTGCAAAGACAAGCATCACTCTCCGCTCCCACTGAACCTTGGCAGCATCTCTTGAAAGCTGTCCATCATCTCCATCTGGTTAGTTAGCACTGCCTACCTGACAAGCACTATTAAACTCATACCCTGCTGCTGGCAAAGTTCTATAGTTCCTTGGGCAACCACGCTGAGCTACAGCTCACCGCTGCCAGAAGAGGGAAGACTTACTCCCTTCTCCCCACACCCACACCACTCTTTCCTTCTGATCCACCCAGCCTTATGTTCCCACACTTCATTAACAAGCTCAGACCTTTTTATAAGAATAGTTACTCTCTG